>WBMW01003499.1:449629-520590 GCA_013396635.1 Penelope pileata | reverse complement strand
GGGGCCCAAGGGCTGGGGTGCAGGAGCCTCCCATGACAGGGGACAGGATGTCGGCTGAGGCGCAGCTCCCAGGAGGAGCAGAGGCACAGGCCCTGTGCTTCCATCCCCCCGGCAGCAACTGGAAGTGCCTCCTCCAAACTCCGCCTCAGGGGAGCTCTGGCTCTAGGGAAGGAGGTGCTCCCTGGGAACCACTTCGTGCTGTGTTAGGAGCGATCTGTGGGCACCGTGAGCTGCGCTGATCCCTGGTGGGGATTCGACTGCAGATGTGCAAGGGAAGAGCATTGCTGGTCACAAGCATGGCCAAGGTTTCTGCATGGCCATTGATGTCAGAGCTGCACTGCCATAGAGGCACCCTGCCCTCCTGGCTCTCCTGAGCCTCTCCAGGCACGTTCGCAGGGACATTTTGGGGAGAGATCTGCTCCTTGTTTCTCTCCCTGGTTTACTGCCTGAAACCAGCTCCCACAGCCAGAAGTGGCTGGCGGGACCCGGTGACCCGTGTGGGTCCCTTCCAGCTCAGGATATTCTGTGGTTCTGTCATTCTGTGAACCTCCGTGAAGCACGTGCAATACGCCTGCGTTTGAAATACACAGCGCTGACTCTGGGCCAGACACACGCTCTCAGTTCCACACAGGGATCAGGGGCTGCTCGCTGCTGCCAGAGCTGCTCACGAGGGAGCGGCTGCAGCGTGCAGCGTTGCGCCACATTCCCGGCAGCCTCAGGCACGTAGCACTGCCTGCCCTCCCCGCACAGCCGTGCCCGGCGCAGCAGCACCGCCCGCCTTCCCTCCGACCCGTACGCAGCACGGCCGCAGCAAGGCCCCAAGGCGAGCAGCGGGAAGGAGAAGGCAGCTGCTCAGCGGGGGGGGATCTTCGGCCGTTGGAAAGGCGGCAGCCAATCAGAGGCAGGAGGCGCGTTCCCGCCCTGCGGCGGATCCTGAGGCGCTGGGGCGGGGCGGTGCTGTGGTGGCCCCCGGTGTTGCTGATTCTGCCTGGTGCTGTCGGCTGTGGCTGTGTCCGAGCGGCGCGTTCCTCACCGGATTTCGAACGCTGAGGGTTTAACAAACTGTTGTTGCTGGCAGAGGTGTCTGGTGCTGTACATTTCACCCCTTGTGCTCCTTAGAGTTCTTGGGTGAATGGAACAGGATTGGGTTCTTGGGTAGTTTTGTTATTTCTCTTTAAAGATGTTTAAGGGTGGTTAGATTTCCTCTTGTTCTCACAGACTGGTATTGGCAAGTCCCACTTTTCCTGCTTAAACCGGGCGCTATTTCTGCTGCTAGTAGTGGTGTTAGTTCAGTCTCTGCAGGTGGTAGTTTCTCCATTACTTAGTGTTTGTGTTGATGCCTGGTTACGTTGCTGTGGAGAAGCGTTAGCAAATGCTGTGTGTCAGCGCTGCCTGGCTGCAGCTCTGCAGCCCCCTGCCCGTGGTATTGAGGCCCACATCTGTCCCTCCCTGCCAGCTCCCCCCTTGCTCCCTGCTCCCACCCCAGTGCCTGGACGTGGACTTGGTGGGGGCCCAGCACCTGCCTGTGGGTTTGCTCAGTATCCACGAGCAATTGCACCATGTCTCTGTCCCGGTGCACTTCTCATCTGACTCCTGCTTCCCAGCAGAAGCCCTAAGTAACTTGGAGACCTGGTGTCCTGTCAGGACCTCTTGCTTGCAACTAGCCTGTATGATTCCTTTTCGCTTGTGAAACTGAAGGAGAGGAAAAGAAGTCCTCTCATGTTTACTTTAGCCAGCGAAAGGTTAAGTTTAGATGCACTACAACCTTTGAATTAGAATCCATAAAAAGTAATTGAATCGGCTCAATCAGTTCAATAATTGAGTCTGTTCAATTCTCAGAGTTGTTGCTATGGAGGGATAACTTGTATTGCTTACATTCACTTAAAGGATCGAAAGGTTTTCTGTGAATGGTGAGAGGCATAGCAGACAAGAAGGGGAAGGAAAATGCGTTAAAATCAGATGTCTGAAATTCATCTATCACATCCTTCCAAAGGAGAAACACTGAATGCTTTGGGTTGCTGTAATTTAAAGGAAATTCTGCTAACTGAATGCATTAATTAGAAAATTATTCTTGTAGGACCTAACCATCACCCTTCTCTTTCAACACTTCTGTGCAAGAAGTTTTTTAACAAACCTGTCCCCTGAAGTTCTTTCTGACAAGTGTTGAAAGCATCACGAAACAAGGAAGATGTTTGCAGCTTTAAAGTATCATGCAACAGACTATTTATATCAGGTACAGTTTTATTACTTCTCTTATTATTCTGAAATAAATTCGTCAGTAATTGAAAAGGTTCAGTATACGTTTTAAAAATGTAGAGAGCTAACTTCTTAGAAATTGTATTTTAGTGAGGTTGTACTGTATTGTTGCTAGTATAACAGTAAGGTAATTACCCTTTTTTAATAGAAAATTGAAGTACAATTTTGCCAAAACTAAAAAGCATTGTTTTTTGATTGTCTGTTGCACTTATGGCTGTGTTTCATAGCCAATTTCCTGCTCAGAGCTTTTGTTGGAGTGCGCACTATGCCTTCTAATGCATAAAATTCAATTAATTATCTTCTTGGAGAACTAATCCAATTTTCTAGTTACTTTAATATGCATTAGGGTAATACTACAAATCATTGTATTTCCTACTAATGGTAGGGAAGAGTATTTCTTTGTAATGTTTCAGGTGAAATTTAAATTTTGTGCAAAGCAATTGTTTTTGACATCTACAATGAATCTTTTGGCTTTATAGAGGTTGATCTGTTGCAACACAGAAACCTTATTAAGTGCTGCGTTCCTTCCCGCCTGCATCTATGTGATGTATTGCTTACCAGTTGAGGCAATGTCTTATCTAATTGAGGTTTTACTTATTTACATTTTCAAAGAAAAGGTATGAGCCATATGAAAAACTTCTCCAGCAGAGTAGTGCTTTGCCTAGAGGTGATATTTCTAGTGCACAAGTAGAAGACTGAGGTAGTGAGACTTGATGCCTTCAAGAGTTGAGAAAGAGTACGCGAGTAGTCCTGGCACATATGGCTTGTGAAACACAGCTGGACAAATGTGGCCCTGAATTGGTACAGGTATTTGTGGGTAAACTAAGGTCCACACTTTCAAATAATTTGCCCACATCCCTTTCCTCAGAATGCAAAAGTTGTTCTACATAGTACCTCTGTCTGTAACTACTGTTTTCTTAGCATATAGCAACAAAACCTTTTCTTCTGTAACTCCAGTAGCATGCAATGTCTTTCAATATTGTGTGAAAACCTTCCTGCAGTAGATCCATTCAGTTTGGTCTTCAGATTATTTTGTTGTATTTGTGAATTAAAAAATGAGGTATGTTAGCAAAACATGTAAAGGGTCATTGCGGAGGGAAAAATAATTAGATTAATACCTTGTCTTGCCTGAATTTTGAGGAGTCAGGCAATGATGACAGTAAGTAAGTGAGGTAGAAGTTTAATGTTTAGTAATTTGCTGCCAGCTCTGTGTTACCACCAGAAAGGGTTAATGGACATGGTCGCTTAAAGATATTGTGGATCTGACTGTACAAGGGTTATGCTGTCTTGAAACTGCGGCTTCTTGTTCTGCTCTTGCGCTTTGTTTCTACCATCCTGCTAGAAAGTACATGGCAGTTAAGTGGGCTTTCTAAGCATCTGTTGCATCAAGTGCCCTTGCGTAGTACTTTGTGTTTTAGGAAATGCTGGAATTTGATGGGAGCATCAAACTAATTCCTGCAGGTGTTTGGCTGAGCTCTCATCATGTGTTTTCATAAACTCCAGAGATTAGTTTTTCCAGCTGCTCAGTTTAAATCAGTTTTTGAAGAAAGGTGCCTTTTTTTTTCTCGTCATGACAGGTGCAAGAGCTAAATTCCTCTAGCTACTGAACATTGTAGGTGTGATGACAAAATCATCTTAGATGTTCAGCATTCTTGTGCATTATAAAATGGCAGTATAGACAAGCCGTATAGAACTGTAAAAATGCACACAGTATCTTTTGTTTAAAAGAGAAATTTACAGGGACCTTTACATTTCCTTAAGAAATAGCAGTAAATATGCATTGATTGAATGATGTATCCATTAGTACTCTTTAAAAAGCACTTATATTGGAGAAAGGCTGTGTAGTAGCAGACTTGATAAATTCAACTAACTCAGCTTAACCTTTATAGTCGGAACACATTCATTTAAAATGTTCTGTAAAAGGCACAGTTTGCCTGTTGCAAAGCCACCATCTGTGAAGATGGCCCCAGGACATATTTGTTCCTCTTTACAAATATCAGTGATTGAAAACAAACTTAATTCTAGGCTATTAAACTAAAGTTATTCTCAGTAAAACTGCATACTGGTGTTACCAATTTCTTCCTGATCCTCATCTTTTTATTGATTGCATTTACTTAGTAGTTTCTACTTAAACTCCAGCAGCTCATTTTTCTGTAACCGTGGAGTACTTTGAGAGCTGTTATGTCACAGTTCTTACGACTTGTTTTAATGAAGAGAGAGGTTCTAATCAGCTCTGTTCTGTGATCTGTGCCAGGAAGTTCACTAGCTGTACTTTATATTATGACAAATGTGGTTGTATTAGCAGTAACTTCAGTACAGATTACTTAAGCTGGTGTATGGCCAGTGACATGTAGCAGACCTAGATCCAGCTGTTCGGTTCTGCCATCTTCATTCTGAATTAGTAGAGGAAAAGATCCCTGCATAAACATCCTGTTTTGCCTCAGACAGATGAGGTTGGTTTTGGATCAGTGTGGCATTTACCTTCCTCCCCTTTCCCCACCTTTTCCATGTCTTTATCTTTTTTCCATTCTCTCTTAGCCTCTGCAGGAAGGTTTCAAAAAGTGTGGCTGACAGCACAGTTCTCGTAGTAATCCAAGTCAGTGAACTGTCTTTAGTTTATCATCTGAGACATTTTAACTGTACAAACTCTAACTGGCTTGACAGCATATGCTGACATAGGTGGACATCTCTTAGACCTGAAGAAACAAAGCTTAAGTCACACTGTGACTTAGAGCTAGGGAGGGGTTTCTAGCCTCGCTCATGACGCTTTCCCACATTTCTGTAGTTAGTTGTCTTCTCTAATTTGATTTTTATACCCCAGAATTTTGGATGACAACTTCTTACTAGGCTATAAGCTTTTTAAATCAAAATCCCTACATAATAATTATTTTTCTGAATTTTCTGGAGTTCTGTGTTATTTATACAGTACTGCGTGTGGGAATTTGTGACGAAGGAACTGTTGGACAGTTTATGGAAGGTGGCCCTGAATGAAAAGTCGGTGGAGTTGCCTTGTTGACCCTTTAATTCCAGGGTTCAGCTGATCACAGCCATGTTCCCATGTTATATTTAATGAAAATAAAATGATTTGTACAGGTCTTTTGTTACTTCATAATGACAACATGAAAACTGAGAAGCTTAAGAATATGTTTGAGCACTTACAGCAGCTATAGTTGGAGTCATGGTTTCTAGTAGGCTTATGCACATGTGTCTGTTCAGGAGGCCAAAGCAAGTGTGGTGATAAGCACCTGTAGCTAAGGGAGGTGTAGCTAAGCACATGCCAAGTTCTGCATATGCAGAAGTGTAGATTAAAAGTTAAATATCAGATCTGACAGATGTTAATATCTTCTTTTAGTTTGGATTGTGTGTCAGTTTCACAAAAAAATAGAGCTAAAATATAAAATATGTTATAGTAGGAAGCACTTAGAAAACAGTGGGACTGAAGAAACAGTGCACAAAAAGAAGACAAATAGCAGTGTGTCTCATAATCTTACCACATGCCTTTTTCTGTGCAGAGCATGGCAAGGCAGAAGTTTTCCATCTGTAGATTATCACTTTGCTTTCCTCCTTATTTACAACAACATGAAAAGTATCATCTGACTGGACTTTTCGCTGATGATAAGTATAGGAGGCCGTGGATGAGAAGTAAGTTATATAGTCCTTAACTATTAGTTTAAATTCACTGTGGAATGAAGGAAAATTTTGTCTGGGCATAATATGATGTAGTCCGATAAGAAAAAATGTATTTCCAGAAGTAGCAGTACACTAGGTCACGTAGTATTTGAAGATAAGAACTGTTCATTGCCCAAGGAGAAGCAAATGGGTAATGGATCTTTATCTGTGTATGGCACTACAAATGAGGGTGATATCTGATTAAGTTGTAGAAATCTCTGTGAAACTTCCTGCCGAATTAATCAAATACAGTATAACATGTCAGCAGACATGCTACTGTGGAAAAAAATAATGGTCGGAGATAAGTAACTAAAATAAATCTGATTAGCTGGAAGCAGTTTGAAAAATAATGCTGAAATCTTTCGAAAAATGGGGTTTTCCCAGCACAGAGGTAAAGGTATATGAGTATAGATAGAAGTATCTGCATCTTTCTGTTTCATTTTAATTCACTTGAAAACACTGAAAGAAGAGGCATTGTCTCTTCTGTACATGCTACCTACAGTTTAGCCTCTGCAATGATTTGATCTATACATAAAATAATAATAATTTGTTTTTATGTGATTCTTTTTCCCGTTTCTGTCTCAGTTACATCAACACAAAACATGATTGCTATTTCAGTGCTGGATCAATGGAAGAAGAGTTTATCTGTGGAGGATTTCCTAGAAAAGTCAGTAACCTTAACTTTAAAGCATATATGATTCCTTTGATATCACTCAAGTACTTTGTGAATGATAAGCTAATGATAAAAGAACACAGAAATGTCTTCAGATGGTAGCAAGTGGACAGCACACTGGAGCTGTATTAGCAGCGAGGTTAAGGATGTTTTTCACTAAAAACAATACTATATTTTTATGGAGTTATCTGCTTCAGTATCTCATTTTTATAATGGTTTTGTATTCTATTTCTGACTCTGGAGAAAGTCCCTGAAATCTATACATGACCATGAGAATAAATCATCAGGACATTTTCTACCCCCTAGCTCCAAGTAGACAGATATCTTTCTTAAATGTAGATAGAGCTATCCGAAGAGTGCTACTTGTAAACTTGAGAAGGTGTAAAAGGCAACTAGAAAAAGTCAAGCTTATCCAATAGCAATGTGCTTTAATGTTTTAGTATTTAAATTTCTGTTTATAAAGTCAGAATGTTTCAAATGAACTCTGAAACAGAGCTCTGAAACAGGGTCCATTTAACTTACATGTTAAAAACATGTTTCTAACGCAGCATTTACAGCACACAAGATGTGACAGAAAATTGTTTCTGTGAAACCAGTAAATTCTGTGTATTTCTACTCTCAAATGATTGTCAATATGAAAGAAATAGAGAAATTACATTAGTGATTTTACAGTCCAGTCCATTATCTTCAAGTCTGTAGACCACAGAAAAAAAGTACATGAAGCAAAAATATGGTGGTTGAATTAAGCAATCGTATGTGGGAAATGTCAGCACTAGGCTTGGTAGTACCTTATATTTTCTGTGATTTCAGTGTATCTTCACTTGCATTGCTACATAGTATTTTTTTTGCTACACAATCCTCTTGCTGCATAGTCCTACAGAAGTAATCATGCTCTCCATGTAGAATGGTTCAGGGCTGTGCAATGACTGAGGTGGTTGTCTATGCAATTCTGCCTCTGTTGCAGCAATGGAGAAGTGTTTTTTGGTATACGTGGTATTTCATGAGCTGGAAATTCATAGCTCTTTAAAACTATAGTTATTACAGGAGAAGGAAACTGGAATAAAAAGCACACGTGGGAGGTTTTCTGGAAAAAAAAGTGCTTTATCCTTAATCTAAAAGAGCAGTTGACTCCCTTAGTGTTTATCTGTGTAATTCTTCAAACATTTTTTAGTGATCATAAGTGACTGCGGATATTTTATTAGTATCGTGAACTTCATGTAGCTTGATCAAGGATGTCAGATGCTTCCTCGGGAACTGACTGTAGTTTTGCCTTTGCCAGAACTTCTTTGTGATTTTAGGCAAGTCACTTGAACCAAACGAATCTGCAGTTTTTCATTGAATGTGCTTCTTTCATTTTCTGGAGGTCCTAGAGATGGATACTCATAACTGAGGTGATTGGAATGTACTAGTGTTTGAACAGTGTAAAAATGCCAAATAGTTTCTAGGACTAGGGGGTCTGATATCTTTGATTGGCATCCAGCATGATTATCCCGGTTCTGTTCCAGAAAACAGGAGCAAAATTACCATTTCTGTGGGAATCTTATGAATATTTATTTTCTGTTTTTCTTAAAACATGATTAGAAATATCTAAGATAGTGTAGTTGTATTTCCTTTTGATATTGTTAAATGGGTTACACCCATGTGCTGAACAGTGAAGGTAATAGCTTTAAACAATTATTATTCTGTCAACAAGTAGATTTGAATTAATTTTCATTTTTTTAAGTAGATTGGAACACTCTTTAACTGGAAGAGAGGAGGTTTAGATCAGATATCAGGGGGAATTTTACAATGAGAGGGTGGTGAGGCACTGGCACAGCTGCCCAGAGAATCTGTGGATGCCCCATCCCTGGAGGTGTTCAAGACTAGAGCGGGTGGGGCCCTGGGCAGCCTGATCTGGTGTCTGACCTAGTGGCAGGGGGGCTGGAACTAGGTGATCTGTGAGGTCCCTTTTAACCCAAGCTATTGTATGATTTCAGAAAAAAAAATGTTTATGACCACAGCTTTACCAAATGCAGTACTCAGTAGGGTGTCATGTACTGCCAGTCGTTAAGTGGGGTGTCTAAATACTGTTACAGGTTTTCTAGTATTTCAGTGACTTCCTTTGCAAATTTTGACATTAGTTTGATAGGGATTTTTAATAAAACTTCTATTTTTTTTTTTTTTTAAGGAAAACAACAACTGGAGAATATTCATGTTTGCTCCTTTAAATCTGTAGTACTAGTCTTTATTTTCTGAACTCAATAATGAGATAAACATTTTATTAGGCTTTGTATTAGGATTGAGTGGGTTTCCTGGTGAGGCTTGCGTTCCTTTCTTGGCTTATTGATGGGAAGTGTGCTCTGCAGGCTAGCAGCCGTTCTCCTGTTCTCATTCCATATCTCTCCAGGGTTCAGATGACTAATGATGTTGAAGCATCTAACTTTCAGACATCTAGGTCCTCCTTTGCATCACGTCTGCAGGCTTGCAGTACTGATGAAGGAGTGTTTGAGTTGTTTTAAGAGGTTGAAACTAAAGTCCCAATTCTCCTCTAACAGTCAAGTTATAAAAAATACTCATTATGTGATTGTTGGTAAGATTTTTGACCTATTGTGAGCTATAGAGTTAGATTAGTTCCAAAAGATGCAATGAAGTACAATTTAAATGACATTCTGCATCTTCGGGGGGGGAAAAAAGGCAATTACATTTAATTTGGTCTCATCTTTACACCTTCAGAGAGTGCTAAATGTTATGAGGATGCTGCAGAGTCCGTGCATAGGTATCACCCACGACATTGTCTAGACTAATAAAAGTAGCAGAGAAAGAAATTCCCTGAGAAGTTATTATAAAGACACAGTGCAGTTTAGACATCAATAATTAGTAATTTAATAATTAGTTGCTGTCTTTGGGGATATTAAATGCCAAGAAAGAAGAATTTTTATCAGACTAAATAGCATTTACCTTTCAACAAGTAACTGTGTTCCTGCTGTTTTAGCACTTAAAGATTAGTTAATTGTGCCATCTAGGTAATACCTGAGAAAATCAGTACTTGATTTAGTCTCCAGTTACAGCAAATCTGAGTTGATTTTTCTTCATGTGTTTTAAAATTAAGTTGGCTAAGTATGTGTACATGTGAAACGTTAATTGGAATGAGAACAGAAAATAGTACCAAGGAATTAAACGTACAAGGAGAAGGGCGTGTTTGTATTTCAGGTTCTTCGGATGTTTTGCAATCTGTTTAAGGTAAGTAAAGACAACCTAAGTAAATCTAGCATTTTAGGACAGTGGCTTCTCAGTGAGTGTGGCTAATCAGTATTAATACACATAACTAGAATCATAGAATCACAGAATGGTTTGGGTTGGGAGGGACCTTAAAGCTGATCCTGTTCCACCCCCTCTGCTGTGGGCAGGGCTGCCACCCACCAGGTCAGGCTGCCCAGGGCCCCATTTAAACTGGCCTTGAGCACCTCCAGGGATGGGGTATCCACATTTCTCTGGGCAGCTGTGCCAGTACCTTGCTGTCTTCTGTGTAAAGAATTCCTGCCTAATACTTAATCTGAATTTACCCTCTTCTATGTAGGTTGCTGTGAAAGTAATGCCTCCTATTAATTTATTTATCTTTCTTTATAAGCACTCTTTAAGTACTGGAATGCTTAAGTAAGGTCTCAGTGCAGCCTTCTCCAAGCTAAATAACTCTTAACTCTCTCAGCCTTTCTTCTTAGGAAAGATGCTCCTTTCTTCTGATCAGTCCTCTGAGCATCTTCCTGGCCCTCCTCTGGACCCACTCTAAATGCTCCATGTCTTTCTTGTGCTGGGAGCCCCAGGCCAGGATGCAGTACTGCAAATGGGGCCTCGCAAGCATGGAGAAGAAGGAGACAATCACCTCTCCCTTCCTGCTGGCCACGCCTCTGTTGATGCAGCCCGGGATACTGTTGGCCTTCCAGGCTGCACGCACGCGCTGCTGGCTCATGTCCAGCTTCTCATCCATCAGGACCCCCAAGTCCTTCTCGGCGGGTCTGCTCTCAAGGAGTTCTCCTCCCAGTCTGTACTCATGTCTGGGATTGCCCCAATCCAGGTGCGGCACCTTGCACTTGGCCTTGTTGAACCTCATTAGGTTCCCACAGGCCCACTTTTCAAGCCTGTCCAGGTCCCTCTAGGGGATGCCATCCCTTCTTTCAGTTGTGTCAACTGCAGCACCCAGCTTGGTGTCATCAGCACGCTTGCTGAGTACAGCACTATTCAGATCCCACTACTCATATCATTGATAAAGATGTTGAAGAGCGCTCGTCTCATGAAGGACCCCTGACACATTGTAAAAATAGTAGTGCATTGTAAAATAGTTGATTAAAGAAAGACAAAGTATAGCAGATATTCCTCACTATCACTGGCTAGACTTGAAGGTCTGTACTGAAATACAGAGGTGCACTCTGTACTCATATACTGATGCCTTTTATGAGACTGACCTCTGGATGGTTATCAAATAGCAAGATTGTGTAGTGCAGCAGATTATTAGAATACTGAATAAATCAATAGGATGAACAGTTGAGAAATCTGTTGTCTGAAATTAGAACATTAAGCATCGTTATTATATATGAGCAGAAAATCTGTGTTCTTCAGAAAAGTCAGCACAATCAAATGGAGTCAGTTTATTGTTCAGTCAATGTGTGTAGGTAACATAGCATCAAAATGGCCGTATTTTAGTTAGCAATTACAGATATTTTAGGCAAATGTGTAGTTAACCCAGAGTGATGATTTACTTTTCATTTTTTTATTCTGTTGTCAAATGATTTTGCTATTTATTTGGTATCCAGTTTTTCTCCCTGACAAATAGTACTAGTACTGAGATTAGTATAAAAAGTGACAGGAAAATGAAATTATTTTGTTTCTTCATTTATCCTGTTTCACCTTTCACAGTTGTTGCTATGCTTGCAGTTTCTGCATGATGTGTGAAACATAAATATCCACTTAACCTGGCAGCTTTTTTTGGCCATAAGTGTTATTACATTGTCAAGTTTGATGCTTTTATTCAACCATTGTCCTTTGTTCAATTTATTGCTGAGATTAAATTTAAAGAGTTTTCTCTTGTGGAAGAATAAAGTATGTAAATTGACATTAGAGGTTGAACTTTGGATTTATATTTGAATAATGATAATTTCAAACCTTTGTCGCCAAATACAGTGACTATCAAAGTTCTTAGAGTATCTTTTGAGTGGCATTGATACACTTAGGAAATTTTCCTAACTTCCTTGACTCCTACAACTTCTCAAGTATCAGAATTTTTTTCTGCTTTTTAGGAAACCTATCACTTCTGAGAAGTTCCATATTAATAATGAATTAATAGAGGTAATTCCAAGTTCAAATCCCAACTCTCAGACTGACATAGAAGCACAGTATTTACTCGAGAAGGATATTTGTAAGAAAGTGTCACCTCAAGAGAAGTATTTGAAGATTGACAGTTTCCCTGAACTTAAAGAACAACGGCAAGGTAAAGTGTTTAACTCATGGTTTTCTAAGTTTTTTACAGACTAAGGTTGTTATCTTCCATAATTTTTTTTGCATGATTGATGGATGTTTGAAGA
Source organism: Penelope pileata (assembly GCA_013396635.1). Taxonomy (NCBI): domain Eukaryota; kingdom Metazoa; phylum Chordata; class Aves; order Galliformes; family Cracidae; genus Penelope; species Penelope pileata. The sequence goes on along the minus strand of WBMW01003499.1, from coordinate 508,437 downwards.
GGTCATTTGGGTGACCACCTTCTTTGCAATTGCAGAAATTATAACTTTTTAAGAAAGATTTTTTTCCATGGAGTAGCAGGGCTTAGCGGCTCACAGTATCATAAGGCAGAAAGCAAACCAGAAGTATGACAATAAATAGATTTAGTTAGGCATTGGACAAAATGCTAATTATTCTTTCTACTTTAATAAAATCAGATCTCTGAGTTGTGTTCTTTTACCATATCAAGGAGGGTAAGAAGTAAGCAGTTCCTACTTTGTTGCTGAGATGAAGGTATTTCAAATTGGGTAGTGTTCCTGTGTGTTTTGACAAATTTTCTGGTTAGTAGTGCCCTAATGGATGTAATTCATACTGATCATAGAAATCAAAATGTTGAGTAAGTGTTTGGTTGTACTATGTTGTCCTATTCTGAACCATCAGAATTTTTTTCTTGTCTTTCAGCAAATAAGGTTACATAGTAACTTAATCATTTACTAAAACTGCTCTGCAGTCACATAAAGGACATAAGTGGTTCTTGTTGCAATGCACAAGATAACATTCACTAGGAGCGCAGTATCAGCAATGCATCTGTTTTGCAGTTAATAATTGAAAGTAATCTGAGTTCATATCGTTAAGCAATTACCTGGTTTTTATCCAGATAGATGGTATATAACAGAATGTTTTAATCATTAATAGTGTTTTTTGTATTAGGCTCTGAAAGTAATGCCACCTATTCGTTTCCATGGAAACTACAACAGATACAAAGAGCACAAGAACACTATTTCGTAGAGCAATTCTCAGCTACATAACACTTTTTCAATGCAGCCACCACCATTAGCTCTGCATTTTCACCAATGACGGACAAGAGCTGCATGACCTGCTCATAACAATCTGCATGGCTGTCCAGAATGTGGCTTGTTGCTCCCACTAACATCCGCCTCTGATGTCATGGGCTAATTTTTAATGTATATTTTTTTTCCGCCAGCATGTGCATATTAAAATGTTTCATAGTTATTCCTGTTAATGCTATATTCGAAAGAAACTGAAGTCTGTAATTTCATCTTTCTTGAAATGATAGTCATTTGTCAATTCCTGTATTTTTTTCTGTTTGGGATTTTTTCAACAAGTTTATAATTGTGGCACAACAATCCACATTTATGTTTCGATGTATATGGACAAACTGCTTAATTACTGCTTGTTGGTACATATGAGCCTGTTAAAAATTGCACTGTATTAAGTCACTCAGCCAAAACCTGCTTCATAAAGTTCCTTATGATACTTGATAATGCACATAAGGGAATGAAAAGAAAGTAGCTTTTCTTTTTGACAGGTGTTATATGAAACAAAAGAAAAAAGCTAAAGAAAACCGAAACTTGCCAGCTTAACCACTGCAAATCCAGACTAAATCATGTTTAAAACCCTAAAATATTTGAACTAAGAAATAATTATTGCTTTGTTGGTATTTATAGCTTTTAAACTGTTGCTCAACAATTCTGATCATTCTTACTATTTTATATTGTTTGAAACATTTTTTCTTATTTTTCTTCAGATTTACGTGTTGGAGATGAACTTGTTTTTGTTGATAATATTGAAAACTATCACAAAAAGCTTCTTAATTTATCTACACTTCTGGGCAGACTAAAATTTTTCTGTGTGAAAGATCCTCTTTTAGATTCCGAAGGACAGAATTTAACAGAAGAGAATGTTTTTAGGTATCTACAAACTGCATAATGTTAAAAATAAAAGCTTATGTATAAGGCCATAAGCAGTTCAACAGGTTTCATATATTATCTTTTTAACTAATTTAAGAAGTAAGGACTTCAGCTTTTCTTTTCCAATTGGAAAAATTAATAGGATAGCATTTAGATGTACTATTTAAGAAAAGTGAATTAAGTAATGTCATTTTTACATTTTGTAAATATTAATTGTGCTCAGGATTTTAGTCTTGTAATGCTGGAAAAATGTCCATCTTTAGGGGACAGAGTGCTCCCCCAGACTGCCTGATTCCCTGTCAGTAAAATGTCACTACATTAGATGGGCTGCAATTTTACACATAGTTCCATGTTCCTTTTTCCGTCCTCTCTGTCATTCTGTCAGTAAATCCATGCTTTTGCCCTACTGCATTCTAGTTCTTCAAGTCTGAATATTAATTATTCTTCTGGTTTTACATGCTTTCATATTGTTGGATTGATTGAATTTAATTGGATGACGCCTTATGTCCAGGATCCAGAGCAAACTCAATCATTAAATCATACAAGCTACATTCAGAATGTGCCCAGTATTTTGTAAATACATTAATCCATGTACACATATTAATAAAGTCTAGCTAAATTTTCTACGGATTTATTCAATTTCTGGATGACTTGTATAACTTCCTTTACACTTCACGAGGTTGCCTGTTTCACATGCAAGGCAAAGAAGAATTTAACTGATTTCTCTGTACTTGTGTAATAATAGAAGAGTGGAGTTATTTTCTTGGGTTTTTTTGAACGTGCTCTCTAATCTTCCAGTGAGTCCTGGGCATCAAGCTATGTGCACATACAGAGTTTAGTAAGTCTCCTGCAAAGAAAAGATGATCCAAATTCCCCAATAACTTTCAGAAATACTATTCACATGAGGAAAATATGCTGGTGTGAACCAGAAGCAGCTCTGACCTGCTGATGCACAGCCAGCAAAGCCACCAGACTTCTCATGGTGAGAGTCCAAATCACCTAGCAGAGCATGCAGGAAGATGCATTTAGACAAAGAAATACAGACAAGGAAATTTAGACAAAGAAATTAGACAAACTTCTAATGAATACAAAATTGGATGAGCATCCCAGAGCCAGGCATAGGATGCCCACCTCATTGTAGACTCACCAGTCTACAACATTCCTCCAGGAATATAGTAGTGCCAGGGATGGATCGAGAAGCTCTCCCCCTGAAAAAGTGATTCTTTCCAAAGTTTTACTGCCCTACAACGGCCATGAGGGGTAGATCTGCTGAACAGATTTCTTTCTGCTTTCTCTATACGTACTTTCTCTATACTTGTATTATTGCTTTAAAAGGCAAGTAATAGCCTGACTCCTAAATTTAATCTCGTCATTTTAGAAGACTGTCACTTAAATCAAGGAAAACACTTTTTTCTTTTTAATTAATAGTCAGTACTTTCTGCTTTCTTTGGTGCAGAGTGAATCCTGAAAATAGAAATGAAAGCAAATAAAGTTAAATATTGTCAACATTACAGATAAGAGAAATTTTGAGTAAAGCATAAAATCTTAGAAGAAAAACAGGTCTGCAGATTTTCCAGAAAGCAGGCAGTTTCACGTGACAGGGGAGTTACAACTTGAGAACAAAAAAAAAATTATGGGTTTTTTTTTCTGTAGTTTTTTTTTAAGGCAGGTCCAAGTAAGTGGTTCTACTCTGCATCTAATGTACTGTTTCTTGAAAAATAATTACATATAATTGTACACATCCCTTGGAAGTACTTTCTCAAAAAGTAAGCATGGACTTAGAAAAAAATTACTTTTGTAATGTATGTAGTTGTCAAACCTCCTACTAAGACTTTCAGTCTTAGATATGAAGTAATCACTTGTTTTATTTTCTGATCTTTTAAAGGGAATGTTTGGCATTTCAAAATGAAGTGGAGATGCAGGAGAATAAGAAAGAATTGCAAGAAATTAAAGAGAATTTCTGTAAAATAACATTAAAAGATAAAGAGGTATCGAAATGTTGTTTCTGGCCAATTATTGTATTAGTGATTGCTTTATGTGCATAAATGACCTGCAGATGAACAAACACTTCACTAATTGTTTTCCAACGTGCTAAATATTTGAATCCTCCCTATTTATGAGGTTAGAAAACTCTATTATTTGTATATTTTTAGTTTTTGAATACCGTTGTTGGGAATCTTCATTCTGTTAAGCTTTTTCTACTGAGATCTGATGTGTTGACAGCATTATGTAGATAATGTTGCACTAAGAGTTAAAATGAAACAGAATTGAAAGCCACCATATGTCTATAGGAAAAAAAAAAAAAAAAATCGTAATGCATGTACTGGGAGTGAGCTTCTTTTGGGAGGGAAAAAAATCAAATTTATCCTTTGCTCCATTTTTCAATATTCTACCAAAAAAAATTTCAGTTAAATCAGTGAGGATTTTTACTTGATTTGGAAATGTAATTTCAGATCCGCTGTTTTTACTCCGCTGGCTTAATTTGAAATATCGTACACTATCATTTTTCTGCATATTGAACAAACCTGTGTGTATACTGTATATATGTAATATGCCTTCTTTTTTGAAAGCTCTTAGATCAAGTTAGAATTAATTAACTATTTCGAGATTTTTAAAAAGTTAAGACTGTACAATAATATCAAAGGAAACTTAAAATTTACTTACTATTCTGTGGTGATTAATATTTTTCAGTATTTCATGTTGCCTGTTGAGTTAGAAGTCTGCAAAATCAGCAACAGCAGATCAGATTCCATTAAGATTCCATCATATTTGGAACTGAAAGAGTTATTAAATATAGCTCCAGAAACTATGGCTGCTGAAAATGTATGTCAAGAGGTGATCAAAGAAGGTTAGAGCTGGTTTTATTGTGGTTTACCCAACTTCTTGTTTTCACAGGCTGAACATAATCTAACTCTTTTGCATTCAGTTCACTTAGAATTTATTTCACAGTGTATCAAATGAGAGTTTCTATACATGAAACCATGAACTATGCTATACCCAAATTTCAAAGTGTTAGAAATGTCTCAAGTAGCCAAGGGGAAATGGCCTGTCTGCCATTTATTTCAGTCCTCAGTTATGTTGTAATCTCAAAAATGAACGTGAGCCATGATACCTGGTTTTCCATGATTATGGCAATTTGATGTTATGTTTTATCCTGTAATTAAGTTTACTTTCAGACACATCCTCAAGAGGATTGTATGTAGTATATTCATGCCATATACATTGCTTGTATTGCATTGTAACTGCAAATGCAAAAGCAGATTTCTAGGGAAAAAGGGGTTAAATATTCCTGTGACAGTAGTAACTTCTTTAAAGCAGTTTAAGAGAAGTTACTAAATGCTTTTACACTGCCGATGATTGTGACTTTAATGACAGTTATTGGCTATTGGATTGATATCTGTGGAAGTATTTTCTGTAGTTAAGAGAAAGAGACTGCCTGAGATTTTTCAGTTTGATCTGAAAACAACAAACAAAAAAACAGCTTGCATTAGTTTTGGTGAACAAGTGAGGAAAACTGCTTTGTTGGGGCCACAATTTAGAGTAATCCTGTTGCTTATTGGAGCAAAACTTTAAAAAAGCATTTGCACAGGGCAGTTTCATATCCACTCTTCTGATAAATTTATTACATAAAAATATACATGCCATGTTCCAGTACCAAGCTGAATGATCCAGCCTCCATTGCAGAAGTTTGAGAACTTTTTATATAAAAAAAAAAAAAGGTTCATGTTTTTTTTGGTCCTCTTTGCTAGCAAGAGAACCTACATACACAAACACTTAAAGTACATTGAGGTTACCTACTTGTTGCAGAAATCACATCACTGTAGTCGTAAGAATGTTGAGTAGTTCAGGTAGCAACAATACTACATTGCAGTTGTTTTCCAGCACCTTCAAGGGGTAAGACAGGGCACTGTTGTGATCAGTTATGGCATTTGATGTTACTAAGCGTAACTGTAATTTTTTGTAATGATAAATTGTGGAGATCCAGCAAGAAGATTTTCTATATATTGCTTTGACGGGAAAATAAATGATTAATTTGTGGCACCTTTTAAAATCTGTTTTCAGATCTGAAAGTAAAAATTGCAAACAAGATAGAAGTTTCCAAATACTGTCCCATACCAGAAGAGGTTTGTTCCAACAATGGTAGAAGTATGCTGGAATTCTGTGAGTCAGGTAGGAAGACCTACACCCAGTACTGGTATTTAAAATAAATCCTTCAGATGTTTGCCCCTATATTCTGTTCTTGGGAGCATGTGTGCCTCATATACTTAAAATAAGCACATTTGGGTTGGTAAATCTTCTATTTTGTGCCTGCACCATAGGCAGGTAGAAGTGCCATAGTCTTTTCAAGAGTGTTAAAAGGTAACTACAAGCAACTTGATGGTTCCTTTATGTTTCTTTTGGCTACAAATGGTGTTTGTAACTTTCACACTTAATTAGCTTTTTGTATTTTTTATATTACAACTTATCTACCCATAGAAGGCAGAGGAAAATGAAGCCAAATTGATTACAATTGTAGAGTGAAAGAGTGCAGTTTAAAGTTTAAGTCCCTAAGTAAATGCTTTCAAAGAAGGGTGATGGAGGACAATTCTGGGAGAAGTACCAAGGTCATACCCTCTGTAGGTACAAAACTGCTGCACAGGCATTTTGGTGTTCAGATCTTCAGTAAAGCTGTATGACTGAGAAATGAAGTCAGGTAATCACTGATGCTATTTTCCACAGAAATAAACTGAAAACATTGAAGAGTGACAGCATTAGTCTTTGTTATTAGTTTGGTAGAGATCTGCTATTGAATAAGGCAAGATTCAATCACTAGGGCACAGGCAGCTCACGTGTCTTTCCTTTTTCTTTTCCTGAGGACATTGTCAAATCTCTAGGATGGATGTCTGAAAACTCAACTGCATTGATAAAACACTGTTTTCTAATGGCAGTTCCTATTTCAGGTGTCAAATTCCAGTAGAGAAACCTTAGTCTTCTCCTCATTAATTTTGCCGTTTATGAGTTAACAGAAGTGTAACATGTTTGCTTAAGCTCTAAGAAGAACCAGTCATAAAATAATGGCATTTTCTATAAACATTTAATTGTTTGCCTACCTCTCCTGCTAGCTATGGGGATTTTCCATTGATGAAGGAGCTGAGGAACAAGAGCAGTTACTTGGTCGTTTATGTTCTTAGGAGGAGATTGGCACCCTAAGTGTAGGCAGTGCTTAGCTAATGCAGTGGATCAAAATGCTCCAGTCCCAAAGGCCGACTGAGATGAGAATGAAGATGAGAATGTTTGAAGTGAGAAAGAAATACTGATTGGAAGTCTGTTTCTTTCTTTTGTAGCAACTTTAATTTCTTACTTTTTTTTCAGTGTATACTGTTTATTAATACTAACTTACTAACACTATCCTGTATCCTTCCTGCCATACAGTCTGCTTGTTAGGTTGGACAAGGAGCAGCTGCAAGCAGCTGGGCAGGTGGCTGATTCATAGTTTACTGAGTGCCAGTTGGCCTAACAATGTGCATATGGTGATTGCAGCTGCTTACTGCCTGTTGGAATGAATAGGGTATTTGTTACAAGTGTTTTTCCTTATGGAAGCACTGATTTAATTTCAATTTTTCTGGCTGTTAGTTTTCCCAGAACATGGAGGAACTGGTTTTTTTGTGACGTCTACTTTTTGGTCAAACTTTAACTAGAAATATTATTATAAGAGTGCTAGAGAGATGAAAACCAGGCCAGTCATATAGACCTCCAGTTTTTATGGAAGGGCACCAAAAATCCAAGCTGCAAATTACATATTAGATTTTAATTGAAATAGATAATCAATTAAAATATCCATATTTAATATGATTAGCAAAAAAAGGTTGTGAAAAGTGACTGACACCTACTAGTAACATGTCAAGCTTGTCTGGATACTGCTTTTTAAAAAATGGTGCTGTGATTCATTTCAGTGGTTATACATATAATTTACAATGAGAACTAATTCTACTTGAAAGTGTAATTCCATCTTTAAAACCTTGAACTTTGTTTCTGAATTTTCGGGATCTGTTCAGCTGCACGAGCATGCATGTGTTATGGCAACCACAAAATTGTCCAATCTCTCCCATCTAAATAGCTTCACTTATGTGGGAACTAGCTAAGAATGCCAACAGTGGTCATCACTTAACATCAAACCTCTTGTATAACACCTGGTAACTTAATCTTAAACATCATCTTACATGGGAAGAGTAAGTAGCCGAAATTATATTACAGAATGAATAAAGAAATGTAATTTCTATATATTGCTATCTCCAAACTGTTTGGGAATTAAATGTGAAGTATATCAATTTGTTTTTTATTGCTGAAGTAATGGATTGTCCCATTAGAATATTATGCATTTTAATGCAAAATTTATCAGTGTAAAATTTCTAAGCTTGCATGTTTCATGCATGTGTAACTGTGAACTGTAATAGCATTTTGTTTGTTTTGGGTGGGGTTTTATGCGCTTTCTAGCTAAATATGTTTCGTCTCTGAAAGATGAAATGGAAGTACCTTTAACTCCTCCATGCAAACAAAAAAGGTCACAGGTGGATTTTCTGTGTGCAGGACTTCAAGAAGAACCTATTCCTCTTTTTGAGAACAGGTAATGAAAATTTTATAGTAATAAATTCTGTCACAAATCCTCTAAATCACAAATGCTTAAAATTAGTACAAAAATGGGTTTAGTCTATTTGTGAATTGGTAGTCATGTGCATTGAGACAGCTACAAATATTTTGTATTTTGTCTTGAAGAATAAACAGTGTATTTCTGGCCTTTTTCCACAGAGCTTAAAAAGAGAAAACACAGTTTCTATTGTAGGCCTTTTCCTCCTGGAAGACTTAGTAGACTGAAAATCCAATGTCATTTTTTTGGAGTAGACGACAGTAAATATTTATATATAGCAAGTATGTATGTGTGTCAATACACATATTTGTACATTTAGGAAGTATATACATTTACCAAGTATCACCTACAAAAGCTCCCAGAAGAGGTTCTGGAGACAGCAAGAAAGTATTGTCTGTGTGCTGGGGATGCATAAGAATGAAATTTAAGCCTTTTCATGCTGACATAGAATCAAGGTGGCTTCATCCTTTCCTTCTCTTCTCATTTGCAAGATAAGCATTTTTGTCTTGCTGTTTCTTTTGCACACGCAGGAAGGATTTAAATACCTTTTCATGAGGGAACACGTTCTGGAGAGAACTCTCATTCAGTCCCACTTTTCTTCATGATCTTCATGAAGCAGATTTGGTGTTTTCTCTCACACCTTCCTTCTTACAATGGCATTACATGAAATGGCGTTCTATATGCATAAGAATTTATTGAATAAGTGAATGAATGAATGAACTAACATGAAATTTGAAGAGAAATACTTTAAAAGTATTTTTGTATAAATCAGTTTCAAAATTCAACAGATAATACTGTTAAACTTTACACTTCAAAGTCTTGTTTTATGTTCTGCTTAGTATTTTGATTACAGAGCCCTCTAGAGAATACCTCGATTGTTTGGTATGGCAATCAGAGAAGTACTGGGATAACGTCAGCTCTCTTTTGCTTGTTGGTAAGGAAATACAGAATTTCTAATTGATGTTGAATATACATATGTGGAAAAACTGTAGTGAAATAGATAATATATTACAGAGCACATGTTTTGAGCCACTGAGGTTTACTCTCGATGTAAATCTCTGGTTTGGATAATCTGAGTTTTTTTCGGTATGCGTAAGTAATAACAATACAGCAGCAGACTTCAGTATGTCGTTTATCTTTCTAGAGAGATAATTTGAATGAAGAGGTTTTTTTGGATTCTATTTTATCTAAAGCAGTGTTTCAAAATATCAAGCATTTGAAAAATACTGATAATGGAAAATAATTTCACAACTTCTCAAGAGCAGTATTCATGTTAGGGAACAAAATATGAAAAAACAAAATAAGCTATAGGTGATTTCTGACGGCACCAGAATGCTCATTACTACTAGCTGCTTTGCTTTTAAGTCTTTTAATGGACACTGACTTGCAAATGAAAATATAAACAAAGGGATATGTGTCATGAGTACCTGGTACTTTTCACTTCTAAAATGACATTCTGTTTTTGTGTTCCTAAATTATTAACATTATGTGTTGATTTCTGGTTTTGTAGAACATCTGACCTTGAAACCTGCATATCAGCGTCATTCACTGACAGAACTGAAGAAAATGCTATCAGTTGATGTAGAAACACCACTGCTTATCTCAACAGAGGAGGACTGGTGGCTTCATATGGGATTAAATCCAGTTTGCGTTGATATTTTGGAACAATTAAATATGGATTCCAGTAACAGAAACGGTTTGCTTTCTACGGAAGTAGAAACATTCACTCAATTTGCATTACATCAGTTAGAAAGTAAGTGTCTTCTTTGAAAAATAAATTAGTGATAAAAAAGCAGATATAGACACTGACAGAGAAACCCAAGGACACTTATATACCTCCAAGGAAGGAAGGAAGGAAATGAAAGCTTTATTTTTTCTCAGGAACAAAATATTTTGTAACACTACGAAGCAGGAACACTACTGTAGTTAATACGTACTTTCACAAATTAGAACAACTTGCAGTAAAAATAACTACACCAAGTTCTTTCCTAATAATATGCAAATGAAATGTAGCCTCTGCAAACCATAGTTTTTTTAATTAAATAGCTTCATACAGAAGAATTCCTTTGGAATTAGTAATTTTTGATTGGAATATTTTTGTAAAACAGACACTCGCATAGTCCTATCTGCACAAACTCACTGAGAGGGTATATTACAGTGAAAACTCTTTTTCTGTGAAGTTATTCAGAATTTTTTTTGTGCTGGCTGTAACTTCAAACATGAACCACTGATAAATGTCAGAATTTCTGATGGACCACTATATGTACTTAGAATCAAACAGATTTTTTTTATATATGTAACTATGACCTGAATGCAACTCTGCCATTATGGTTGTAGAACTCCAAAAATTGCCAGAAACATCATATATGGTGGTACAAACAGGTACAACTCCTGAAAGAATGTTGCCACTTAAGTTGTTTTTCCATATTGGAATATTCAGTTATATATTGATCGCTCTGAAAGTAAGGCCTCCTATTGATTTCCATGGAAACTACAACAGACAAAGAGTGCAAGAGCACTATTTGATGGAACAATTTCTCAGCTACAAAACACTCTTTTTTGACACAGTTAGCAGCACCATGAATTCTGCATTTTTGCCAGTGGTGAACAAGAGCCCACTGCCTCACTGTGCTCACATCCAGTGTTTGTTCTCCATTAACATTCAGCAGGTGTTGACGAATGCCAGTGAGTGCCTTTTTTTTCTGTGTAGGGGAATTTAATTCCGCCCCTTTGATCTATCTGCACTCCCATGTCAGACACCATTGTGTCAGACTGCCCCTCTGCTGCCATCTGTCACACAGCAGCGAAATAAAATGTGGAATATTGGTGGAAGGGTTCAACCTCTACTGCCACTCACCAGCGTCTGCTTCTGCTGTCATGGGCCAACATAGTAACACAGGAGGCATTACTTTCGGAGCACCCCTAATATTTACTTGCAGCAATGCAAAACTCTACTGTTCTAGTGAAAGGTATCTTTCAGAAAGTGGCAATTTCCTGCTTTAATTCTCTTTTTCCTCTTAGAATAATTATTTTAAGCTTTTAACCTTTCTTCCTAACCAAAGGTATTTCATCTCCCTTGTTAGAAATCTAACTCCCGGAAGCACTGCTTTTGATGAGCAGTAGCTTATCAAAACAGTAACATGGCCTTCTGTTCTTCCACATTGTACCTTTTGACTTAGGAGTAATCAGTACAAATTTTCTGAAATCAGCTTCTAACAATCTGGGAAGGCAGAAAGATGAAATATAAAAATGCTTTTCCTATAATCTATCCAAAATAATTTACTTCAACCAGGATCAATTAAAAAGAAAATCTGCATTACAGCAGAGAAATCAAAATTTATTTTTTAGAATGGCCTGAAGAGAGGAATTCCATAACAGATCAGGAACTGCTTTCTGCTGAAAGACGCCAGATGGACAAAGTGACTAATCTTTGCATGTCACCTCAGATCAAGAGGCAACACTCTGCCCTGCCTGTAAATGCTGTATCTTCTGTCCAAATAGACAGAACAAACATATCTCTCAAATATGTTAATGGAGGAAGCATACAAAAGAGTAAGATAGAAGAGCCAATTTATTTCTCAAACCAAGAAAATAAGACAGCCAAATCACTTGCATCAATCGGCTGTAAAGACATGTCTTTTAAACAAGACAGCTCTCCTGAGGGTCAAAAGCTTACATCATTCACACTTGATTCAAAATGGGGCAACGATGATTCTGATCTGAACAACTTTATAATGCTGAGATGTAAACACACAATCACCCAAAGAGAGGAAAAAAATGATGTAGATAGTCCTCAAAAAGGTATGTGAACCATTTTATTCTGCTGTTATTACATGTTTGGGTCTGCTTTCTAATGCCAGTTACGCTAGATGCTGGTAGCTCATGTTGATAGAACTACAAGGGATTTTTTTTTCAGTTCAATGATAACATTTTTAAGATCTTTAATGTAGCTTAATTTTCATCTAAGTCTCTTGACTTTGTTTTTTCTTTAGGTTTCTTTGCTTTGATTTGTTTACTTTTTTAGTGCACCGTATCTGAGTTTATTCTGAAGAGTAACTTTAAATAACGCTTACTCCAGAAGATCTGAATATCAGGCAGCACTTTTTATTGTGAGGGTGACAGAGCATTGGCACAGGCTGCCCAGAGGCTGTGGAGTCTCCTCCTTGGAGATCTCCAAAAGCTGCAGGGATGTGGTGCTGGGCACCCTGCTCTGGGTGTCCCTGCTGGATCAGGGTTGGGCCACGTGGGCCCAGAGGTCCCTGCCGACCTCAGCTATGCTGGGATTCTGTTTCTGTATGTCCTGAGTCAAGTCTTCTGACCTCTTTGGAAAAATCAATTGCTTTTACTTTTGCTTTTGTAGAATCAGCATAGTCTAGACAATGAACAAGAGTTAAAGTTCATCTTTCAAAAGAACTGTTGGAGCCAGTTTTGTTTCTGCAAACCCCAGAAAACGATGAGACAGAACAGGTGTTAGGGAAAGCAGAAAGTTGTTGGCAGCTTTGTTCTCACTGATAACAGTGCTTATGAAAGAAGCTCAGGCTATAAAGTGAGCACTGCAGGAATGGAAAATAGAGAGGGAAAAAACGTAGGAGAAAGTCCTTATGTATTTTTAAAAAAAATAATTTGGGAAGCAATGACATTTTCAAACTCACTTTCCATTACAAAATTGTATCAAAAAAAACTTTTCATTGTTTGGACTTGTGTATCAAAGTTTTTGGAAACAACTTTTTATCTGTGTTTCATCTACATCTTATCATTAAAAAGAAAATTAAAAATTGTTAAATAAAAACTTTAAGCTATGGAACAAAATTTAACCTATGGAACCAAATCAGCATATTTATTTAACTACAAGCTTATTTAATCATATAGAGCAAATTATTTCTGACTAAAATTCATCTTTTGCTGTCTCTGGTAGACATGCAAAAAAAAAAACCATTTTCATGGCCTCAGAGAGCAACAATCCAGCTTTTAAAACTACTAGAACAGGTAGTCTGAACTAGAGCCTTATGCTACCATCTAGTGAACTCTCACTAGAACTGCACCTCCTAAGAAGATAAATACAAATGTTTTGAAAAGCAAGCAGTCAATTCTACACCTTCAAGCAGAGAGCAATAAGATTGTGGAGGTTTGGGTTAAAGAATGTGTAGAAAGATATGTGCTTACAGGTAGGCCCCAGTGTAATAGATCCATTATGTCTAATATAAAAAGAACCCATTAAAATGTACAGCCATCAATGTGGAAAAGTTGCAAATTATTGTATACTTTTTGTAAGAATTAAAGCCTTATTATGAGTCATTCTAAATTTAGCTGAAGATAAGAAATGCCAGCACTGCTTGTAGTGCTGTTTCTCCATTGTTTCTCTTGGTTAGCTTATTTTTAAAGGATTCCACACTGTATAAGACTTTGTTTAGAAAGAATACAAGCAAAAAAAAAATGTAAAAACAGTTTGATAATCCAATTTTGAGCCTTTGTTTAGCTTTTCAAAACCAAGAGGTCTTTTTAACTTAATTACAAAAGTAGAGGTTTTTTAATATTTACCTTTAATCTTGATCTTTGGTCAGTTTGCTTTTTGAGGAAACTAAAGCTCTCAACTAAAAATAGTCAGCAACATTTAGGAGACAACTATCCAGTCAGAACTCTTTTCAGAAATAAGAGGCAGTGCTGCGAAAGGAGGCTTTGTGGACAGAAGTACACGGAGGTCATGCATCCCTTTTTATAAGGAACAAAGGAAAGAGACTTTAAAATGCTAGTAACTTGCAAAAAGTTATCTTCAATAAACCTTTTTTTTTTAATTTTTTTCTTCTACTATTTGAAGTTTCTATGTTTTTTCTGGGTCATGTATGTTATCTAACCCTTTCTACTCATACTTGCTCATTATCTAACTTTTCCACTCACTGACTGAGAACTTGATAGTGCCTCAGTTCTTGGGAAGTGCAGGATGACAGTGCCACATCTCAGTCTGTCTCAATGCTCTTTCAGTAGTGTATGAGCCCATGAAAAGAAAAAAGATGTTTTGTGAAAAGAAAATGTTGTGTCATACAAGCTACTTGATTTGAAAAATTATTTGCATGTAAAGTCACTTATAAAACAGTTTTCTTAATCACTGAGAGGGTTTTATGATATTTGTATCAAAATGTTTACCTGTGGTTCAATGACTCAGTGCTACAACCTGAAGAGCAGCATTTACCTGTTCACAAAGAGGACAGTTCTGTCTGTAAGCCTGTCAGAATACATAAAAAAGAGCAAGAGAATGAGAGCAGCATCACAGTCAAAATTCAAGCATCAGGTATACTCTTTTTGGATATACTTTAAAACACTGTAGCTGCACAGCACTGTAGCATTGCAATGTATTATCATTTTATATTAAATAGTGCCACTATGGAATTTATGGAAAATGGAAATTATTAGACTTACTATCTCATCCTTGTGACTGAAAACATTCAAAATAGATGGATGTTTATGTGGACACAGGTGTGAAAGCAGGCTGTGAAATTCTACCTGAAGACTAAGACAAATCCCGTGCAAACCGAAAAATACATGTTTTTAGTTATGTCTGGTGTGAATCAGCTGACATGAAATCTTTTCAGGCTTATCAGTACTCTCAAATTACAAATCTGCATTTTCCCTTTGCCAGAGTAAATGAGAGAATTGGAGACAGGATGGATTAGCAGTCCTTTCAGTGGAAATGTCTTTAACAAAGTAACTCTGCTACATCAACTGGATAGAAATCTGCCATGGATTTACCTAGTATATGGCTGAGCCCTACTCAGTGAACTCTTCCTGTTGTGGTTTTTGAGGCATTACATCAAAGAACATGCACTGAGAACAACAGTTTTGTTATGCAGTATAAATGGTAGATAAGAACTATTTCTGGAAGATAAATATCTGAAGATATTTATCCAATATATTTTACGGCCTCAAAGTAAAAACATCCAAAGCACAGCCAACCCCATTACAGTCCTTGGAATGCAGCATGTTTCACCATGCCCAAGCACAAAGGTGCTGCACCTGATTTGGGTACAATCCCAAGTATTGACACAGACTAGGGGATGAATGGATTGAGAAAAGCCCTATAGAGAAGGACTTGTGGGTACTGGTGGATGAAAAATTGGACATGAGCCAGTAGTGTGCACATGCAGTCCAGACACCCAGTTGTGCCATGGGCTGTGTCAAAAGAAGCATGACCAGCAGACTGAGGGAGGTGATTGTCCTCTTCTTTGCTTTCGTGAGGCCCCACGTGCAGTACTGCATCTAGCTCTGTGGCCCCCAGCACAATAAGGACATGGACCTGCAAGAGCAGATTTGGAGGGGAATCACAAAATGAGCAGAGATCTGGAGCACCTCTCCTATAAAGAAAGGCTGAGAGTGCTGGGGTCATTCAGCCTGGAGAAGAGAATCCTCCAGGGAGATCTTACTGCAGCTTTCCAGTATTTAAAGGTTGCTTATAAGAAAGATGGAGAGAGACAAGCATGTGTAGTCACAGAACAAGGGATAACTTCAAAACTGAAAAAGCTTAGATTTAGATCAAAGATAAGGAAGAAAATCCTTTAGCAGAAGGTGGTGAGGCACTGGCATAGGTTACCCAGAGAAGTTGTGGATGCCCCATCCCTGGAGGTGCTCAAGGCCAGGCTGGATGGGGCCCTGGGCAGCCTGAGCTGGTGGGTGCCCTGCCCATGGCAGGGGGTTGGGGCTGGGTGGGCTTTGACGTCCTTCCAACTTAAGCCATTCTGTCATGGCATTGCACATGATGGAAAGGATTTTTTCTCAAAAACAAGCTATAGTCAAAACAGAGATTGGAAAGGTTCACGCAAACATTCTTCTTAACAGTTGAACAGAGAAGATACATGACTAGAAATATATACCATTTTATTTTTAAAGTATAAGTGAAGGAATGCCTTTATTAAATTACACAATGGGCATTCAGAATACTATAGTATCTGTCCTATTTTCATAGAAAATGAAAAACTGGACATAAAATATTTTTTTTAGAATGCTTTAAATTAGTGAGATTTTTAGTTGTCAGGAGGTAATGCACTGACCAAATGAACCTTAGTCAGTTGTTAGCCAAATTAGATAATTTTTATAGGTCAGTTGAAAATACTTTGAAAAGTAATATTAAATCCTTGGAAGAGAAGACTCACTGAGTTCTCATCTTCGTGACAAGATCAACTCAGCTATAATGATGAATATGTTAAGATAATGCGTACTAAAGAATTTCACCTCCTTTTTTGTGGAACAGATCATCTCCTTCAACTCACTCAGCATTTAGCAGCTCCATCAAGGATTCTGATATCAAAAAAATAGCTGTAATTTAGAAGGAATTATAGAGAAGCCACCTGGAAGCTATTAAGGACTAGTAGTATGAAAATATGAAAGCACTGAGAGATAGGCTTGTTTAGCTTTGCTAGACAATGACATCAGAATTTAAATGCCAGGAAAAGAGAAGGGCTCTTTAAGTTGTAGTAACAAATGGATGTAAATGAGTTAAGTCTAAGTTTAGACTACAGAATAGAAGAAGATAATTAAACAACAGAGTAATAGTACAATCTCAGTAGGAGTTAGTAAGTCCTAATTATCCATCATAGATTTGATCACTTTATGAAATTAATAAAATAATACAGTTGCCTGCTGTGAAGAGCGGTTTAATACTGTGACCCAGCAGGCTCCTGAGTGAGCATTTGTTTTTCTGTGTGAGCGTTTGTTAAGTTACAGCTTTCATGAAGAAGACAATGTTCTTGAATATGTGTTTTGAATATTCTTGTCCAGTACGTGAAACCAAACTTTATTACTTGTTTTCTTTTATCCAGAAAGCCAGTGCCAGGCGTATTGTCTGTTGAAGGGAGCAGCCACTTCTGCTTTAAAAGATTTGACACATCAGGGTGTACTTGCTTCTATAAGTTGGAGCTTTGACAGCATTAAATCTGATCACACAAGATTTTTCTTAAAACAACAGGAGAAAGTGATATGTGATCATTTTAAGGAAGGTATATTTTTAAAATTCAATGTTTTTCATTCTGCAGTATTAATAAAGGTTTAATGGGTGAGACACAGTTCAAGGCCTCTGAAAAATAATGATAAAACATTCAGCAGCTTATCTTCTATGGTTTTATTCCCAAAATAATTTCTCCTAGTTTTTCAGCATTACGTTTATTAACTTAAATGTTGTAATACAATAAGTATTTTAATTGAATTTCATTTTAAAATATTTAAGATATATTTGAAGAATGTTGCTTCTATATCAAACTGTTGAAATTACTTATTTCATTTTAGATATTTTAAAGTGAAAAGCTGTGTTTTTGTTGTTTCTTTCCTTTTAGTAACTATTTTTTGTCACATCTTCATGACTACAGGGAAAATAATGCTAAGCCTACAATAGAAATTAGAAGTAAAAAAATCCATATTAATTTGATTTCTTTCTAACTTCATTTCTGATATGTGCAAACCCTATAGAAACAGAAAAAAAATGAAATCCAAAGCCAGACAAATCTGTTAATCCCTAAGATCTTTATGCTACAGATAGGAGAGGAGCAGGAAAACCCCATGTCATAATACATACTGTTTGAGGAAGAGGTAGAAAATTTTGGGGTATTCTGCATTAGTTTTTCAGTTTTACTGCTCATAGCTGAGAACTAGCTGTAGGATAACATAACAGACAATCTACTGCCTGCCTAGTTTGTTTATTATGTCACAAGTTATGTGATAAACTTTAAATGTCTAATGTTTAAACTTTATTGCTTCCTGTTCTTAATGTATTTTTCTCAAAATAAAACTAATGACAATGAAATTGCAAATGAGCAAGAAGATAAACAAAAAAAAATAATTTTAGTGATCTCTGCAAGATGAGAGCCCATGATCTATCGCATAACCATATTAGATGTATCATCAGCAGGGCTCTCTTAATTTGAGGAAGCTTCAGAAAAAAAAAAAAAGCAAACATCAACTTCACAAATACTAGTTAGAGAGAAACTGAAATCTGTATTTGTATCAGTGAATCACAGAAATGTCAACATTTCTGAGAGGTGTATACAAAAAACTACCGCTAACTGGTTAGATGAGGCAATAGTAACATCAGCAGGTGGGCTTGTATGAAGGACAAACAGATAGGGAATTTATTAGTTTCTATTTCTGTTTGAATATTGCCTTACTAAAATTATTGAGGCAGCGTGAATTTAGTGAAAGACTTAGGGGAACTTTTGTCCCCTCCTCTAGCAAACACCATCAATGCCTACACAGCTTTCAGAAATGCTTCCCTGTACGACATGTACTTTGGATCAGATGGTATGAGAAAAGTTATGCTATATCAAAGCCTTTTGCATCACCACTAGCCTTTCAAGGTTATGTCTATTTAATTGTTTCTAAGGAAAATTCTGAAATATTCAGACCTTTTAAATTGTTTGTACATGTATAGTTGTAATTTCTGAAATGTTATATAGACCACGCCTATCTCTTCTCTTTCTAAAGGTAAAGTAGATGAGAAAGAGATCGTGCTGTTCAGACACGCTGCTCTGGTGCATCTGCTGGTGACAGTTCGAGACCTTCTGTTAACGTGTGGCTTGGACACAGCACTAGGTCTGTTTTTGTTAGTAAACAATGGTACCAAGAATCTCCATGTTTTGTGTGTGTATTCTACAGTCCTTCCTGTCTGCGAACTGTGTAAGCTGGCCATCAGTAAACCTCCAGCATAGCTTCAAAGTGATTTTTCATCTCCCATTGTTTGCTTATTTCTGTTCTTTCATTAGATATGAATTCACAGCAGATTGTACTTCAGTGCTATGTATGCTCAGTTACTGACTAATATACTACTGCGTGATTACATGGATTTGCCCAAGAAACGTTCATATGAACTTCCACAGGTGTAATGTGCTTACTTGTCTCTCAGAATAGCAAGTTTTCATTGGAATCTGTGTTGAAGCTGAGGAACATGCAGAAGTCACAGGTCTTCTGTTGTATACAATCCACATGCTGTGGAGGTGGAACAATTTCCACTTAAAAATATTTAGGCTCATTGGCAATGAGGTACTTAAAACTGAGGGTATTTCAAGCAAAGTACTAAATACTGCCAAACAAACGTATCATGAAGCTGAGATTTTGAACTTACCATCAATTTCTTAGCACTGGATTCACACAGATCTTTTTTGTGCTTCTCTGCTATTAATGCTGTTCAGATTTGGGAATATGAAAAATTCATTACAACCTAATTTTATGCCTGAAGTCATAATGTCATGCTTCTCAAGTTCCCATAATATTGTGATTTTTCAGAAAGATCTATCAGAACTGATTGATTAGTGGCTTTTTGAATGCCCTAACATCAGACTCCCTCTGTTTGTAGAAGGAGATACGGCGGTGGGGAGTTTCAAACTTCAGTTACTCCCAATTATTCCTTGATGGAATTATTCCTTGAGGAAGCATCCTCAAAGTTTCCTCGAAGTTGACATAAAGCAGAAAACGTCTACCATAAACTGAACTGTCAAGAAAATAATTATTTAATATTTGCTTAATTGTTTCTTAGCAGTATAAATGGAGAGAAAAATACAGAATGTGTATTTGAGTTCTAAAAAGAGTTCTGTTGTTATTATAGTCAAAAGTAGGAGGGTGGGAGAGACCCAAAGGAGAAGTTTCTCCCCGTTACGTTTCATAGTTATATAACATCTGACCATCCTCATCTCAGCAATATGGAAACTGCCAGGGGAAACTGCACAAATGAAAAAGACCTTAGAACATTGAGCCATGTACTAAATATGCTCTATAGTTCTCACCACTGTTATGAGCTTGTGTTGTGATGTGTGATTCATCGCACAGGTATCTTAGGTCTTCTTTTTCTTTATGTATTTTTAAATAACCTTGGCGTTGTTCACCATTTATATACAAAAGGCATCATTAAGGGTTGAGAAGTAATTGTGACAGTATGAACAGGGTAGTGAAGAGTAGGACAAATAAAGATTTGGACAGTGGCAGTTTTTTAGTATAAACCATATAAACTAAATAAGTACTACAAACACAGTTCCAGAATGCTATGTTATGTAACTCTAGCTGGAATCATATAGCAGACATTACAGGAGGTGTGGCAGTTTTATGAAGGGCACCTTCTTAGTAGTAACAGTGTCCTTACATAGAAAGCCATTAAATATTCAGCTTTTCTGTACAAGCTACCCTGACATATTTTAAGTGCATGTGTAGAATAAATACAAATTTTGGCAAATATCTTTTGTCTCTGCAATTACATTTTTTTGTTGCTTTGTTAACAGGATATTTGTCTAAAGCAAAGGATATCTATAAAAACATCTTAGAATCTTGTTTGAATAATATCTTGAGGCAGCTGAAGATTGTACAGTACAGCAGCCAGAAAAAGCATGAATCCAGTCCCAAACTAACAGAGCTCCAGCGTCGAATGTTAAATTGGATGCAAAGTTATGGAAAAGAACACAGTGTTAAGGTTAGCGATGTAAATGATCTCTCTAAGCAAATGAAACCGATCCAAACTATATTAATTATAAAACCATCTTTCAATGAGAGTTGTTTTATAGAAGAAAGTCTTATAATTACCTTTCCAATTCACAATATCTGTTAAGAAAGAGTAATCATACAGCCAAAGAATGATTTGGGTTGGAAGGGACCGTAAAAATCATCCGTTTCCAGGCCCCTGCCACGGCAGGGCTGCCTCCCACCAGGTCAGGCTGCCCAGGGCCCCACCTGCCCTGGCCTTGAGCACCTCCAGGGATGGGGCACCCACAGCTTTTCTAGGTAATCTGTTTCAGTGCCTCACCATCCTCATAGAAGAATTTCTGTGATGAATTTCTTCCAAGTATCTAATCTAAATATACTCTTAATTTAAAGCCATTGCCCCTTGTCCTCTTTCTCCACTCCCTAATAGTCTCTTCTCATCTTCCTGGTAGGCCCCGTCGGGGCTGCTCTCAGTGCTCATCACCCAACCTGTATTTATGCATGGATTGCCCCAACACAATTGTTCTCCAAAGGCATATGCAATGAGCTCTTTTAATGGAATTTAAAATGGAAATGAAGCAACCAAAACAAAATAATGTTGATTGTTTTAGTGCTCATCTTTCAGTAGTACCTCTTAGGTGATTTCAGCATCACTTTCATGTTCTTAATAGTAATTAATTTTGCTTTCTGTTACTAGGATTGTACTATACTAGGAGACATATGACAACTTTGTTATCTTCATGTCAGCTCAGTGACAATTTTGCCTTTCTTTTGAACTCCACTAGATGTGATTTTTAAAATTTTTAATTATAACTCTCTGAGTTTTGACTTGCTAGCTTGATTTAAACTTGAGGTTGTACATTCATACCTGTGGACTTTAAGAGTGTATGTGATTTTATTTACAATTATAAGATCATAAACTGTTCACTGGCATTCAGTGACAGGTCTTGATCAAAGAGAAAAGGCAAAAAGGAGTATTCCAGCTTTAATGAGGAGTGAAAGCTGTGTTACATAAGCCATTTCCTACTCTGTCACAAAATGTCAGCATGATAGTGAAATATAATAATCCAGTTATCCTTTTATAAGACAAAGTTTTTATCGATTACAATAGGAAATCTCCTTTGTAAGCAAGAAGTTGCTAACAAAATAGAAAAAACATCTGAAATGAGTTTCTGATCTTTTTGTTTCATTTTGTTTCATTTCTACTTACGATTATGTAGTATATCACTAAAAATATCATCTAGCTCACAACAGGATGTAATGAGTATGCTTTTGGATGATGTAGGAAAAAACAGATCAACATTTTAAAATGCCATTGTCCAAAACTGCTTTAAAATACCCAGTGGGTTGTCAGGTGACTGTTCTCTGTACCAACACTTGGTAATTTGTCTGTTTTAAGCTTGTCAGGCAGACAGATATCCAGAAATTCTTTTCTGACAAGATCTAACACAGTGTTAACATTTACATATACATATATACATCTTGTGCCTTTAGGTCTTAGAGTTACATATGCCACGTATCGTCGTCTTAAAAGTCTTATCTTGTTTGTACCATGAAAAGTGCATATAAAACAGCATACTAGTTCAGAGGTCATCCTATCTGAAGTTGAAAATATGGTGTAAACCCTGTATGTGTGTACACAATCTTGTTTAAATACTTTGATTATTTAATAGAAGTTCAGTTTGCACCATTTGAAGTCATGGACAAGATAAACATATTCTCCAGTAGTGATTTTTTTTTTAAAAGTACGACTATTCAGTGGATTCTAATCTTTCCAAAGTTTTCATCTTCAGCAACATTTAATGAGTATCCAATGTAATCTGTCTTTAGCAGGAATACTTCAATGCACTCCATTTACAGTCTGGAAAACCTTTCACATTAGTTTGGCAGTATATCTAGTACCTCTCTCCAGTACATCACCACCTTACAAACTGAATTCTAAATATCTTCAGTTTAAGTTTTTCCTCCATAGGGATAACACCTATAATGTGACAGTAATAATCTGTCTAGTATAGCAGTAATTATGTAGTGTAATGTCATTAAATAATATCTTTAAATAACATCTTTACTTTGACTTAAAAATTCAGTTTTGAGACTTCTAGTAGAAGATATCTGTCTATGAAACTGAATTATGGTCCTGATGTCGTCCATAGTGTAATTTCTCCAAATCTTGTAATAGTATGCATGTGTACTTGTCATTCTGGAGAATTCTGGGGTTTCCATTTTTTCCACCAGCCTAGTTAATCTCACATTTTTCGTGCAAAGCAGAAAAAAGATGTTACATAGGCTGAAAACAGTTTTTTTACAGTACTAAACTTCTTTAACTTGTCTTCTTCCAGATACTAATCATAACAAGAATGGACTCTGAGAGAGAAAAAGCAGCTCTCATTCACACTGTATCTAGAGTAGAAGGTAAATAATTATTTTAATCTATTTTTGAATGAAAAATGGTGTATATTCTGTGCTTTGTTACATTTCTCTTTGTGTGCTTTTTTGGCTGTCTCTCCTTTTTCTCCTCCTTGTCAGGGGCCTTTCTACATACTTTTTTCACTGTTTTCTCTTTCCAAATTCTTCTGTAAACATTTTTCTTTCCCTCTTTTGCCATTTTTATTTTCCCCTGATTGAGACTTCTGGTAAGATGTCTTTTGCTGCAAAAGGATGAGAGCTCACGTGTCAAGTCAAAGATTTATTTAAGAGAACATACAGGAAATGTGAGCACCCATTGTCTAAGTATATCAGCTCTTCAGATTATCTGTCTGTTTATAGTTAGTCGAGGGTCAGAATCTTTCCTCCTTGCGTGCCTCTTAAGGGTAGTTTAAGGATAATCTAGAAGTCTTATCTAAGCTCCATATCAAGACTTTAAATGAGTATTTAGGTGTAAGTCATTACTTCCTTTCACCCCTTGTTGCTGACCTTGTTTGTAAATTTGCTAACTACATGGGCATAAGCTATAGCAAAATATTATACTTAAGAAAAAAAAAGTTTCCTTTTCCCAACCGCACTGATACAAGGAACACTGTAATTATTTTACCCTTGAGTAATTTTTATACAATCTTTTAAAATATCAGAGATTCATCTGGTAGAACAAGTATGTTTCAGGAAGACTGTTATTTGAGCCTGTACTTATGATCAGGGCAAGCCACTGATTGCTTTCATATTGCTTTTTAAAACTTACTTTTTGTGACTCCTTATTTGAACCTTATCAACAGTATCATGTATTGTATTGTTCTTTCGCTTTTCAAAATAAAGTTGAATTTCCTGTGCTCTTAGAAGAAGACAGCTTATCTTTTGTAGTGTTTTGAAAGGGAGGAGACGTTCACAATGCTTTTAGTAGTTATAATAATATTTAACGGAAAGTATTTGATTTAACATCTTAAGACTTGGTTTCAAACACAAGTCTCTCCAACTAAGTTAAACTTTTCAAGAGAGGCTTTTGTGTTATGAAAATATCCCTTTTTAGCTACATCTTAGAATCATGTTTGTAAAACTTAAGGCATACAGAAAGCATAAAAGAATTTAAAAGCTTAGTGCCAAAAACGGTTTCTTCTGTACTAGCTTTTGATTTTTCATTTTAAGACAATCAGAAGCAATACTTCAGTTGCAAGAAAGAATCTAGTTCACATTACTTATGCCTTGAGTTCAAAAATGGAAGTCTCCAAATCCTACCCACTGGTGCAATGCAAAATGAAATTATGTAGAACTTCATCAAGATAGACAATGCAATACAAAAAATTTTTTGTACCCTGTGTTGTTCCACATTTACTGCTTACTGCTGTGCATTCATTCATACTAGCAGAAACCCATTTATTTGATTAAGGTTCTAATTCTTTCTATACAGGTTTAAAAGCTGTCGATTTGAATTCGGAGGAAAAAGGAAAGTTTCTAGGTTATAAAGATATCATAAGCAAGTAAGTTAAATTCTGGATTTTTAAAAGCATATCTGGAAGTCCCTTCTCACGAATAACTTCTGTGAAACTTTTATTTTCATGGGAGTATCTTGTCTGGATAAAATTTCGGAGTACAGATCTACAGCTTCATTCTGAGGGGAGAGAGGTTTATCTGTGCTCCAGTAAAATGCTTTGTTACAAGGCTCAGAGGAACTTGCTTTGCAATTACTAATCAGTGTTTTAGAAAAACTCTTCAGTGTGTAAAAAAAGGTGTAAGATTGAAATAATGTCAAATTATGGATTTGCAGGAAAATATGATTTAGAGTATTTTTTATGATTGGAGTGTGGGGGAGTGCAGCTTTTGTTTTTAAAGCGACTTTTTAAAGAAATTACAGTTCTTAAATTCAGGAAGGTAAGTTCTTTTTGTAAACAAACTTCAAACAAATATAATTCTTCAAAGTAAAAATGTGTTTATTTTGTTCTGAGTGTAGTTCTATCTGGCCTTATTTTTAATTTAATTCTTTTTTAAGCCTCAATAGATATTCCTGTGTTATTATACATAATCAGAACATCGGAGCTGACTTCCCTTGGATGCACTTCTCGTTAGTGATAGAATATGACTATTCTGAAAATTCTTGCTGGAAAAATTTATGTGAAAATCTGA
Organism: Penelope pileata; assembly: GCA_013396635.1. Classification (NCBI taxonomy): domain Eukaryota; kingdom Metazoa; phylum Chordata; class Aves; order Galliformes; family Cracidae; genus Penelope; species Penelope pileata. The sequence goes on along the minus strand of WBMW01003499.1, from coordinate 483,131 downwards.
ATATTGCTTATATGACTTTTAAAATCACCCTCCCTGAAACAGTACAAATGGGTAAGTGCTTTCCAGACTTATAGTATATAATTGAGCTAGCATATGAAAGGAAGGCATTTTCTATTCTCTGAAATGCTATGTTCATGTGTCTGTGGATGAGAAGGAGTCATAAATTATGCAAGGTAAAACTAAGCAAATAGAACTGGTTCAGGTATACAGAAAGATAGGAAGGTGTTTTTCTTAGGATGTGATCTTTGTTTTGGCCAAGATGTGGTAGTAAATGTTTGTGATCTCTTATAAAATACTTCTGGCAATTTTCCAGGTTGTTTACAGTTAATACGAGCTGTATTCGCACTTCCTCACTCTAAGAGAATGTTGCATTAGATCTGAAAGAATATAAGCTACATCTTAATTTGAAAGGAGTTTAGAAGAGTTTAATTTGGGGAAAATAATAGCATATAATGGAAGCATTTTAAAGGGGATGAATAAAAACTGCTTTTTTAAAAGATACAACTGTTTAAATACTGAAACATCCCTTTAACTTTTTCTTATTAAAATATTATCTTATATATACAAAATGTTTCAGGGAAAAACTGTGGTTCCTTTCTTCTGGAGGTGCAGATTCCCTATGTGTTTCTTGCAACTGAAGGTCTTCTTAATATGCCACATTTTCTCCAGCTTTTGGAATCTAAGTGAGTGAAAATGAACTTAACCTCATTGATTAATTACTTTCAGTTTTCCAGGATATAAAACAGCTTGAGTTGGAAGGGACATTAAAGATCATCCAGTTCCAACCCCCTGCCATGGGCAGGGCTGCCACTCACCAAATCAGGCTTCCCAAGGCCCCACCCAACCTGGCCTAGAGCACCGCCAGGGTTGGGGCACCCACAGCTTCTCTGGGCAACTGTGCTGGTGCCTCACAACCTTCTGAGTAAAGAATTTCCTTCTAATGTCTAATCTAAATCTTCCCTCTTTTAGATTGAAACCATTCTCCCCTTGTCCTATCACTATCAGTCCATGTAAAAAGTCGGTCTCCCTGCTGTTTGTAAGCTCCGCTCAAGTACTGGAAAGCCACAACGAGGTCTCTCTGGAGCCTCCTCTGCTCCAGTCTGAGCAAACCCAGCTCCCTCAGCCTGTCTTCATAGAAGAGGTGCTCCAGACCTCTGATCATCTTCATGGCCTCTGGACGTGCTTCAACAGTTCTGCGTTCTTGTTGTGCTGGGGGCCCCTGGCCTGGACACACTACTCCGGATGGGGTCTCACAAGGACAGAACAGAGGGGAACAATCCCTTCCCTCTCCCTGCTGCCACGCCTCTGTTGATGCAGCCCAGTTTGCAGCTGGCTTTCCAGGCTGCAAATGCACATGACTAGCTCATGACCAGCTTCTCATCCATCAGGACCCCCAAAGTCCTTCTCAGCAGGGCTGCTCTGAAGGAGTTTGCCCAGTCTGTACTTGGGATTGCCCCAGCCCAAAGTGCACTGCCTTGTCTCAACTGCACCACTCAGCTTGGTGTTATCAGCAAATTTGCTGAGGGTACACTCAATCCCACTGTCTGTGTCATTGACGAAGATGTATGACCTACTTGACTGTAAGGTTCATTTCCACAGTTAGAGCATTAGCATTGCAAGAGACAAGACGATACAGATTTTCTGCTGAAGCCAGAAGATTTATTCTATAGATTCACACATATATCAACCTGAGCATAACTAGTTGATTTGTTAATTTTAATGATGAGCTGGAACTTTTGATAGAAACCACTTTTTTAGTCATCTGTTTTACCTGAAAATCAGTGTCATCCAAAAAGTGGTATTTTTCTTCACTTCTTTCTTCTGTTTCATTCTTCATAAAAATTATTTTTGTATTTTTTGGGTTTTAAGTACCCCAATTCTACAAATAAAGTAAAACAACAGTTTCATTTTCTGGTGTGTCACAGCTTCTGGAAGAGTTAAATAAATATTTGTGAAATTGTGATCTAATATTTGCTACATTTTGAATAACTCTTCAAGCTGTACAAAAATTTGCATGTTTGTAGATCATTGCTCATGTGCAGTTTAATTTTGTTGACTTAATTTTATTGCATTTTACTTTCCTAATACTAAGTACCCATTAAAGTTGTCTTCTATTAGGAAAAAAAAAAAGAGGAGACATAGCAGTGCCATCTCTTAAACCTACTGCCAGAGATGCATACAGTTATCTCACCAGCTGTTGAAGAGAATTCCCAGTTTTTGAGGTCTAACTGAAGTTCAAAGGGCAAAAAATAATAAAATGTTTGACATTTAAAATTTGAACATTCTATTTGACATACGCTTTTAAACACTGACATGTTCAAATTCACTGTTCAGCTTGGCCACGAGCTAAGTATTCAGAGCTGCTTTTCAATGCTTTTCCACTAGATCCTCTTGGCACTCATAGAATTAAATATGTGACCAAAGAGCTATGTAGTTTCAGAGATGCTCACAGTTCACTTTTCTACTGTTGACTGAACACACTGTCCATACAAGTTCTGCTGGTAGATTCAGGTCCCCCCTGTTTCCTGGGAATCAGGCCAATTAGTGTGACTATCGTTTCTCCTCAGCTTCCCCCCTCCGTCAGCCAAGACTTCTCTAAAGCTCTAAGCGTGGTGCTCATTCAGTAAGTCTTTGCTAGTACAGCTGGTAAAATGACACTGTGCTGCTGGCAATTTTCTTTCACTGACAAAAAAATTGGAGTCATGCAAATAGCAGTCAGGAGCCTTTCACCCAGTTTACTTACCCCATGCTGCACGTTTGTGGAAGGAAGAAATGCAATATACATTTAATTACTCCAAAAGAAGAAGATTTTATTATTCCATAAACTTCAACGTAAATATATTTGCTTGATTTATTTATCTTAGTTTCCATATTTTATCATTTTTGATAATCTCAAAGGTCATATTCCACTGTTACAGCTAACAGTGTAATTGAATTAATCTAGTAGTATTTCAGTATTACTGCTACAATTATGCTTATTCTTTGAATGTGTCTCAAAGTTAACTTGAGCATTTGAGAAAGACCACTGTATGAAAAAACACATATGTATGAAAATTGTATTAAGAAATGTATGTTATTAATTTCCTTTAAGAAAATCTCATTATTTTACTTAACTGAGATTTAATAACAGAATTTGACTTATTCAGTTACAGCATTACCTTTGTCGAAAGAAGCTGCAGTCACTCGTTAAGGCTGCTTGGAGATACAGATCAATATGTTGTTTTGACAATAGATGTATGTACTGCTATCTTCTTGCAGGTACAAAATTAAACTTCTATGTCCAAATCTTGCAGTGGGATGTATCACTTCTAGACTGTGTGTGCACCCTTCTAATGTATCTTTTGTTCTTAATCATATCAAATCCGTGCATTGTTTCATGAAAAAAATATTTCCAAATTCATTAACACCAAAATCCTGTCTATGCCAGCTTGACTACTTTAAAATGTTCTCCTCTCACTACCCACATTTTTCACTGAAGTGTCACATTTCACCTCAGATTGGACTGTACAAAATATGTGTATAGTTGAGAATAAGGTTGTATAAAGGAACATTGTGATAACCAGTTAAGTCTATCTGTGTGAGTATATTCTCCTACCACTGTGCGCATTAATTCCTCCCATTTCAGATAGTTATCTGAATTAGTGTAAAAAATAATTTGTTCTGCTTTTTATAAAAAAGTAATAGTTTAGATGACAGAAGAGCATAGACGTTCTTTTACATAGCAGGACAGATGACTTAATAGGTGGAACTGTTACTGATCAAGAACAAAATAATCAAATTGAACTGCAAGCACAATGCAGATAGACATTCCTGCATGCTACTTACAGCACATGCTTCTGCAATTTAGCAGTGCTGTACTTTATAAATTCTATGTAGGTGTAATATGATTTATATAGGTTATGTGAGTACATCAGGGGTTTTTAACAGTATTTTGCATTGTTAAAACTCCTCAAAATCTTAGAAGACCCTAAAAAGTTAGTAGGAGTGTCTCCTTTTTACAGGAGAGAAAAAGAGGCATGAAGAAATTAATCAGCATTTCAAAGGTCACACAAAATAAAATTTAGGAAAAGTTTTCTGATTCCCAGATGTCTTTGATACTTATTTACGTGTAAGCATATTTGATCTAACTTCTGCATAATACAGCAATGCATATTAAAAACTTGTGACAGCCATTGTAATATGTTTACTTAGTTTTTACTTGTTATATTCATTTCATGATAGAATATGGATGAATTAAATTATGAGAACTCCTGCGACAATGTGATATTGAAGCTGACAGCATTATCACTCCAATATACATGCTGTTGGGTTGTTTTCTGTTCCAGAGAAAGACTGAGTTTGGAGTAAGTTCATAAATTCTTTTGCTATCTTGGAATTTTTAAAATGAGGTTATCACTAAAGGAAGCTGCATAGCAGAACAAGATAAAACTTCCTGTTTCTCTGTAGAGACACATTTCTCTTAGAAGAATATGAATATTTTAATCTGGTTCTGATATGCTTTAGACTTTTCATTTTGTTACAGTGTTGTCATGATCTCAACCAAAAAACTCAGTGGATACCCTAAAAAAATGATCAAGGTTGATTTTTCATATGTTATTTTGTTTTTAATCTTCCACAAGACATAAAAAATTAAAGAAATTGTTGTAATAAAATAGGAGGTTTTGAGGCAGGTAATGCTAACATAGGGCATAATTTTCTTAAATATTTCAAATCAGCAGGTCCAGAAAATTCACAGTATTAAGGATATTACCCATGGGAACTATCCTTTTGAAGTGTTTGAAATAAATTAATCGCTATAAATGCATGGTTATGAATTTTACTTCTACTTTAGCATCACTGTGTATCATTTCCAACGGGGAGACGTACTTCAAGTGTTCTTCCAGCCCCTCCATAGTTCCTTTGCTGTGGAACTGCTACTTTTATTGATACAGTTCATAAGCAGTCCTTTGTTACCTAATGTGGGATTTTTTTCTGTGAGAAAGCGGTAAATTTTCCATGCATCATCTTTCTTCTCTGTATGATTTTTTTCCAGTAACTGACCCTGATTCAGTCTTTTTGCTTCAGGACAGCCTTTCTTTCCTGTGAGCTGATTCCATTGTCTTGCTTACAAGGCCTCCTTCAGTGCTCAGTCCTAGTTATCTTTTCACAGATAGTAATATTCACAGAAATATACTAGTATTCTGAATTCTAGAAAATTGAACAGATATTTACTAATACAAAGGACAAACGTCACAGTTATTACATGTGCATATAAAATATTAATGGTCTAATAAAATTCTTTTTGCAGGTACAGTCTAAGAGGAGAAACTCTTCTCAGCCTTGTCTTAATTTATGCCACTTTGATTGAATTTACACAGAAGTCAGAAGACTTTGAAGTGAAGGTAATTTTTTTTTGGTAACAGCTCTTCTGTTCTAGTCTTCACTGTGTGATATTTAATAAGTGTTCTAATTAAGTATGTATTGAACAACAAAAGCATGAAATAATTCAAAATTCAGAAAATAAGATAGAGGACTTTAGTTCAGTACTTTTGAAATCAGTGAAAAATTTCTGATTGAATCCAGTACAAGCTGGATCAGATTTGAGCAGAAGCTAGACAGTATTTTACAGCTATGAGTGAAGATACAAGGTTCTGCCTTTAATTTTATGAATGGTTAGAATGTGTATTGATCCTTTCTGTGCCTTAATTTGAAGTTCCAGGTTAATATTGTTATTAATGTAATAGAAAAGAAAGTGTACATTTTCTCTGTAATGTCAGTTAGCTTGCCTCATTTTCATTACATGAGGACATAAATTACTTTTTTTTTTCTTTATAAATCAAAAAATGCTGGATCTGGAATAATTCACATTTTAAAAATGGGGGGAAAGTTTTATCTGTTGTAATAAGTTGATGTCCATAAGCTATTTCTTTCGCAAGAAGTAACACCTAGCTTTTTAGGCAAGTTTTAAAAACTAATTTACATATTAATGTTTGGTTCAAAATTTCCTGGTTAAGTGAAAGATAAAGTTTTTTCAGTCCATATATGCAGCAGTGTAGTTGACAAATCATTTGGAAATTAGCTACATCTTCAAAGGGTTACACATCCCTATCTTCTTCAACTATTGTAAACCTTTCTGAATTGTCTGCTCTGTTAGGAACTCACACCAATAAATTTGATTATATGTAAGAGACCTACAGAAGAAACGGTAACTTGCTTACAAAGGATTTACATAAATAATGAATGCAATTGCAAGCTAGGTTTGTGGTCAGCTGCTGAAATTTCACTGTAGCATGGATCAGGTTTAGTTTCTCCACGTTACCAGCTGCAGTGCTCAGGGTCACCGTTAAGCTTTCCCACTTGCTCACTACTCTAATTAATCAAGACTTTTGGACCTTTATTCCTTAGTAGATGTTTTAACCAAAATTATTATCGCTTTCAGGTAGTTCTTACACCAGGGACTGAAGAGGCAGCACTGTTAATTCGTCAGATTGCTGACAATATTTTGATGGCATCTAGTATCAGTCCTCATGAGTGGCTGGACAAATCTTGGCTTTCCGTCTTGCCATCTGAGGTTTGCTTAACTTGCTGTTAAACCACACTGTTTTCTTCCTGTTTCTCAGACTAAGTTCTAGGTGGGACTTCTTGTTGTTTTGTTAAAATATATTACTAAATATTATATACATGTTACCTAAGGGTATGTATGTATATACATTATAGAGACATTAATATATATGTGTACACGAACACACACGTAATGCTTCAGTCGTCAGTCATCCTTGTCAACACAGTTATGAGGAAACTTGGATTTTCCCTCGGCTTTTACAATTAATTTTTAAAGAAGTTTATCCTCCACATCTCTAGGCTAATGTGTATGACTCCAACATTCTTGGAACTAAATTTGAAGAACTAGTTAAACTGTAGAAAATAAAGACACAGTGGCTAACTTGTGCAGGAAGCCCAATTCATCAATGCTGATCCATTACTGAAGTCAATGAAGTTGCTTACAGATTTGTTTTATCACAAGCTAGTATAAATTTGCTTCATTTCTCAGGCAGTAGTTGGAATTATATATTACAGTAAATGCTGGACCACATCCATCAACCATATTTAAATATTGATGTTCTCTAGCGTATATATATTAAGGTTTTGAAATTAAATGGATTTTTAGTCATTTTATATGAAAGGTTTGAACTCCAGTAAAGCCAAGATACTTTTTAGCTTTTGCAAAATTCAGAAGCATTTTGAATCAGCTATTGGCAAGGCCTTGAAGTGTAGAATACTGGATGATAGCTCTTTCAAATTAGAGATTAACGATACTGGTTAAAAAAAAAAAAAGAGAGGTGTCATTGATTGTGTTTTGTCTCTGTTAAAGGCATTAGATCTTGATGAGTGCAGAGCTTTATCAAAGTCAGGAACTGGAAGCTGACGTTCTTAAAATACTACAGCTTTCAACTTGCTGCTCTTTGTATGACTCTGCCTAGTGATTCCTGCTTTTGGCACCTGTCTCATTGCTATTTACAAATGCAGCTTTTGTAAAACAAAATAGCTTTGTCAGTTTATCTTGACTTAAGTAATTCTCTTCAAAACAGAGAATTCTGTTTCAGTGCTTTTGTAACAGTAATTCTCTTCAAAATGTAGTAATGCATTTTGAAATCAGGTTTAAATTATTCACTGATTTCACCTGAATTATATAAACATTTTTTGACTGTACTTACTTTTTATCAAACTACCGTGCAAAATTCACTCTTTCACAAGAATGGTGTGCTGTTACGCCTGTAGCAAAAAATAAAATAAAAATTCATGTGGCATGTGTGGAACACCTATCTAAAACTGCACAGATTCAAAGCTCTAGTTCTATGATACACTGTGTGACCTATTCATAAGGTTGCAATTATTTAAAGAAAGAAAAATAAATTAAATAATATCTGACAAAATTATTTCCATTTCTAGATGGAGAAATGCTTGCTCACTTTCCCATGTATCAACCCTCTTGTTGCTCAGCTTATGTTAAAGAAGGAATCTTCTTTGAACACGCTGCTTCTTGCGAGCTTTGATCAACTTCAGGAACTCTTACCAGAGGTTCCAAAAAAAGTTTTAAAGGTTCGTCAAAATTAATTTATGAATTAGCTCAGTCTATTTGCACTGTTGCAAATATTGTAACGCTTCCTCTTTTTTTTTTTTAATTTTATCTGAAGCTACGTGACTACTTGCTGGTGTCATTTAAAAATGAATTAATGTTTTATTACTCTCACAACTTTAGCATGTCATTTATTTTTAAATTCTTGCATCTGCTTATCCTCAGCAGATTTTGTTGAGCCACCATTATGTTTGTGTGAAGATTTTTAGAACTGGAAAAATTCCTTAACTGGAAAAATATTCTGGAAAATAAACTGTAAAAAACTTTATCATCTTTATCTCTAAGCTTCATCATGTCAAGTATCCTATGAGCATACAAGCCTGTATGTTTCCCTAAAACAAGAAATGTTTTTCAATTAAGTGATTTTCTTCCTTCCTCCTCTTCCTTCCTCTCACCCGTCCACAAGTCTTCTTAAGCTACAGTACACTCACCACTTGTAAATTGACAGCACTAAGCATTTGAAAGAGCTCTAGAGTTTAAGAGGAAGAATTCTGTCTGCTAAGCCATCTACTCTGCGGCTGGAATTTTACTCATGCTATTTCAGTTGGGCCAAGTCTGGGAAAATTATTGAATAATTATAGTCAGCTAGCTAAGTAATATATGCACAGCTTTTGTCAGTAAAGAAAAAGGAAGAACGTCCTACCTTCCTGAATTATTCAGTTAAGGTGAAAGAGCAAGGAAACATATTTGAGCATTGAACATTGACCTACGCATGTTATAATAATCGTATATGTGTATAGCAGTGTACACTGAGTTAAAAACATCTCATCGGTTTAATTCCTCCATGATGTATGACATGCACCAGTACATTGCAGATGCTACTTCTTGCAGAGCTGAACTCTTGAAAGAGAGTAAAGTATATTAAGATACTGGTTTTCCTGTGTTTCAAGTGATACGCTATTTATGACTTAGTCTGTTTGTAAATTTAAGACTGGTGGCTCGTTGTCTACCGTAAGTGCTGCTCTTTCTGTACTGGTAAGTCTTTTATTTTTATTTCCAGTAAACAAAAGCTTATATATAAGCCCTAGAATCCTTACAAGTGATTTAATTTTTCATATTTGAGAGTGTAGACATGCACTATAAACACTGCTCAAATATCTTTTTTCTGGTTTCAGCATTTTAGTGACATTACATCTTCATACAAACTAAATGCTGCTTCTCCACTGAAAACGGCCATGAAAAGTGCATCACTTCCAGAAAACTGGAATACCTTTAAAAGACCCCATCCAGATTATAAGCAAAATTATCAGTCTTTAGAGGTGCTAGCTAAGGCACAAACCAGCACAGGTAATATCTGGAATTACTACCAAAATGTATCCTCTCTGAAACCAAGGGAAACTCTAAGTTTGTTAGAATCTTTATTTTCTAACCATTGAAAAGACAATTGTTCTGAAGAGACACACTGTATTTTAATTCTCAATGGATTCCTTTTTTTCTGAAAATTAGAGAGAGATGCTAATCTTTCATTCTTCTAACAAAATGATTCAATTTTTTCTCCACCAGGGCCATCTCATATAAATTCTGAAGCCATGTTTCCTCTGCTGAATCATCATCAGGGTTTTATTGACACTGACCTTTCAAGCTATATGCAAAAGAAACCATGTTTATCAGAAGTAGTTACAGGGAGGAAACAGAACATCATCGTTGCACCAAAGGACTGTGAAGATTTTACTCATCTAGATGCTAGAAATTCTTTTTATGTTCAAGATCAGCCTTTCAGGATGCACTATATCTCTGACCATTCTTCCAAAAATTCTGAAAAGGATTTCTTTGCAACATTAAGTGACTGTGCACTTCAAAAGAGCTCTACAGTCTTTCCAGAAAAATTTAGGGACGCCGCATTCAAGAGCCCAGAGATTCTCATTGATGAGACTCCATGGAATGACTTTTCATCCACCTGCACATATGATTCATTTGCACCTAATTCTTTTCTCTCTGATTCCCTTGTTGATCCAGATGAAATTCAAAGTCTGCATTCTCAACACCAAGGTAGAGAACATTCAGGAAAGAGAAAGCCAGGTCCACAACTCTTATGGACAAAAGGAAAAAAATTAACAGGTATGTACAAAGCATGTAGAATTAGCTGAAATTTTATTTGTAACTTGACTGGAAACAGGACGATCTATAAAACTAGAGTTCATATTTTCTTTAAACAATTATTATATCCAGTCTAACTTTACCACATTTCCTCTACTAAAAAGCTTACTTGCACTTTTATTTCTTGCGTAATAAAATGTTCCTAAGTATTTCTGTTCAGTTTGGAGCAATAAGAAATTAAAATATAGAATCATAGAATGATTGGGTTGGAAGGGTCCTTAAAGCCCACACAGCTCCAATCCCTGCCCTGGGCAGGGCTGCCACCCTCCAGCTCAGGCTGCCCAGGGCCCCATCCAGCCTGGCCTTGAGCACCTCCAGGGATGGGGCACCCACAGCTTCTGGGCAGCTGTGCCAGGGCCTCATCACCCTCTGAGTAAAGAGTTTCTTCCTTATATCTAACCCAAATCTACCCTCTTTAAGACCATTACTCTTTGTCCTATCACTACATGCCATTGTAAAATGTCTCTCTATCTTTCTTACAAGCCACCCTTAAATACTGAAAGGCTGAGATCTCCCTGAAACTTTTTTTGCAACCAATGTCTCCAGTGCTAAACTCTCCATCTTGAAATCATTACAAAGTATATTTCTTCTAGCAGAAAGTTTAGTATGTACTTCTAAACGTTGTTTACCCTGAAGATGTGTACAGTTTTTATATATAAAATTCAAGCTTCCTTCTTTTTATGGTAGTATTTTTTTTTTTTTTGGTTTGTTTTCTTGTCCAAGTCATACTTTCCTACTCATAGTTAGCCTAAGGCATTTTTGATAGGGCATCATGTGTATCTGTGGAGCTTTAAAAGTAAGAAAACATCATTAGTCCTTAATAGACTACATATTGCTTTATTGTGAATTGTAGGGTTTGTTTTGTTTTGTTTTTAAATCTGTTGCTTCTTTAATGGTGAGATGCCAAGTTCTTCAAAAATATAAGGTTAAGCTTCTTAAACAAAGTGCCTAACCCCTAGTATGGATAATTTAATCTGCGTTTCTTCTGTTGCTGCCTGTAGTTAAAACTCTTGGTGATAGAGCAAGGTCAGCACAGCACTGAATGCTTTCACTGATTAGATCAGGCTCATTCACGTAAAGCATAAGTAACTAACTGATATCATTATGTTTCACAGGCTGTTTAAGGCAGTTTTGGCAATAAACAGAGGAAAAGTTAATTGGATATGGTGAACTGCTTTTAATTTTCAGCCTATGAAAATTAAAATGCTCGAACAAAAAGTATGAGTAGACCTGTTGCATCTCCACTGGGATAAAAATTATGACCCTCAAGTACTGCTGGATCATTAACAGTATTTCAGTAACCTGTAAATGGCACTACGAGCAGAAATTCTCACTGCAATAGCTCCAGTTGGTCAGGACAGGTTCTGTTGCAGTATTCTGAAAAAGATGTGATCTCCCACTGATTAGTTTTCTGTGATACTCTTGCCTGATATGGCAAAGATATGCTTAAAGCTGAACCAAACCAAAAAAGGGTAGGTGAATTTGCCTTAGATTTTGGGACAATAGACACATTTTACTTTATTATTCATTAGCCAAGTGAAAAATAGGTATGATAAGCAGCTGTGTGTGCTAATGTAAAAAATACTTTAATGTTTCTAAACATAAAACATTTCTAAACTAAAGCTTCAGAAAGCTTTCTGAAATCTCAAATTTAAGAAATGTATACAGAGTTAAGTTAGAAGGACACATTGGAAACCTTAAGGGATTTCTGTAGACTTCAGAGAAAATACGAATTAAACCAAAACCAATTAATGGTAATATGCTAAACCAGTGTTTTCACTGATGCAGATGAAATTCTAAGTCAGTGTTGAAGTTCTCTTATAATACTTTTTGTAAAGGATAAACAGAATCTTTTTCCATTCAAATATCTTGAATAAAGTAACTTCTCAAATATTTTATTGTAAAAAATACTTGAACCTTAAAAATGTAAGAAGCCTTTAAACTAACTTAGGAACAATTTCTGTCTCTGTTTTGAGAGAATTAACTTTTATAATTACTGAATAGTCCTGGGTGTAATATTAATGAAATAGAAATAAGTTTGAAAATCTGTACTGAAATACTCTGGTTAAACATAGTGCAGGCTGATTTTGTATATACAGACCTGTATTATTAGTATGGGGTAATACACATCAAACTGGTCAGTAATGGTAAACAGTAGTTAGTATTTGTATGTATGTAGTTTCATGGTAGTTAATATTTTTCATACAAACTATACTTGTTAAAGCTGAAGTCTGTTACTGCTTCTGAGAAATACATAGCTGAGTTTGTATAACTGTTGCATTTGTAGCTTATCATGCCTATACTTTCTTCTCACTTTATCAGATTCAGAATTTGAAGAGGTACAGGGGATCAAAAAAAGGAAGTTGATGTATGAAAGAGTCCCTGGAAGAGCTGATGGACAAACACGTCTTAAATTCTTTTGAATTGGGTGGTGAATTGCATAACACAGTTGTTTTGATTTTATTTTTGTTTTTTAATTCTTAAACTCTTTGAAGGGAAATGGATTGAATTTATATTTTTGTTCATTTTTAGAGAGAAATTAGAGTTTGGGAATTCTTAGTAATTAAGGATTGCTTGCACTTTTTTTTTAGATACTACTAATCAAACTAGTTTCTTGAATGTGGAGAATTACTGCTTCTCTGTTTGTTCTTGCAGATCATATAAAGTACTTTATCATTATTAAAAAAAGAGAAAAGAAAAAAACAGATGCTGAAGGAAATTGAGTTTTCAAGTGACGTATGTTTCCTCTCTGAGCATGTAGGATTCTACATTTTATAGGTGGACTGCACTTGCTAGAATCTCAGAACTGCTAATAAAGTCTTTAATCTTCCTTGCGTGTAAAGCAAGGGATCTTTCTATTCGTCCTCTGGATTCAGTTCCACTTTGTTCTTTCTGACAGTTACTCTGGAAGCCACATGATGTTGTGAGTTCCTTTGTGGCTTGAGTGTGGTTTTAGTCATAGTTAAGCTTCAGAAACAACACATTTGTTTTATGGACAGCCCGTGAAAGATATATTTAAATTTACGATTCTCATAGATGCGATTCAGAGAACAACGCAGTGACCCTGGCTCTCCGCATGATCTAGTAGAGATCTGTTTGTTGGCATACACATTTTTCAGCCTGCTGCAGTGCTAAGTGCACTCACTACTTCTGCTGTGTGCAGAACCTAAAAATCATCTGGGAGGCAGTACAGAAATTGTAGGCTACAGTAAGAATGGATAAGAGATTAAAGAGAGGGGAAAAAAAGACAAAAAGTCATCTCGGTTGCAAGCTACAGAAGAGATAAAAGAGTACCCAACCCCTCCCTTTCCATCAAAAGAGTTTGCAATGGAGCTAGAAATACGTATGGGAGCAATGGTAGAGATAAGTCTGTCAGCTCCAGAATGTCGGTGTCTGTTCAGTGGCCTTCAGTTCAGATGATGCAGTCTTCAAACTCACATTTATTTATTTATTTAAGGTTAATGCAGAAAAGATATATATATATATATATGGTTTAGGCTTGTAGTAAAATACTTACTTTATACTGAGCCTTCATTAAGCACATATTTGCTATTTGGATAAATACAACCAGTTCTTAGGGGAGCACCTTCAGCTTCTCAGAGAAAATGGGACTCTGATTGTTGACTGAGAACTTGTAAAAGCTACAGTAACATTTCTAGGAGCAATTGCAGTTCACACTAAAATCCACAGATTATTTATATCCAAGCTGTGTGTAAGATTTAAAAAAACACTTTTCATGTGTAGCATAAAGAAGATCTTTTTGTAATATTGTAAATGTGCCAATGTTTCCCTGTTTGCCCAGAATAAGACAGAGACTTAAATAAAAGTTGCAGTTTGCTCACTATTTCTGGTCCATTTTTGTGGTCACTTGACCTAACTGTTTTCCGTCTCTTTACATCAGAGATTTGGCTCTGCTTTGTAGAACTGTCTCCCAGCTTGCCAGGACCAGGAATCCGTTCTTTTAAGAGTGCAGCTCTGCAAAATCTCATTCACAGATGACCACAGTGGAGAAAATTGTAGCTGCCACTCCCTAGCTAGGCATTTATGTCCTCCTTTCACACAGGCAGAGGCTGACACCAGAACTTTATGTGCATATTCATTAAAGGCTAGCTAAAATAATCTATGGGTCACTTGAAAAACAAAGGCAAACTGTATGTTGTCTACATTTGATTAGTAAAGAAAATTCAGGTGCCATCTACAGTCTGTTTCCACTAGGTGGAAAAGTGTTAGTATACATTCAGATACTGGCAACATTGTGGAAAATAAGGAAAAGGGCTTGTAATTACCATTTAGTTTTCACTCTATGACTCTCAGCCTTTCACAAATCACATTCATAGTGATAAACTTGTATGTGAGATTCTTCCCCCATTCGTTCTGTTTAATGTGGAGGAAGATTAGTATTGTACTATATAAATGCTCCCTCCCTCCTCCCAAAAAAACAAAACAAAACAAAACATATATGGCTGAGAATTCCCCATGAGCAGAGTATCAAGTGAATATCATTCTGGAAGGGGGGACGGTGTTGACCAACCAGACTGACTGTTGTCATTTTGTCCAGCTAGTGGTGGGAGGGGAATTTTGTGTAATTTTTGTACTACGTCTGTTTGTCTCAGAATGAGAGGTTTCCCAACCACAAGTCCTCCATCAGTGGTAGATGCTCCCATTTCTTGCATCATATTTGTGAATTGCCAGGTGACCTGGCAGGTGCCACCTCTAGAAGTCAAAGACCCTTGCTGATGGACCGTGAGGGACAACAGAGGGACAAGGTGGCCTCATGGCTCATGTTAGGCACGTAACTGTACAGATCTGTGCGTTCACTTAATTTGTTTTATCGTGGGCATCCTGTGGAAACTGCAGTCTGGTATGAAAGCCTTCATGCAGTGTGTACCCAGCAGGCCAGCCACACGCTGCCCAGAGAGCAAAGCAGTGCAGCAAGCACGCTCCTCTGCAGATATCTGAACCTGTATCTTCCTCCCATGGGACCACAGTATAGCCAGCACACTGCCAGTCTGGCTCAAAGAGACTCAGGTCTGGATTACATGCCATTCAGCTGAGTGTGGGGTTTGGGCATCTAGGAGGCAGCTGCTCGTAACTTAAGATACTTGCTGTATTTCGTAGGCACCCACAGTATGGTTGCAGAGCGCTGCTCTTTTGTCACATGTCGACTGTGGTGTTTCAGCTGAAAGATGCCAAGTGGAGCTGGGCAAGGCAACCAAGAGGCAAGAGCCAAGACTGACCAGCTGTCAGCAGCCACCCACCCCAGCATGCTGCAGTTCGGCTGCTCCCGCTGCCAGATCAGCAGCAACTCTAGAACCCGTGCACCAGAGAGGATAACAGGCATCGGTGCTGGGGGTAAGTTTTATTCTGGGAGGTAAAAGAAACACAAAGGGCTTGTTTGGCAGAGAGTGGCTGGTAGCCAGATGCTGAATGTTCAAAGTCACTTGAGGCAAACTCTCCCTCCCTCCCTGAGATGAGCATTTTGACCCCAGCCTGAGCCTCTGATCACTTCTTTGCAAACAAGAATAACAGTCTTTCCTCTGGATTTCCGCAGTACGTGCATGTGTCAAGTACTCAGAGAAAAATTGCCAGCCATACTCAAACAGCCTACAATGGAAAGGAAGCCAGAGCAAAGAAAGGCATTTAAGGAAGGACATTTGCTTCTGTACTTAGAGGCAGAACTCATATTGACAGTATTATTACTCTCATTTCAGTGTCTCCCAGTAGGGCAGCAAGTGTGAAAATCTTTTATTAAAGACTGAACTGTCTGGAGGACATTAATTGCCTGATTTCAGTTAGTATTAATGAAAATCAAACATTCAGATCACTTTAAGGCCCCACTGCAAACTTCAAAATCTTTAAGTAAGCTGAATAATGTAGTTACTATTTAGCACAAAAAAATATATATAGCTATAAATCATTTTTGTCTAATAATAAGACATTTTCTAAAGTTCCAACAATAACCTTCTTTTCCCAAAAATACAAACAGCTTGAAGTCTCCCTCCCACTGCAAAATCCAAGCATCCCCTTCAAAGTTTGCTAATGAAGTTGCTCTCTTCTACAATTAAACAATGAGATCAAAGCCAGTAGGGAAAGGAATTTTATTTCCAAACTTCTAGAAGATTAATACAAACAATAGAAAGTAAACAAAATGAAAAAACTAGTAAAAAAGTTAGTTGTCCTTGTAAAAGTGCTCTATACAAAAAGGAAGGCAAATGACCAAGCACGTTATTTGCAGAACTTGGCAATTTTTTGTACTTCAAACATTGAAAATTATGCATGCAAATGTCTTTGAACGCTAATGTGCTTTTAGGGTAAGTTCGGTTACATTTAAAACATTTAAACATGAGATTCCACCACGGCAGTATGTTTATGAATACAAATCATGAGAAGTATTAAACAGGTTAGGACTTTTCTAAGCAACATGCCTTACAAAACAAGCCTGTGCTACACATTGTGTCAAGCAGTTTCTAATCGGTTATTGTCACTTACAGACTTGGAAGCACTAGTGAAAAAAAACAAACAAACAAAAAAAATAAAAACAACCAGTGTGGCTGGTTTCGGGTCTTTCTATTTAAAGAAAACTTCCATCTGAGACCATTTCTTTAACACTATCAGCATTCACTTTTATGTTTTAGCAGGTCATTTTTTGGATGTTCTATTTTGGAAAATACGAATAGTTTTTACCATTGCTCCAGCCTAACAATGTACCAAGACAGAAATTAGTAAGTTGGTAAAAAATCATGTTTTTCTTTTTTAAAATGTAAACTTCTCAAGTAGCATTTTACAATTGGTATAGCATAGTAACAGTGGTGACTTTTACAAAAAGAACACTACTTATATTAAAAACATTATAGAAACATTATTGATACTGAGTGAGGTATGAATGCACAAGAACAAATAGATAAATATCTAAGTTTTAGCCACCCAAAAGTAAGGGCACAGAAATACGTTTCTTCAGAAGGAAAGGCTGTCGGTCATGCCGTTCACATCATGCTTCAAGGCAGATCTCTGGTGACCTTCCCTATAAAAGGAAAAAGGGTTTATTAAATGCTATCTTGCTACTCTGATACATTTATCATGGAAATTATAGCACAAAAGCTCCTTTGAACTGAAAAAATCTGAATAATTATTTTGTTGGATGTTGGCATCCTTGAATATCATGAAATTTCTGTATTGGCTTTTTCAACTTTGCTTGCATTTTAATGATCCTAAGGTAACTAAATTCTTAACTAGATAATTAATCTATTAGCAAAAAATGATAAACTGATATCTTGAGCCCATCCGTGCCTAAAACTATCATAAATCAACCATCAAATTCTAACTTGGGAAAGTACTTCACATCCTGCCTTGATGATGCAATCAAAATTGAACTCTAGAAATCACAAAAATATAAGAAACAATAAATGTAGGAAGGCCGCTTTAATAACAGAAAAACATGTGCAATGGTCACTACCAACTTCATTTGATTTGCAGGGAGAATTAAGGGTAGCATCTAAATTAAGAAAGTCTTCTGCTTGTGCTTTTTTCCTCCCCAGCTTTTCCACAAGAACACTTCATGCTCAGTTGCTCTCTTTCTTTATGTTTATTTCTGTTTTATCAAACCTATGCAGGAACAATCAAACCCATGCTATTAACGAGGCAAAAAGCAACTGCAAGCTCAGGAACCCCGGCAGCAAGAAAGGGAAGAGCCTGCAAGTACTCTGCATTCTAGTTTAAATTCTGCTGTTACAGAAGACATCCAATTTCACCTTGACAGTATTCTGATAGAAAGAAAAGGATTCAGTTTTTTTCTCTCCCAGTAGCTTTCTCAGCTCTTTAGCAGGACCTGTTTTTGTCTGAAAGAAGAGTAGCCCCTTCTGAATATCCTGCTTCCACATCTGTTTGTCCTGCAGAAGAAATACAGTTTTCCAACAAAAGTTATGGTGTGACCCTCCCCAAGTCTACTAGCACACACAGCATTTCTTCCTCCTCCTGTGATCGCTGACATCCATGTGACAAACTGAAGAGACAAGAGTGGGAACAGCAGAACTGGAAACCAAAGACTTGCACACACTGGATGGCCACCCAGCCTCCAGTCATTACGGAGGTACAAGTGATGCAGAGCACTGAGGAAGACAGAGTTCTGGTGGTAACTTGTCTTCCAGCCCGATGCTGAAAACTGTTACGAAGAATGTGATGACAACTAACCCAGCTCCACTCTGCTTCCAGGAATTTTGGTGCTGCATCAACAATAACAAGAGAAAAACCCTAAGGACAGGTAAAACTAAATGAACATCACTGTGATCTTGAAGACAAAATGTATTTTTAACGAAGTCCTTGCCTAAGCTATGATCCTGTGTAAGACACATGCAAGTACCACAGCTTTATCTTACTTCTTCAAGCAAGGTACACAACTGTTTTTGTTTCTGGCTTCATCAATTACACATGGGAAGTTTTTATTGTTTTGGATGCTAATAGTGACCCTAGAGCTGCTCAAATGCAACAAACAAAGAAACAACAGAAACTCAAGAAACAACAGTAACAAAGAAGCGTATTTCAGCTGCCATACCTACAAGAAAACTATTTCTAGAGCCAGCAGGAAAGTTGCAAACACTTTGCTATGAAGAACTCGGAATCCAAGCCACTATCACAATGCCCCTTTGTGACTGCTAGGGCTTTCAAATGAGAGTGGTGGTGGTGGTGGTATCTGTGATTTTGTTACCTGACTTCAGAGGAGAGTGCAGGATCTGGGCTCGCGGAAGGGATTGCTCCCCGCAGGAACCCCAACCAGCAAGGCATCTTTGCAGGCATTTTGCATACAGTACTGCTGGAGCTCTGCAGCTGCCTGGGAGACCTGTGCAAGGAAAAAGGAAAAACAAATCTAGAGAGGAAACTAATTCATTCACAAGCATCTATTGGGCATTTCCTCTTGAAGAAACACTATCAAACGGAATTGGGGAGCAGCCAAGTCAGCTCTTGAATTCTAAAATAGCAAGTACCTCAGGACAAACACACATCTGCAGAGCTGTGATGAAATACATGGACTGCTACACCAGCAACAAGCCGGAGGAGCATCCAGGGTGAAGTATGAGTGCCATGGAATTCATCCTCACTGAAACAGACAGGGCTGTGACCACAATATTTTCCACTCAGCTGTACAGTTTTAGGTTTATGTTTGAACTCTCATACCCTCAGATCATTTACAAAAGGACTTTTACTTCCGAACTGCTTAGCAACACAGAGCATAATAAGGAAAGAAAGCAAGAGGACAAGGATGCCCTTCGGTCCCCTGGCAGTGAACTCACACCCACCCTCTGGCCCCGGAGAGGGACAGTCCGGAGGTGCAGAACAATCCCAAGAACCCCAAGGCGAGACGGCTGCTCTCCCTGTGGACAGGAAGTCAGACACGTCTGTATTTTTGAAGGAAAACATAGGGGAATCCCCAGTTTCTCAGACATGCATGGGGAACATCTGCAGAGAAGTGCCAAAGACCACGCTGTCTGCCACATTTTGGTGAAAGAAAATACTGAGCATATTGGTGGGAATGCCAGTTCCTCTCTGGCCCCACCTCCACCACAGAACTACTGAAACATTGCTGCTGCTTCTATATGGTGTTGCCAGAGGAAGGATGAGCCAGAAAGACCATCCACGCTCCCCAGCCTCCGGACTGGAGGAGCTGCCCCGGAGCCCAGCTGGGCTGTTGATTAGGGCCATTTGATCTGACAACACCTGGCAGTGCACTGGTAAGTCTGTCACTGTTTTGCTGCTGCCCCATTCCCTTTCTGCCTGCTCTCCTTCAGGATGCTTGTCCTTTTAAACTTTACTGGCTCCAACAGCTGTCAGCTCTGCAGGGAGTTGTTGAGAGCAGCATTTTCCCACAGCCTCCAGGATCCTCCTGGGAGGAGCACGGGGAGGAACATCCGCATCAGGGATTCCCTGCTGCTCAGCAAGCTTTGCCACTTGTCTCGGGGAGAACCTCCTTATGGATGCTGCAGAGGAGGATGCTGCCTCCGCCCTGCCCAGCCCTGTTAGTCCCCTGCAATATTGATGTCCCTGCCTCAATCACAGCGCTGATGCTGTCTGGCCACCCATTACATGGATGTGGTGCAGAGGTGCAGCTTGCTGGCCCCACTCAGGCCAGGGCTGCATGGAGCACCTCCAGCTCACACAGACAGTACAAGGGCTTCTGCTGTGTTCCACCCAGCACGAGCATGCTCAGAGCAGCAGCCTCCTGCATGCACGATGTGTGGGGGTACTTGTTTCCTACATGGTTTCCTCTTTCTGAAAATATTGTTCCTGTCTACTTTTTTAGCTGTCAGGATAAACAAAATCACCACTGGAACTCGTAGTGTGGGATGTATTTTTAAAACTCCTTTCATATTCAGCTTCCTTCTGAAAACACATTGTATATTCAAAGCAGCCAAAGCAATGTTTTCTCCTGTCCCACCATCAGCTAAAACCAATCCGTGTGGTTTTTGCCAGCCAAACATGTTCCTCAGTGTGTTTACTCTGTGTATCAAGAAGCCTAGATGACACATTTTTAAAGTCATGCATCTCTTGATTTCTCTCTAGAACAGCAAACCTGGAAAGAGATAGCAGTGCAATGTTGTGAGACAGGGGAGACCAAAGCCTCCCATCGCCTCCCAAACCCACAGTAAACACGGAGCCTCAAGAAGTCCAGCTGAAGAATATCTGTTACCTTCACAAAGTAATCCCAGATAGATAAACCGCAGGTTGTATCTGTTACAGCCACCCAAATAAGGGGGGGGCATGATATGCCTCAAAATGCGTGGGTACAGAGAGATGTGGGCTATTGCTAATGGTCTAAAGCTGCAGAAATGTTGAGCCTGTGGGGGATGATGTCCCCCTTGTCACAAAGGGGCTGCATATCTGCTCTGCACTGTGGCACTTCTCACAGATTCCAACACATTGCAATGAGAAGCTGCAGTCACTTTTAGTGAATTGAACACCTGCCAGCTCTGCAGTCACCAATTACACCCAGTAACATCAATAAATCAGCCCAGACAACATTCAGCACTCACAGCAGTTTCACTTGGCAGTGCCCACTCTGGATTTTCACCAGCCCAGGGCAAGAGTGCTGAGAAAAGGCATCCAAAATAATCACTTGCAAACCCACAAGCTCAGTTCTGCACTAAGGAAGCAATCATTTTGCAGCTGGCCTGGGAAAAATGGTGAATGCATGGAGGTGCTGAGAGCAGAGGGAAGCGCAGGATGCAGATGGATTTGACCTTTACCCCTTGGTAGCCTGTGCTGAGTTTTATGCAGGAAAAAGAGTGGTTCCAGTGGAGATCATGTGGACCCCTCCACCTGCAGGGAGCCGAGGCGGGTGCGCATGGCTGGGTTCCGATAGCCAGAGGGGAAGAAAAAAGCACCGGAGCAGGCAGATGACAGAGTTGCCTCGCTGGCATGTCTTTGTCTGGAAACGTGCAGGCAGGAGGAGGTTCACGCATGCATGGAAAATCGCCTGTTTTCCCCAAGCGCGTCAGCTGGTAGGAAAGCACTCCTCTGGGCTCCAGAGGACCGTGCCCGCCAGAGCGGAACTAACGCGGAGCCCCTCCATTATTCATCGCGGCTGCTCCCGCCCGGGTACGGCGCTCACCCCGCGGGCCGGGAGGGGCGGTGGCCCCGGCGATGGGCTCGCAGCCCCGCACCGCTGCGGGCAGCTCCGGCTCCCCGTGCCCCGCGGCCCGGCTCACCTTGATCCTCTCCACGGCGGCCTCCAGCTTCAGCTGCTCCACCAGGCGCTGCATGGTGCTCAGGCTGCCGGCCGACGACATGCCGCGGGCGGGGACGCGGCAGCGCTGCTCGGCTCCGTGCCGCACTGCTCGGCTCTGCTCCGCCGGGCACCGCGGGAGCCGCCCCGGGGAGGGGCCGCGGCCGCCCCGCCCCCAGCGAGCGGTCCTCGGGTGGTGATCTCCATCTTCCACCCGTGCCTCCGATTTTTTGTTTTTACCCTTCAAGATCTCACTATGCCGGTCTCTTCTTCCCGGGAACAGATAACACAGCACCAGGGGAGGTTCAGGCAGGACATGAGGAAGCAGTTCTTTATGGTGAGAGTGGTCAAACACCGCAACAGGCACCCTAGAGAGGTGGTTGGTTCCCCATAGCTGTCAGTGTTCAAGGGGCAGTCAGAGAATGCCCTCAATGACGTGCTTTAAGTTTTGATCAGCCCTGAAGTGCTCAGGCACTTGGACTTGATGATCTGTGAAGGTCCATTCCAACTTCATTATTCCATTCCATTCTTTTCCATTCTGTTCTATTCCGTTCCATCCTATCCCATCCCAACCCATCCCGTCCCGTTCCATTACGTCCCGTTCCATCCCAACCAATCCCATCCCATCCTACCTATCCACACATTTTCACACAAAGACCTCACCGTGACACAGCATAATCAATACTTGTTCCTGCGGGGAATTCTGTCCAAATTCCATTTACGCTGTATTTGCTAGGAGTAGCATCACAGCTCTCAGAGATATTATTGCACTTTTTTAAATACGTATATGATATAGCTTTGTGGACTTAGTTTCAGGATAAACGACCTGTAACATATGACAAGAAGGCGCATGTTTAGAACTAAAATAAAAGATGTTAGGCTACAAATGATTAGTGGCCTCAGCTAATGAGGTGTCCCTGCAACCTGGCAGCTTTGTGACAGACTCATGTTTTCTCACCTCCATCACAGAGATGTAACTGTCATGCAGCCCAGCAGATTCTGCCTGCAACCCACAAGCTTATGCCTCTGCCTGGGCATTTTCAATGGGCTCATGTGTACAGAAGACTAGAAACTCAGAGTCAATCCTGCACAATGGCTCTTCTCCTCCAGCAGCAGAATACCTGCTCATTTTCCATTCTGCACTTGCTATCAGGCCACTGCTGCTGAAAGGCACAGTTCTGTCCTCCCCAGGGAATGCCCATCAATCACACCAATTTATTGCTATAGGGTCAGGTCAGAACTAACCTAAAAAATGGAGAAGAAAGATGTGTGGTTTGGGTCTTGGCTGCTTGTTTGTACAACCCAGCTTATCACACAAACATTTGGCTCAGGAGATCCTGGCTCAGGCTCAGGATGGATAGTATAAAATGTTGCACTGGGGCAAGGGTAGCGGAGTGGGTAGCTGTCTGCCCACAAAACTGTGGCCACATACAGGTGCTCATGCTGGCTTCTTTTTAGAGACAACTGCCTTAACTTATTCAGTTACCCTTACTCCGTTTGTATTTGTCAAAGAAATTTAATTTTTTTTCCTCTCCACTCTTGCAGGAGGCTCGGTGTGTTTTGGTGGAAGAAGTTACACACCCAAGCTGTGAAGGTGCCTCACTTTACAAACATCTTTGCAGCATCACTACAAGGCCTATAAGATTACTTCATGAAAATAAGCAAAACTTTTTCTAGATATCTTCTTTTAACAAATTTCAGATTTGATTTGACCTTTAAATACAGAGTGAGTTAAGCTTTTAGCAGCACTATATGGCAACAGAGACTAAGGACAAATCCAGCAACTCCTGAATTTAAGAAATAAACATGGAAGTTAGCCATTCAGCATAATGTTTCCAACATACTTTTGAATACGTATTTATTATTTCAAACAGAAAACTGAGATAAAATTCCAAGAACTAGTGAAAGCTAGATCGAAGGATATGGGCCAATTGAGTGACTGGAAGCAGCCAGCATAGGTTTAATGAAAGGCGGGTCCTGCCTGACTAGCCCAATCTCCTTCTACAACAAAGTGACTCATTTGGTAGATGAAGGACAGACTGTGGATGTTGTCCATCTAGATTTTAGTGCTCCCACAGCACTCTCCTGGAGCATCCAGCTGCTCGTGGCTTGGACAGGTGTGCAGTTTGCTGGGTGCAGATCTAGCCAGTGGCGTTGCTGGGCCAAGACCAGCCACTTAACATCCAACTGGGCTCAGTGCTGCACCCTGCACTTGAGTCACAACAGCCCCACACAGTGGTGCAGGCTCGGTGCAGAGTGCCTGGAAAGCTGCTCAGCAGAGAAAGACCTGGGGCTGCTGGCTGACAGACAGCTGAACCTCATGATGAGACAACAGTTTGCCCAGGTGGCCAAGAAGGCGGATGGCAGCCTGGCCTGCACCAGAAATAGCATCACCAGCAGGGCTGAGGAAGGGATTGCCCCCATCGTATGCAGTGCTGGTGAGACTGCACCTTGAATACTGTGTTCAGTTGGGCCCCTCGCTACAAGGACATTGAACTGCTCGGCTGTGTGCAGAGAAGAGCAATGAAGCTGGTAATGGGACTGAAAAACAAAATGTATGAAGAGTGGCTGAGGGAACAGAGGGTGCTTAGTCTGGAGGAAGCTGAGAGAAGACCTCACTACAGCTACCTGAAAGGAGGTTGCAGCAAGATGGGTGTCCGTCTCTTTTCTCAGGTGACAAGCGATAGGATATGAGGTAACAGCCTCCAGTTGCACCAGGGGAGGTTTAGACTGGGTATCAGGAAGAATTTCTTCAGAGAGGCTGGCCAAGCACTGGAAGGGGCTGCCTAGGGAGGTGGTGGAGTCCTCATCCCTGGAGATATTTAAAAGATGTGAACATGACACTAAGGGACATGGTATAGCGATGGGACTCAGTAGCTCAGGTTGACAGTTGGTCTTGGAGATCTTGAAGGTCCTTTCCAACCTAGATGATTCTATGATTGGTCACCTTTGCAGAATCAGAAACGTCTTGATTCAAAAATCAGTCTGTAAGCATTTCAAAACTTCTAGCTGTTACAGGCTTTTGGAAGAAGTAGCAAGTTTAAGAGAGCCTCTCCCAGAAACTGTTTTCACAGATGAAGACTTTTACAGGTGTGAGAAGAGACAGAAGCAGCCCAATCTGGTTGCGATCCCCATGTGCCTTTTCCCCAGTAAAGTTCTTGAGTAGAAATGTGGAAACAATAAATTGTGGAAACTCTATCCTGGGCTTGAGTTACAGATGAAAGCAGGAGCTGTTGTGTTCCAAGCACTGAGGTCTGATCAGAAGAATCAGAATGGATAAACATTACAAACACTTCTGATTTAGAATTTAAAACAAATTCAGGATGTATATTATATAAACTTTTATTTACATAAGGCATCGTGATTGCCCTTTTAAACAAAAGGGTCATTTTCCCTTTACCAATACTTTGGTGAAAAAAGTTTCACATTTTGTAGACTAATATTCACTGGTAAACTTCTTCTGAGTAAGCAGGTACAATCCAAGGTACAAGTTTAAAAACCAAACATAAGAGTCTTACGCATACTATTTCATTAACCACTCTGTAGAACAAAGAATTAAGGCTTGTTTGCACCACACCGGTGATCAGACATGCATTGTTTATTCCCACAAAGAATAAAATTAATTTCCAACTGTAGAGGGAATAGCAAAAGAAGTAGTCCGGTATAATCCCCATATTGTTTACAATAAAAAAACAATTTGGCATTTTAAAAATTAAGTGGAAAAGTAGGTGGAAGCAGAGAAGAGGAGAGCAGAAATGGCCCTTGTTTTAGAGTCCTTTGTAAGTATTTCCAAATTTCCAGTGTCCGCTAGCAGGAAACCTTCAGTTTCAAAAGGAAAACAAACTTTCAAGGACAGATCTAAAAACATTTTCAGAAAGATTTAAGTTATGATTCTATTGATCAGGAGTATGAGATATGTAGAGGAAACACATTATTTGAAATAATGAATTCCACGTTAAGATCCCCATGTACGTAGTATATATATACATTGAGCTAAGCCTGTTTAATAAGTCTGGTTTATAAAAACAGTAAACCTGTACTATTTTTCAGCCTGATGTAATAATTCCTGAGTTTTAGATCACTGCCAAACCACAGCAGATAAAACTCTGAATGATGTAGTGAAAAGTTTTGCAGACCACTGTTGACATGAGCAAACACAGTGCTCAGCAACATTCAATCATCAATAAAAGTCAGTCTTCCAGGTCCTTCATTTCTCATCCACCTCCGATACCTCTTCCATCGGGGATCCATGGCCATCTTCTTCTTTAACTCCTCCTCTTGTTCTTGTTTATAGACCTGAAAGACAGACAAAATTGTTTTAAAAAGCTGAAGAAAAAGCTTAAGTGAACCTGAATGGAGGTATAAGCATTCAACCGTCTGTCAGGTTACTGATTTTAAAGAAAGCTGAAATGCAAGACAGCAAAAGACCCTGACCAACACGCAGTGTAAGAGCCTTCAGTCAGGGAGCCCGTAAACTGTAGTTCCGATGCTTTGAAGTTTTGCTGACGGCAGAACTACTTCATTGCAAGACTGCAGTGTAATCACCAACACTTTTTTGCCAAAGAACTAAACGTTCATGCAGCCAACAAAATAAAATTTGCGGTAAAGAACTGGTCATATCCCAAATTTTGAGTATCTATTCAGTACGCATACCATTCAGTGTAGTTTAGTTTCTTACTTTACTTGCTTTCATATTTCGCCTTCAGCGAGACTGCAGTGGACTTTGTTCCTTTTATTCAGTTTCTCAACTCAGTGTCTCCGCATTACCTATTGGTAGTGCCAAATGACAAGTAAATACAATATGGCAAGAAATGGTGTCACTGCTGATATTTGTAGACTTCAACAGAAGTCATGTATCTAAAAAAGGCAACGGTATCAACAATTTCATTCTGGAACCTGGTTTATGTAGACAGGCCAGTGAACATCTCAATACCACACATGTTTATGTCATCTGAATTCTTCCTGTAAGGAAATGAAAAGATTTTAAACAAGCACTTTAAAAATATTCTTGATGACTTTATAAATACGCCAGCTCAAGGTTCAGTGATCACAGGTTTTAATAATTACTAGGAAAGCAACAGCAGAAAAAAAAGAAATGCTTTTATTGAGCTTCACGGTACACCAATGTATTGAATTCTCAGTCATTCCTAAAAGGATGCTGGAAAAAACTAAATGCAGACAGGCAGCTGCCATAATCCAAGTAACAGATAAGCTCTTTTCAGCCTAGAAAAAACACGATGGAGTATCCAGTAAGTCTGTAGTAGTGGTACAGGGGAGCACAGGTAGCACGCGAAGATGGAACAAAGCATCATTATTCTCCATGTAACTGTTCTCCATATAAACAACAAGCAGCACGTGTGTAGGTGACTTAAACCCCATTTTCTGCACATTGCTGAACTCACAACCAGATACCCCTGTAGACACTGAACTTTTTTAACGTACTCAAGGAGTGGCTAGATATGTTTATTGAAGAAAAACTAATTGAAGCTATTACCTACAAAGACATCATTTTCTGTTCAGGAAGTTCAGAAGCTGCAGATTGCACTAGATAAACGTTGCTACCTGGGTGCGAATTTATTGTATTCTTCACTAAAAACCAGCTGCTGGCCACCACAGATGACTCTGTGCTAAACAGACCTCACCTCTGATAAATACAGCTCTTTTATATTCAGTGAACAAAACAACACCAACAGCATCCCAAATCACACAAAGTTTTCTCTACAACAGAATATCCTTCCTATCTTACATTTTCCTCACAACATCTGCTTTGACTGCTAACATTACTAGCTCTTCGGACTTGCAGACTGTTTTCAATCAAACCTATCACGATTTAACACGTATGGCTAATCTGCTGGCTAATCCTTTCCTTATATCAGCATCAATTATAGCACTTTCCTCTTCAAGTCTCTGAATTAATCCAGTTCTGACTATTTTCAAGGCAGAAATTATTTCCCTTTGGTGCCCCCACGAGCAGCAAAGGCAGTTCTGCCACCTCTTCCCAGAGAAAGCAGAGCTGCAGCAACATCTCCTCTTAGGCAGGCCAAGTTCACGTCCTCAGTTTCTCTTCTGGAAACTTCCCATCCAGATGGCCCACAGATGAGCTTCAGTGCAACAATAAGAGTGCTTTGTCAATCTGCTGCCTCCTGGCATCCCAAGTTGTCTGGATTGCAAATCTCATGCTGGGGCTCATGTTCCTTCACTGCTCTCACAGAAAGCTTCAGAAAAATCACACATTTGCTGTCTAGTAACTCACTCTCCCGGGCCAGAGTAGCAGCTGTGTCCTGTGATATTTCATACAGCATTTTTAGTTAAGCAGGCACCCAGCACAGCAAGAACAGTCCCAGACTCGCTGAAGGCAAAAGAACCATCAAGGGATAGTTGTTAAAAACCAAGCTAGGAATCAATGGTGATCAAGGTAATCTTTGTCATAAAATTATTATTGTCTGGGGAACCCATGGTCTTCAACACATTGTAAGAACTTTGCCATACCACACTGTCACAGGACAGCCTGTCATCAGATTCAATTAAATCTTGTATTCCTGGATTCGCTAACTATCACAGGTGGATAACCCCTGAGCAAGCGAATCCATCCCTTCCTGTATCCACGGGCATGCTCAAGAGCTGCTGCCTATCAGCACATGAGCATAAAATGTTGAGGAAAACATACCAAGTGCTTCTCTAACTGCTCTAAATTTAGACAGCAATAGCTAGAACCGAAGCAGCGCTTCCCAGTCACTGTCCCAAACACCTCTGCAAAATACCCGCTCTTACACTGGGAACGCTGCTTAACTAACAGTAGCTTTTCCACTGCAGCCACTCACCTCATAGTTTTCTCGTATCCACAGCTGCCGTTCAAGAAAGGTCTCTTTTTGATGATCTTCTAGGCTGTCAAACTGAGACTGAGACATTTTCATGTATCTCCGTATGATATACAGCTTCTCTTCCACACCGTATTCTTGCCCTTTAATACGGAAACAGTAAATCCACCAACAGTACCAAATAATGTACTTGCACAAGTAAAAAGGAGCAAGAAGGATCTGAAACAGAAGGATATCGTATATCTTGGGCTTCTGATAACCGCCTTTTATATCTATTTTATTTTTAATAATGTCTTTGATGATTTCTTCCTCTTCTTCACGAATTTCTTCTTTAGATCGCCTGTTCTTGCCTTTTTCTCTGGTCTTGTTGAGTAAACCTTGTTGCCTGGCGATCTCAGTAGCTTGTATACGGTATTTTGGCACAGTAGCTAGATAGTTGATAGCTTCATTATAACTACTCCACCAGCTGAAGAACTGCAATTTAAGAACAGCAAAAGTAAAAAAACCAAATCCAACAAAAAATAAACCACGTTTTTACAAGGACACATTCCTATTTGGAGCTTTGCTAGGAAAAAAATTACTGCCATACACCTTTAGCCACAGCTGTATTACAGCCAGGGTAAAAACTGAAGTTAACAACACAACTTCTGCCATATTACAGAAGCTGTAATTATTCCTCCAAACCTGGTAAGGCACCAGGAAAGTAGCCATGTATTTGTGCATTGCTGTGAGATGTGCACCGCACACGTGTGTGTGATGCATACTTATCACGCAGCTATATGCAGGGAAAAAGAAGGACAAGCAGAGAGTACAAGCTCTGTTCCCATTGGTTTCGTTCATGAGAAGATGGTTATCTCCCACTGCTTTACATGAAGCTTGCACCAGGCTGTGGTGGCCATTCTGAGAAGTCCCCCTGGCTTTCCAAATAAAGTAGCTGGCACATGAACATTTCATTATAAAATTATTATCCACTTTACATAGTTAATTAAACATGGCTTAAGAACATGACAATCTCATTAGTCCAACAGGATTGACTTTACAAGATTCAATATCCCTCTCTAATCTCCAGCTACCCTCTGAATTTCAATTAGGAAAAAAAAATAGTGGCAGGTCTGAATATGCCATTTTGTGCCAACTTCTTACACAGGCAGCATGTCCATTTGTGAAGACAGAAGGGAAGCCAGGTACATGCTACACAACCTTCACAAAGGCAGAGGAACCAAAACACCAGAAACTGAGAGAAAGGAAAATCAGTTTGCTGATTCAGTGTAAACTTGTATTCAATCATCTAGAAGCTGGACCACAGGCAAAGTGAGTGTTTCCACTTACAGTCAAAATAAGAGATAAGTGAAATTAAACACTGCCATTAGAACTAAGTCTGCAGAGAAATCAAGTATTTGGCCGTGTATGCTACTGGAATTTATCATTTCAAACTCTCAAAATCTGATCAAAATGTTCTTGTTTCACCTTCCAATATCCTATTTAAAAGAGAGTTATCTGTACCACAGACTAAGCTGTATTTTCATCTCATAAATATCATTTTTTGGAGTTTTTTAAGGAAGTTTTCAACCCACAATCTAATGGATGTTGAAGAAAAGAATTATATACTTCCTTACAGCTAAGTAATTGTCAGCAATAGCAGAAGTTTTCTCCTCTAAAACACAGACTGTTTTCCTTAACTTGGACCTACCACAGTGAAGCAAACTTTACTAAACTGGTCTTTGAAATAAACTACAGTATAAAACATGCACGTTAACAAACTACACTCCTGCTATTTAGTATTGCAGACTAATCTGAGCTTTCGATTTAGTTTGCAAGTTGTCTGTTCAAAAAAGAAAAAAAAACACCTACACAGCTTGAAAAACTGACGCACTCCCTGTGTGCAGGAACAGACTGTTCTCAGCCTGCCATGAAGAACTCAGTAACGTCTCTGGAAGAGCTGCATTTGTCTGTGAAATATTCTACTGTTAGAAGAAGCCAATCACTCATTATACCATGTGTCCTTCATCCAAGCTACCAAGGGCAGTCCAAACCTGCTGAGCACACCCTGACTTCAGCTTTGTCACGGACACCACAGCAGATATAAAAGCACCCCCTTGCTGGCACTGTTTGAAGCCTGGCACATTACAAGATCGGCAGATACGTCTCTTCCATTTCAGAAATTCATTGAGTATTGCCACGTAGACATGAAATCTTACCTGAAACACAGAGATGGCACACACCGTGACCAGAATCACTATTCGGACATCCACTTTGGGCGCCAGCCTTCTGCTGTAGTAGTGGTAATAGTGTCTGTAATACTCTTCAGGATGATCCAACATATAATCATAATCTTTACGTGTTTCTTCATCCTGTGGGATCAGAGATGAAAAATATGCATATGTTCAGATGCCTGTTTTCACTCACTCTGCCAAAATTGCATTTTACATCTCATAAATGACCATCCTGTTGCAAAATCTGTGACAGCCTGAGTAACTATGAAGCAGAGAGGAAATTCTTTTGTCCTTTTCTTATATGCTACATTGATTTGTTCCCCCCCCCACCAGCCCCCACACACTTGACATATGTGGTCTTAAATATATAAGCATGCACTACATGAAGACTTAATACTGAAAAAAAGACAGGCAACCAAAATTCACGTAGTAAGTACATTTATTTTCTGAATCAGAAATCCAAGAGTGCTGGAGTTGGTAGACAGACATTGTTCAGGAACAGATTTTCAGGTGAACAAACTATCCAGACACTGCTTTTCAAATCTTTAAGGATTTGCCTACAGGACCAAGGAATCTGTCCAATGGAAGCTCATTTCAAAATGTCATTGTTCCCATTTTCTTAAAGTATTTCCTATTNGCGCGCCCCCGCCGCCGCCGCCGCGCATGCGCAGTGCTGCCGGGCGGCAGGGGCGGGCGCTGAGCAGGAGCGGCGGCGCCCGGTGAGGGCGAGGCGCGAGGGTGTTCGCGCAGCTGCCGTGTGGCACAGCGGGGCTCCGGCACAGCGGGGCTGGGACGGGCCTTAAAGGTCACCGAGCCCCAGCCGCTCCCGTGGGNCCAGCACAAGAAGGGTATGGAGCTGTTGGAGCGGGTCCAGAGAAGGTCACAGAGATGCTCGGAAAGCTGGAGCACCTCTCCTGTGAGGAAGGGCTGAGAGAGCTGGGCTTGTTCAGCCGGGAGCACAGAAGGCTCCGGGAGACCTCACTGCAGCCCTCCAGCACCTGAAGGGAGCCTTCACGCAGCAGGGGGACCGGCTTCTTACACGGTCCGACAGCGACAGGACAAGGGGGAACGCTACGCCCACAAACCGGTGCCTCCCTCCCGGCCCACTACGCCCTCACAAAGCGCTCCAGAACCGCTCCAGACCCCCTCTGTCTCCCCCTCCGAGGGAAGGGCCCCGCGAAGCCCCAGCGGAGGGGCGCGGGCCCCGCTCTTACCGGAGCGGCTGCGGCCGCGGCGGCGGTCCCGCGCTCACCTTGAGGGTCTCGTAGGCGGTGGCGATGAGCAGGAACTTCTCGTGGGCCGCCTGCGCGCCGCCCGCCTCCCCGCGGTAGCGGTCGGGGTGGTACTTGCGGGCCAGCTGCCGGTATGCGCGGGCGATCTCCGCCTTGCCGGCCTGCCGGCTGACNCCTGAGCGCCTCCGGGGATGGGGACCCGCTGCTCTGCGGGCAGTTCTAGCCCCTCGGCGCCCCCGGGGTGAAGCGCTTCTCCTCATACCCGCGCACGTTCCTCATCCACAGCCCGCTGCCACGAACCAGCGCTGCCTTTTATTTTCCCTTTTCGCACTGGTGCAGTTCCCTCAGCGGGCTCGCAGCTGACAGCTGCCGTTCCCGGCCTAACGACAGGGCCAGAGGGAGCGGCTTCGCGTTGTGCCGGGCGGCTCCGGCCGGGCCTTAGGAAACGCTGCTTCTCCGGAGGAGCGGCCAGGCACTGGCACAGCTGCCCAGGGAGTGGTGCAGTCACCGTCCTGAGAGGTGCTCAAGAACCTCGGAGATGTGGCACTGAGGGACACGGCTCAGCGGCATGCTGGGGGTGGGCTGCGGCCGGACTGGGTGACCCCAGAGGTCTTCCCCAGCCGTGACGGTTCTGTGGTTCTCCTGCAGCACTGCTGCTCTCCTGACCATGCTGTGCCCCCTGGTCCCCGCTCCAGAGGTCCCTCGCGCCCCGCGTCAGGAATCCCACTCTCCCTCTCCCTCCCATTCCCCCTTGCTCTCCTTCCCAGGGAGGAACGTCCCGAGGTGCCCCCTGAGCACCTTCCCTCAGGTGTGGCCCCAAATGGTGGGGTCCCCACGTTCCCCGAGGGGATGGCGGCGGCTCGGCCTCAGGGCAGGGCTGCAGCGGTACCCAAGGT
The DNA here is from genome assembly GCA_013396635.1 of Penelope pileata. NCBI lineage: Eukaryota > Metazoa > Chordata > Aves > Galliformes > Cracidae > Penelope > Penelope pileata. Next base: position 450,046 of record WBMW01003499.1, on the reverse strand, counting down.
CCTGCTCTGGACGCGGGGACCACGTTCCCGCTTCGGTGTCACCGCCGCAGCACCGCAGCCTTTCCAGGAGCAGGGTCGCGCCCCGCACGGCCGCTCCCGGCAGAGCCCACGACGGGGGCCCGGAGCGAAGGTCACGGCTGGGCACGGCCGAGCCCCGCGCGGCCCCGGCCCCCGGGTGCCCCGGCTCTGGGCGGGGCCGGGGCTGCAGGGAGCGGCGGCCGGAGCCAGGGGGAGAGGCTGCGCTGCGCTCCGCCCGGCACGGAGGGCAGCATGGACTCGGGTCAGCGCCATAGCGGAGCGGGGGGGCGGTGGGGACGATGGCTCAGCTCTTTCTAAATATAAAGGGAGGAAGGCGGGGGGAGGCGGCCGTCCCTCGCGGCGGTTGCGCCGGGGACAGCGGAGGAGGCGGGGGAAGAG
>WBMW01003499.1:418732-441950 GCA_013396635.1 Penelope pileata | reverse complement strand
GGCCTTATTGAACCTCATCCCATTGGCCTCAGCCCAGCTATCCAGCCTGTCCAGATCCCTCTGAAGGGCCTCCCGACCCTCAGGCAGATCGACACTGCCTCCCAACTTGGTGTCATCTGCAAACTTAGTGAGGGTGCACTCAATCCCCTCGTCTAGGTCATCAATAAAGATATTAAACAGATGGGCCCCAGTACCGACCCCTGGGTGACGCCACTCGTAATGGGACACCATTAAGTCCATAAGCTGGACTTAACTCCATTAACCACTACCCGCTGGGCATGGCCCTCTAATAGCCAGTAATAAAAATCTGGGGGGGGGCGGGAGAATTGTTGACAAATTGTAACAAGTCAGTAGCTGAGGGAGACAAGATTTGTACCGCTTCATAAAGGTTTCTGGATCTGTGTGGCTTAAAAGGTGGTCATGCGCGGAACAGGTGAACGTGGGTCAAGATGTCCTGTGAATTCTCATGTTGGTATCAGATTTTGAACAGTAGTCTCAAGCTTTTTAAGGGCTTTTTGAATTTATAGCTTGTTCCTAATACTTTTTAGGTACATAGCCTGTTAATTTATTCACAACTGCCATGATGCAACTTGTCCCAAGTTTATACCGTGTGCTTTTCCTTGACTTTTTTTTTTTTTTCATTTCTGTGGTACTGGCTGTAATGTGTGTTGGGTCCTGCTGTACCTGGTTAACGTTTTGTTCTGTTTACACAACGTCTATACAGTGGGGTCCCTGGGCTTGACCAGAACCATAAATTTAACAGACGAATAACAAGAATTGGCTTAATCTTTTTTGCCCTGTAATTATCTAGTAGAGAGATGGAACACCATGGTCTGAATGCAGGTTACAGCACACTTCCACAAGTTAGCAACTCTACAGCTGCATAGCTTTGCTGTCAGAGCAGATAGGGCTGAAAGCGACTCAGAGATGCTAACCTTTCATACTACCTTCGCACGTGTTCTGTTTTTTGTTTGAAATACATCAGAAGCAATTAAAATTTCCCTGTTGTTACTTATGTCTTTAATAGGAGAGGTCTGTATATAATTGTGGAGGCTAGTACTGGAACCCGTGGGCTGGTTTGCCCAGTAAGTGTCAAAAATAGAAGGTGAGCCTGTGCTTAGCGTTGCTGAGGCAAAGGTGCTTTAAGAATTGTGTGTTGCATCTCTTACAAGTCCACAGGTGATTTTCGGGGAAAAAAAGAGATGCTGTTGCAATTCTGAGTGTCAGCTGATATCTTTTTTCCTCTCTTATTTTCTTTGAACTGCAGATCAGCTTGAACGTGTGTTCTTGCGTCTTGGCCATGCAGAAACAGATGAACAGTTACAGAACATTATTTCCAAATTCCTACCCCCTGTTCTCCTGAAGCTGTCCAGCACACAGGAAGGAGTGCGTAAAAAGGTAAGGGGGCAATCTATATGTTGTTCTCATCAGGCAGAAGGGAATGCTGTTTTATGCTTTATTGTGCTTTAATGCTCTTTGGTGTTCTTTGTGAAGAAATTTACTGTTTGAGAAAGTGTTGTCATGAGCCTGACAGGGAGAAAGAAAATAGTCATCAACAAGGTCTTTTGCATATGTGTATGTTTTTTGCAGATGCAGAGGCTATATTTGTTTCCCCCTGAAGCCAGCTAACTAGGAAGTCAGAGACTTTTTCCCACAGAAGCAGCTGCCACAGCTTCCAGGAGAGGACTGTTGTACGTCGGCCTGCTAACAGCACAAGTGGAGCATGCCAGCTTCTGTGTGCAAAAGGCCGTGAAGACATAATCTATGATGTCTTTCACTTCCTGACAACAGGAACAGAAGCAAGGACCAAATTGTTTTGAAGATGTAATTTAATGTCTGTCTGAAGGAATTCATTTCCCCAATACAGATGGCAGCAGCTTTGTACCAGAGTTCATTCAGATACACGTTAAATAGTACCTGCAAAATGGTTTTGCCGTTGCCTACTTACACAGGAATAAGAGTAAGGACCAAACCATTTTGGAGGTAGAATTGAATATATACCTAAGGAATTCAGTTCCCTGAATTAGTTTATTCTCCACATCCACAAAACAGCAGGGGAGTGCAATAGCAAAGGGAGGAACTCATGTAACAACCTGCTACAGCTACTCCCAGACTCATCGATCTATGTTGTGGAGCTCTTCTCCACAAGCCCACAGGAGCGCAGGCATACTGGCAGGTTGAAACCCACATTAATGACTCCAGACACTGTCCAGAACCTTCTCATGGCTGCCCCAGGGGAGTCTCAACCCCACAGTTCAGACATGAAACCCATCAAAATGAGCCAGTGTCAAAGCACTGTTTGGACTGAGGAGATGCTACCTAGGGGTAGTGGACACAGTGGGATACAGGGCATTTGAGGGTTGCACAAGCCTCGTTGCAGTTTTTAGTGGAGGAGCCAAAGGTTGGGTAAAGGGACGGACTTAGGTGATTTGGGGAGGGGCAATTGTGGGAAAATGGAGGGATGAACAGATAAAAAGGGTCGGTGATGTATAAACAGTTCACTGAACCTTGTCCTGCACCTGATCAGCGTGATCTGTCCTGTCTTCTTGTTAAATTTCATTTCTAACTCTTTATTCTGGGTGAGGGATGTTTATTTTGCTGGCAGAGGGAATGTGTCTGTGTGCCAGCAGGTGGGGAGTGTAGAGTCTCTAAGGGTGAGACCATGGGAGAAGCTGGCTGTTAGGGGGACCAGGAAAGTTTCAGTCAGCTGCTGGAGAGGTGAAAGGGTAATGGGGTGTCTTGGGGGGTGAGACATGCTTGTGACTGTTGGGAGGAAAAAAAGCAAACTTTTGTATAATCTCCTGGTAGAAATTGGGAAATCATCCTGCCTTTACTGGACTTTGCAGTAGATTTCAGAACCTGCAGATAACTACAGCACAGACTGTAAAGAAGTTCTGCGTGAAATGTGATCCTGACAGAGATCACATGAAGGTGGATTGATAGATGTGAAATCATTCCACTGTGCTGAAGGACAAATATTCAGACTCACAAGGAGGATTCTTCTGAATGCAAGCTTATCATATGCTCTTGAAACTGTGAACAAAGGCATTCAACTAACTAGTGAAACTTCTTGGGATATTTTTATATGGTATTTTTTCATAGAGTCACAGAGTAGTTTGGGCCTGAAGGGACCTTAATGATCTTCTTGTTCCAACACCCCTGCTATGGACAGAGATGCCATTTTTTCCAGTTACAAACTGAAAAGTGTCTGGTTGTCTGGAGTGTTGTGACATTCAGGAAGGAGGGAGCACTGCTCCTTTGAAAATTAAATATTAAGAGGTCTCTCAAAATCACAAATCATTCTTACAATTTACTGTAGGTTTTTATGTTAGAATGAATAACAAAGTAAAACTAGTTTCCTCTTTCCCCTTTTATGTACTTAAACTATATTGTCTATACAAAGTGATGATGATATCATAAGTGCTTAGAACTCTTCCTTGTGCTTTCTGGTATTAGTCAATTTATTTGCAGTTAAGGAAATGACTGAATTCTGCTCTTGCCATATCATTGAAGGGAAGTTCAGTTTTTGGTTTTCATGATAAATTCAAAGTATACCAAGAAGACCATCTATTTGTTGGTTTGTTTTTGTACACAGACATCAAAATAAATTATCAGTGATACAGAGGTGTTTTGTTCTAATGAGCACCCATGCTGTTGAGCCGATTTATTTGCAGGTTAAATACTCCACGTGCATGTTGCCTCTTTCTGTTACTCTGTATCAGAGTTCAGCTTGCTCTTATTTTGCTATTAAACAAGAAGGACAATCTCTTCGTTCACTCAGTGACTGAGCATAGGCAAAGTGAAAAACCGCTGTCCCATATCATGGATGTCTTCAGTTACTGTAATATGAGTACTATATATTACTTTTATAATAGAGTCATAGAGTATCCCAAGCTGGAAGTGACGCACAAGGATCACAGAGTCCAACTCCTGGCTACACACAGGACCACCCACAATCCAAATCCTGTGTTTAAAAAGTGTTGTTCAAGCACTTCTTGGCTCTGCGGTGACCACTGCCCTGGGCAGCGTGTTCCATGCCCATCACCTCTGGTGAAGAACCTTTTCCTGACCCCCACCTGACCCTCCCCTGACACAGCTCCATGCCGTTCCCTCGGGCCCTGTCGCTGTCCCCAGAGAGCAGAGCTCAGCGCTGCCCCTCCGCTCCCTGTGAGGAGCTGTAGGCCGCCATGGGGCCTCCCCTCAGCCTCCTCTGCTCTGGGCTGAGCAACCAAGGGGCCTCAGCCGCTCTGCATACGTCTTCCCCTCTGGACTGTTCACCGTCTTTGTAGCCCTCCTTTGGACACACTCGAATAGTTTTATGTCCTTATGTTATGATGCCCAAGCCTGTATCCAGTGCTCAAAGTAAGGCCACACCTGTGCAGAGCAGGATGTAACTGTAACCTGATTTAACTGTAACCCTTTTGTTTTGAAGGGTGACCCATCACCATTATGTGTCTGTCTAGCTGTTTGCTAGACATTTTGTGCAGAAGGATGCTGTGAGAGAATAGTTTTGCTGGAATCCAAAAGGATTTTGTCTGCTGGCTTCCCTTGGTCAGCTAGATGGGTAACCTTGTCATAAAAGGAAATTAACTTTGTTAAAGAGGACTTTTCAACCTGTATTGACTATGACCAATGACTACATTGTCTTTCAAGTGCTTTACAGTATATTGTAAAGCATGTTTTTAAAAATTAGAAGCCACATGTCAACTTAATTGCAGTTTGAAATCTTATACTGTTTTAATTGAACTGACATTTTAACTTTTGATAGTAAATGAGCAAAAAAAACCATCTGTGGGTTGCCAGTATGCTGCAGAAGTACAGACCGGCATAGAATTTAGGGACTTGTCTTCGCACAGCTTTAGCCATATGGGGCACTTTGTTTTTGTGGTGGGTTGTCCAGGGCTGGTTGCCAGGTACTGGTACAGTCACTCTCTCACTCCATCTCCACAGCAAGAAAACGAGGTGAAACAATTTCTGGGTGGAGATGAGGACAGAGAGATTGCTCAATAGTTACCAACATGGGCAAAATTTACAAGGGAAGATGAATTTTTTTCCTATTAATAACAGAGTGAGATAGCGAGAATGAAATCAAGTTAAAAACACCTTTCCTTTCACCCTCTTCTTCCCAGGTTCAACTTCAATCTCAATTCTTCTAGCTCCTGCCCCAAGCAGTGCCGCTGGATGAGCATACTTATTTCAATTTCTCCATCTTCTTCCTTTCAGGTCATGGAGCTGCTGGTTCATCTGAATAAGCGAATCAAAAGTCGCCCAAAAATCCAGCTTCCAGTAGAAACATTGCTAGTTCAATATCAAGATCCTTCTGCTGTGTCTTTTGTCACTGTAAGTATCTGTTCTTCCAAGAACAGTTGTCGATTTACTTGAAAAAAGCAGAGTGTTCCTTAAAGCTCCTGTATTTAGCTCTGTCTGGTCTCCTAACAAGTGCATTATTGTAATGATGTTGACTTTTTAAGCGTTTTTTAAATACTTTTTTTTTTTTAAAGTTGTCTAGTGTGAGTGAAGATTACAGCTACACCACTGACTTTGTTAAAATTACTGATAATCATTCTTGATCTTTCGTGAATCCATGACTTGCCGTTGCCTGTGTTATAGAGAGCCTATTTATTGTAGAGGCCCCATTCTGCAAGCCACTGTCAGTCCTTATCCAGATGCATGCAGAATCAGGGTCTTAATTAAAGCGTCTGCATTTCCCTGAGCACGAGGACACTTTTTTTGTGTATGTGTTTTAGGATCAGGACCTTCGTTGAGCAAGAGAAGATGAAAAATATTTTATTGATTGAAAAACTATGTACTAAATGGTTTCACTAAATGTAGTTGAAAAAGCAAAAGTAATTTTAAAATGTTTTGTGAGACTAATGAAGACAATTGTCATTTCAGCTGTGGTAGATCTATTGTGAATACCTGTCATTAACAAATGATAAAATCAGGGAGAAGTTTTCTGTCCATCATATTCGGCTACTGCATCACACATAGTGTAAATGGAAATGTAATGCCTCAGAAACAGAAAAAAAGATATTTCTACTTCTAAACTGCAGTCACAGAAATAATCTCAGATTGTCTGCAGGCAAGTGGATGCTGGTTTCTGGTCTGCATGTATTCTGTAGAACAATAGAAGAACCATCTTATCTGAAGACAAACAATATAAACTGCTTTTTGGCAGCACATGTCAAAGATCTGTGTTCACTGATATATCTGAGCGACAGATATTGTTATGTGCAGTGAGGTGGTGGGCTTGTAAAATTTTAGCAGGTGCAATCCATGAAAGAAGTGTAATGCTTCCCACTTCAGCACTCTTTAGGACTATTTCAGCATTTGAAGCTTTCCTGCTGTGAATTGCTGCTTGTACTTCTTTGCCAAGTAACTGCCAGCAAGTGAGGTACACAGCTGGGGTCTACACTGCGTTGGACCACAGTCATGTACTATGGCTGCCAGCATTCTCCCTGCATATATGTGTCCCTTGAGCTCCTCCTCTTTACTGCATCGTTTGACAAGCTGAACTTGATATTTGTTTTGATCACAGAGTGGTACTTGGGATGAGCAGATCATGACTGGATCAGTAGGTCATAACTAGGTCTCCCATTTTATCGGGCTAGCCAGAGAGAAGAGCTTACACAACTGTCAACACCATTCTATAATTACCTCTGTTAATATGTTTTTCTCAATATCTTTTCATTCAGAGAAACTACCAGAGTGAATTAAAGACTTGAAAGTCCCTGCAGTCCTCGGCTCATCATCTATATTAGTTTTTAACCTCTTAGTAATTAAAGGTAGTCCAGCATTTAGTACTGCTGTGCTGTCCTGTCACTGAACTCTGCTTGGATTGCATTTGCAGCTTTTAAATATGATGTGATAGAGGAACACAGTTCAAGAGAAAACTTGCCTATGCTGCTGGCTCTGTATTTATCCAATAGTGATAGCATTTTTGTTTTAGAAACAGATAAGTGAAAACATTGTATTTGATTTAATTGAAGCTGTGGCTTAGGTAGAGGTGATGTTGGTGAAATTGACAGTATAAGATAGGAGGGGGAGGGGGAGGTTGACATTATTGTTTTCCAGCCGCTTGTGAGCAGTTTTTGCTGAACTTCCTCTTCAAAAGCTTTCAGTTCGGTGAGCCTTGGAATTCAGAAAATGGTCTTCCAAAACATAACTTGTTTCCAGCAGCCAGTTGTGTAACACAGCATGCAAGAAGAGTTTAACGAATTAATATTTCTTTTGTACTGTGACATTACATGTTCTTTTTTATTCCTTTAGAATTTTACCATTATTTATGTTAAGATGGGATACCCCCGTTTGCCTGTGGAAAGACAATGTGAATTGGCTCCAACTCTTCTCACTGCAATGGAAGGGAAACCCCAACCACAGCAAGACAGGTGAAAATACGTATTCTTGGAATAAATTCTGTTTGTATCATGTTAGTAAAATCATTTGTATCAAAGATTTCTTTTTCTTCTTTTTCACAACAGAAGTTGTGAGCTGCTGTGTACTAAACGCTTCTAGAAAACTACTAATTATGGGCCTGGAACTTATTTACACTGAGATAGGTATCCACCAGCACAGCGATGGAAAAAGACATAAAAATCATACCTTCGTTTATTCTGCAGCACTGTTGCAGTATGGAGATATTTTAAAAATAAGCTTACTGAAAGGTCTTGCAGTAAAATCTTGCTTGTGTTCCTGTGATAAGTGTAAAAATACTTGTTTTCTCTGGGAGCACGATTTTACCCTGGCAAAAAAGCAAGTACATGGGTGAAGAGAGCTTTGGGAAATTTGGCTATACGAGTGTATAATAAATACATTTGTCTGTGTAGGCACTTTGGTGAAGCTGAACAGTGTCAATCGACTTCTGCTCTAGGCAGACTCAGTCTGAAATCTTTACATTTCTTACGGGTGATGTAGTCCTAGACTGTACATTGCGGCATAATTGCAAAACATTAGAAGTGTGGAAAAAGGTAGTGACTCTGTCTTTCCAGATGCATGATGCATGCACGCATATATGGTCTATTTTAAGCACAAATCTTAATTTATTTTCTGCCTTCCGTTGTGCTGTACATTGAGTATCAGAGGCCACTGGATTGTGAATCATTTTAAGTTTTATTAAGAATTGTTTTGCTATTAAAGACCAGATATGTTCTTAAAGATTTCTCTCTTTAATGTTAGGAATAAACTGCTGTGTTTTTTTTAAAGGGTTGCAGTAAACGTAATTGTTTTTCAGCCTAATGCATCTTCTAATACCAACCCTTTTTCACATGAAATATCCTGCTGAACCACTGAAAGCAGCAGCTTCTCCATTTAATCTTGCTGAAAAACCAAAGACTGTGCAGCTGCTTTTGGACTTTATGTTGGATGTTCTTCTTATGCCTTATGGGTAAGTAAGAGCTAATACCAGTCTTGTCTGGTAATGTTGTGTTCTTGATGTGGGAAACATTACAAACTGCACCCATGGCAGCTCATTTAAAATACGCTGTTATTTCCTACCTCAAATGAAGTCAGTTACATTTTTTTCAGTAACATTCAAGGCAGGGTCCTAATTTTAAGAATGGGATCAACACCTTCTTTGTTTAACAAAACATCTTTTTTCTGCCTAATTAGATGTTAAATGCTGTTCTGTCCTTGACCTCTTTTGGGATCAAAGTGAAGCTATGCAACATGTGAGCTACCTTTTAAATAACCAAACCTTTGAAATGGAAACCAAATCAAAATGCATGCTCATGCTTGTGCGGTTGAATTTTGAGTCTTGATCCTCCAATGTCCTAAGTAAGCATAGTCTCTGAATATTTGTACTGTTCAGAACTGAACCTTTAATGACAAGATTTGTCTTGCATCTGTAATGTAACTGTAGTGGTGTGTCATGGTATGAACATGTTTCTGAGAGCAAGAATGATTTACAGAACAGCTTGAATTTTTTGCTCTCTGTTGGTTAGGAACCTTCTGGTGTCTAAAACAAATACTTTCTTGGAAACTATTTTCTACCAATTATTAGATGTCTTTTTATTGCTTGCGAAACTTCTGGAGGAAAGTAGAAATAATTTTAACAGTAGAACACATTTCTTCTCTAATAGCTCATTGATTCCAGTAGGATCTTTTGAACGCATTATTTCATACCCAAGTGGATTAACTTAGAAGAATGACTTTTAAAATAGTGAGCATGTGGTATTTGTCCATGTAGTTCTATTGGAAGCCTTGCTCCTGTCCGATGTTTCAGAGGCCGTGTCCTTACTCTTTGAGTGTGTAGAGTGTTGCAGCTTATAGTTTAAAATGCCCAACCTACTCCTGTGTTCACAACTCACATTCATCAGTTTGTACAGGTGTATGCTGTTAGCTTCACCCCCTCACTACTGTGTCTGTAGCTTCAGGAGATTAAGTCTTGTGGCATTTTAATGAGATTGCAGTTCCTTATATGCTTTCATCCTCTGGCCAAGTATGACAACTAATTTTTAAATACTCAGAGAGACTGTGATGTTAGGGAGAAAGGAGCTTTTTTCTGTTTTCATTTTCTTTTCAGCAGGTGCTCAGAGAATGCTCTTTGTTTAGCCTGTGGCTCTAGTTGACCCTTTCTTAAAGTCTTGCACCCTGGGGTGAGACTTTGTAAATGTTGACAGCTAGTTTATGCCTGGTAGAACTTGCTCAGTCGTTGCCTATTTGTGAATTAGCCTTGCCAGTCTACATGTAGTGAAACAACCAGAAAGCCTAACTTCAGGGCTTAAGGCTCAAAATCAAGCGTTGAAAGTTTCGACTAATTGAAAATTCCTCTTGGAGTCTTGAAATGAATGTCTGTCCTCATTGTTGAGACCATTTACTTCCTTTTGTTGTCTGCGTGCTGAATGCAGAGCAGAGTATGGCTGTCTGGAGCAAAACAATTATTTTTGGTCTCTACTGCAGTTTTGAAGCCTTCTTATACTGAGCTGGCTTCCAAGCATGCAGGGAGAGGTTGAGTATCTTTTGCCAAGGGTATGTAGGTATTCAGAGGGAAGCTAGACTTGCCCGTCTACAGAATGGCTAAACTCTGTAAACCTAATCTTAATGGTGTTTGTTTTCCTTCCCTGTCCCAGAACTAAAACTGCCATTTCTAAGACATTATTTTATTTATTTGTTTTTGATGTCAGAAATTGCTTCCTGCTACTTTGCTGTGTTTTGTATGCTTCATTATTTCCCTTAATAAGTTTGAAGCATTTCACAGAAGTCTTACAAATGTTGCTAAAGTTTTTAATATATCCTTGTCAAATCTAATACTGTCTGTGTGTTGACTTTTATTATAGCAGAGGTAATTATTTTTGGTTTATAGCCTGAGATACCTTTTTCCATAAATACCAGTGGACCTTTTCCTTTCTTAACTAAGTGGTTTGTGTTTGTTTTTTTTTCTTTCCAAACAGCTGTAATGAGATAGCTGTAGCTCTTGCAGGACATGCTGGGGTAACTGGTAGCTGAGTCTCGAATAAAATTCTGTCTTATGTCAGAGTCGTGGATTAGTTAAAGAAGAATATGTGAAGTTGGACAGGTTATTTGTATTCCACCCATTCCAGCATCTAATTCAATTGACTATGTGGAGTGATAAAGCCTCTAATGAAACTCAATTCCCATCTATTTAGGTACGTATTGAATGAATCTCAGAGTCGGCAAAACATGCCCTCAGGCCAGGGCTCTTCATCAAGTACCATGGGAGGTCCTGGAATTCCTCAGCCACCTCCAGGAATGAGTTTTTATGCAGCCAAGAGAGTAATTGGAGATAGCCCATGGACACCAGAGCTGCTGGAGCAGGTACTTGGCAGTCACAGGGGCTGATCTCAAGGAACTGGGAGTGGTAACAAGGACAGCTACACACAGAGGAAGAGATGGCCACAGGGAAATGTTTTTATTAATTCTGGCGAGGTCATTAGCTGCCCTGAAGGAATACACTGAGAAATTTGGACATGATGCCTTAATGAACTTTCCAACAGTGGAGTAGGGGTGGGATGTGCCTTCCTTATTGCCAGTGGTTCTCTGAGCTGGTTAGGGAGCAGGCATAACCAGAACATACTCTTGCATCTTCCTCTCAGAGACAGTAAGGCTGCAAAGCTATCCTCTGTAGATGAAACCTCCCATTCTAGCAGGGGTCAGCCGACTGTCTCTGATCGGTATGTTAATACACAGCCACAAGTGATTGCTTCAAAAGGATGCAAGAGGAGGACACTGCTAAAGAGATTAGGAGAGTGTATGAACTTCAACTTAGCAAGCAAAAGCCAGCATTTCAGACAGTTGAGCTGCTGTGGTTATTTTGATGTATGCTTTCTTGTCAGTGATACTGCCTTTACTTTCCACATTGTTGAATAGTGTAAGCTGGGGATAGTGAAGTTCATTGAAGCGGAGCAGGTGCCGGAACTTGAAGCTGTTGTACATCTGGTTGTAGCCTCCAGTGATACAAGACACAGTGTGGCCACTGCAGCAGACCTTGAACTGAAGAGCAAACAAAGGTACAAATTTGGATATTCAGAAAAGATGATGCTAGTGTTTCTAATGATGCTCACTGCAGCTACTGTAGTGCTCCATGGAGGCTGTGCTCTGAAGAGAAGGGTACAGTCCGCTGTGTGGCTTCCCTATGTTCACACGGGGCTGGGGTTTCAAATGGCATGGCTCATAGTCTCGCAAATGGGAAAATCACTGTACTCCAGAGCTGAACCTGCAAATGCTCATGGTCATCTGTGGTATTGCTTTTGAGCCATTTTGTTGCTCCTTGGTTTCCACATTGTCCCGTGTGGTTTCTCAGTGATCTGTAAGGCCTTGGTAAGTGATTCACAGCTAGTCAAGAAATATAGATCATCTTTCTTGGAAAAGTAAAATTCCGTTTAATTTAGCTAGGAGGTAGAGAGACTGCAATTGTGAAGTGGACTATAGTCTAGAAGGTTTGGCAGCCACTGCTGTCTGCATTTTTGCTTGTCTGCAGCTCAGCTTTCATCATCTACTGATGATACCTCTGTCTTTAACCGTTCTTGAGGCTAGAGTAATTGCTGTTAGTACTGTTTGCTGAGTCATTGACCATGTGGAGTTTGTTGGCTCATGTTTGAAGATTTAGAGTGAGATAGACTTGTCTTTGGAAAGTATGGGTAGCTTCTGTATTGCTAGAAGCATACAGTTACTTAACTTGGACTCAAATATGTAACATGAAACCTTCTCCATTCAAGTCTGTTAATGTTCCTCAGCAGTTGCAGGGGAGATGATTCTACTGTGAGGACGGTCTGGTGAAGGAAGGCAGTCTGCCCTTTTCTGATTGTCTCATCTTTCCCTTTGTGTTGGTTTTCTGTACCTGGAAAGCAAAATACATTTGGACAAAACCCATGTTAATATGCCATGTTAAATCTTTTATGAGAAGTGTATCATGCTTCACAGCTTGCTTGTTTGGAAATCCATTGCTTTGCTGAAAGAAAGAGATGGTTCTGTCTCCCTCAATTCTTTGAAGCATGCTTGCTTACATTTTTAATTCCTTGGCTTTTTTTGTATATGCGTATGTGTTCCAAACACTTGCTCCAATAGATATCATCAGATAGCTTGAGATATTCTGGGAAAAGTTGCAAGACAGAGATTCAGACTCCTTTAGATCTGAAGGGGCTGTGTTCCAATTTTCTAGCTGCTATGTTCTGCACATAAAATGGATATAGCCTTAATCAGTTTCCTCCTGTAAATAGAATTTTACTGATAGATTTGTGGTGGATGAGAAGCTGAACATGAGCCAGCAGTGTGCGCTTGCAGCCTGGAAAGCCAACTGCATCCTGGGCTGCATAAACAGAGGGGTGGCAGCAGGGAGAGGGAGAGGATTGTCCCCTTCTGCTCTACCCTTGTGAGGCCTCATCTGGAGTACTGCGTGCAGGCCTGGGGCCCCAGCACAAGAAAGATGCAGAGCTGTTGGAGCAGGTCCAGAGGAGGCCACGAAGATGCTCAGAAAGCTGGAGCACCTCTCCTATAAAGGCTGAGGCAGCTGGCCTTGTTGAGCCTGGAGAAGAGAAGGTTTTGGGGAGACCTCAGTGTGGCCTTCCAGTACTTGAGGGGAGCGTAAAAGTAGGAGGAAGACTGACTTTTTAAGTGGTTTGATAGTGATAGGACAAGATGGAATGGTTTTAAACTAGAAGAGGGGAGATTTAGATTACCTGTTTGGCACTGGCACAGGCTGCCCAGAGAAGCTGGGCATGCCCCACCCCTGGAGGTGTTCAAGGCCAGGTTGGATGGGGCTTTGAGCAACTTCGTGTAGTGGAAGGTATCCCTGCCTGTGGCAGAGGGGTTGTACTAGGTGGTCTTTAAGGTCTCTTATGATCCAAACCATTCTATGATTGTATGGCAGTGGTTATTATGTGGGCAGATAGGTTTACCTGATAGACTGGGATGAAATAGTCCTAGAATTACAAATACCCTCTTTTCTAACAAAATACCAAAACATTGCAGCTGATGAATCTGGAGATACTTTTAACAGGTGACCATTTTGTATTCAGTCAGTAGATTTGTCCATTGGGTGAGAAGTGAGCATATAGATTTCTCATTAATTATTCGGAGTCACATTCTTCCAATTTGTAGGTGAGATACGTAGTCACTTCAGATTCTCCCTGATTATACAGTATGTGGACATGGGAGGAGTGGTTAGAAGTCAAATCAGGCCTAATAAAACTCAAGCAAGAATAGAATTATGATGGAAAATGCTGTAAAATAAACAAATTTTTTAGAAGTAATCAAAGATAGCAATCCTAAGCTGGTGTTCGTTGTGTTTTCTTCTTTAGTTTAATTGACTGGAACAATCCTGCTATCATCAACAAAATGTATAAAGTGTATCTTGGGGATATACCACTGAAAACCAAGGAGGTAAGATTTACTTTCAAATTAAGCACACATGCTTGATTTCTGAAGCTGTAGCTTTAGGTGCCTTATTTTATTTGTTGGACTAGGTGTAAATATTTCTTACATCTGTCACTTCCTTTGATCTGCTTTCAATGGATCTTTTTGGTGTTGAGTATTTTTTTTTTCTTCTGTCCCAGTGTATTCTGATTTACCGAAGGTAATTTAGTGAACTTGGAAGTCCTGCTGTGCAAAGATGCACTGTATTATTTTAACTCTCTTTCTGACAGGGATCTGTTCTGAAACCAGAAATGAAACGAGAGTCAGTCAGCACTCGTGTTAAATTGAAGATTGTTCCTCATCTTCTGCGATCTAGGCAAGCTGCAGAAACATTCCCAGCCAACATTCAAGTAAGACATATGTTCCTAAGCTGTTCTTCCTAATGAGCTTCTTGATAATGATGGTGCTCAAAGAACAGCAGTTAGAAAACCTTTGAATGTGAGGCCAGACACTCTCTGATCTGCTTTTTATTCCATCTGTCCAGGTGGTTTATGATGGACTCTTTGGTGCAAATACAAATGCAAAACTAAGAAGTCTGTCCTTGCAGTTTGTGCATCATATTTGTATCATGTAAGTAAGCAAAAGTGAGCACAAAGTGTTTTAAGTATTTACCTAGAAGCCACCCTATTTATTAAGCTTGTAACTTAACTAAGGGCAAAGAATACCACTGAAAGAAAGTGGGGTGTTTTTTTTTTTCCTTAGGCTTGGAAATAATTGAGTGAAGGGGGCTTGTGTGCATGCTTGCCCATATTAAGCTGTGATTTCTTAGCCTAGAAAAGCTGAGGAAATAAGTGTTACCATATAAAAAGTGTATTTTTAGGGGATGCAGAAAATTACATGTTCTTGTTGGTGTTTGTAATTTCAGTTGTCCAGAAAATAAAATAAAACCATTAGGCCCAATGCTTTTGAACGGACTTACGAAGCTGATCAATGAGTACAAAGAGGTAAGCTGAAAGGTTCTTTACCTGAACTGTAAATCTTCATATAAATACAAGCAAAAGACAAATGTCTTTATGATGGGAACAGATAAATCTCTTTACATGTAGTTTCCTGAGGTGGCTTTCTAAGTGCACTTTTTAAGAAATTTAGTTGGACAAGAGGAAGGAAGTATTTTAAAAGACTGTTATGCTAGTATATAATTAGGCTATTATATAATAAAAGACTATTGTGGGAAAACTGTTTTACTTGTATAACAGCTCTGGACAGGTACTGGTGACTATTTGCAGAGTCTCAGGAAACAATAGTGTTGGTAATCTAAAGAGTGAAGCAAGAGTAGCATCCCCTTCCCATTACCCATTACTTTGGAGCACACAGAGACCTCAGCTCCAGGTGTGCACTCTGTTGTGCTAAGCACGTGTAGTATAGAACTGCTGGTAATACCTTTCCTCCTGTTTATCCAGTGAGAGTATTGCTGTGGGAAGAGTGTTACAAACAGAACTGCAGACACCACTCTATCCCAGGAAGGATTTGGTCTTCCCAGTACCATTTAGCAGGCAGATTCCTCCAGATGTTTCCAGATATTTCACGTATCTTACGAAGAGCTGATTTTGCAGACCTCTCTTGTGCAGATTTGATCCTTTTGCTGGTACATTTGAATCACTGGATGTGATCTTTTCACCTGAGTTGGAGTTTGAAGGTGTGGGCCTCCCCTGCCGTTGTGAAGGGCATGAAAAAGGAGTGTTCGGGAGGGAGTAAGCCCATGTTTAAATATGTGGCATTGATCATCTGCAAGATCCATTGTACAGCTTCCTTTGTTTAAAACTAGTGTTTAGGGTCGGTAGAAGGTTTCTATCTCCGTTGGCTTCTGTTTCATACACTTGCCAAATCTTCTTAGCTGTCTCCCTTGAAATAAAAAGTAATTAACTGAGACAAGAAGTGAAGTTTACATTTTGTCACTGTTTGTAGTTTTCTCTTTCTTTTGGAAAAGCATGTTCCCTCTTCTCCTATCTGATGCTTTTATTCTTAGACGTGATTACGTTCCATGATTCTTTTTCCATGAAGTGCCTGTTTGAGCACTTTGGAGGCAGGATATAAAATAAAAAATGTTTAATTGTAAAACGTAGATAAGCCTTTATATGTTTCTAGTTTTGCTGAATTATATATATATATTTTTTTGTCATTTAAGGATTCAAAATTGTTGTCCATGGCTTATTCAGCAGTTGGAAAACTCTCCAGGTAACAGAGGCTCCATTTAAGTAAAGGGTAGTTTTCCTAGAGTAATCTGTTAATTTATCAGCAGCAAGCCCTGAACCTCCTGCCAGTTTTGCAGTTGAGTGTACAGTACAGAGAAAAGCATTCTTCTTGATAATCTCCAGAGGTGTAAAGTGAAATGTGCATTTGGCTGATAGCTTCACTAGCAATGATTAATGGCAGCTCATGAATAATGCACAGAATTTAAAAAATGGTTCCACTTTGTGGATTGCTAGAAACATAAATTTAAGGAATGTGCAGCAAAGATTAGAGGATATGTAGCTGGACAAGTGGTACGCTCAATGGTTTGCTCGTGTTCTAGTTGCTTTTTCCTAGAATATTTTGATTTCCAAACTGACGAGGGGTGTTCTGCTACGTGGTATAAGTGGATAAGGTAGAGTAGACTTTCTGTGCTGGCTATGTTTTGTTTGACAGTTAAAATATGGAGTGAGGGGAGGGGAAAGATGAACAAAAAGTGAAACAGCTCAGTTTAAAAAATCCAAACCTTCATGAATGGAAATATCTTGTTCCAGCCGAATGCCTCAGCTCTTTACCAAGGATATAGCACTGGTACAGCAATTTTTTGAAGCTTTATGCAAGGTAGGTGCTGATGGGGCACTGGGAAATCATTAATATTTTGTGCTGGTTTTTCTTAGTTTGTGTCACTGTGCACTGTAAACTGACAAAACTTTGTTTTCTACCTCAGGAAGATGCTGATACCAGGCTTGCCATTCAGGAGGCCTTGTCTATGATGGTTGGAGCATACAGTAACTTGGAAGGAGCCCAGCGTACTCTGATGGAAGCTCTTGTAGCTTCTTATCTAATAAAGGTATTTGAGTCAAAATTAAGTACCTTAAAAGAAAAGCTGTTCACTCTTCTGTTTCCTGATGCTTTATGTTGTATTCTTTTGGAATGCATCTCCCTTTTCTTGCTGAATGTAGTACGCTACCTGGGAGAACATTGGATGTATGCTCGCTCAGCTGAAATCTTTTGAATGTGTTGCAGTGACTGGAGGCAAGATAATGCGGTTTTCTGTTTGTGTTTTGTTTCACAAAGAAACAAAGCTTCTGCAGTTGTGTTGAATGTCTCTCATAGTATCCCCCTAAAGAAACTTGAGACTCTAATTCAGAGGAAACCAGACTTCACTGAGTGTATTGGTTTTGTTCAGGATTCCCCAGAGATCTAGGCCTAAGTTTTCAGAATGAATGTCTTTTCTACACTACATGTTTGTATGGGTACTTCGAGTTACCACAGAGCTGTATGTATTTCTAGTAGTTGCACTAACAGCTGTGTAAGAGACTATTTTCATGGTGATGACTATTTTCATGGTGATTGCCTATGTATGCCAACACTCTAGGTCTCTAGGCAGTACCATTTTAAGACTGTTTGAAACCAGCAGAGAGGATGTTCTCCCTGAGTTCATGTTTCTGGTTGTGCTGCTCCTGAGCACTGTTCTGTTTTCTAGGGCTAGATGATGTGTGTCGTTCTTCATTTCAGTACTGCTTTGGTGGGACTGCTCAGATGTGTAAGAATTAGTGGTAACTCCAATTTGTAAATCCCCAAACTGAGCATGTGTTTAACTTACCATTTAGTTCTCCACTTCTGTATATAAGAGAAGCTAGCTTTTGTATTTTCCATTTACTGCTATGCAAAGAGTTAGCAAGAATAATGTCTCGGAAATGTACAAACTATTTGAATTATGTTGGTGTGAGAGGACAAAACAGATGACTGATGATACACAGTGGTGAGTGCAGGTCACTAAAGAGTTCGTTTAAAACTCAGCCATATGTTTGTGTCTGTTCTCTTTAAGCCTGAAGTTCAAGTACGTCAAGTGGCTGTGAAATTTGCTAGTACTGTATTCCCTCCAGATCATATCCCTTCCAGATACTTACTGCTGTTAGCTGCAGGAGACCCGTAAGTCTTTTTTCCTTTTTTTTTTCCACTTTAAATTATTTTTGTTCACATGCATACATATTTTATCCAAATATGTATTTAAGCGATCTGATGTATTTGGATTAAGTGTGTTTTCTTATACAGATGGATTAATATAAACACCTAAAAACTACTGCCCTGAAAATCAGAGAACGGTCATTTTAAAATTGGCCTTTACGTAGTGGCATTCTTAGTAGTTCTGTGGACAGCTGTTACTGTGTCTTGCACCATCTTTGGCTTGAATTCTTTTTCTTGTTTCTGGTGAACTGTAGTGTTCAAGGCCAGGCTGGATGGGGCCCTGGGCAGCCTGAGCTGGTGGGTGGCAGCCCTGCCCATGGCAGGGATTGGGGCTGGGTGGGTTTTAAGGGCCCTTCCAACCCAAACCATTCAGTGATTCTATGCTAACGATAACTGCAGTCACAAAGTAAAATGCGTTACAGTACATCTGGCCACCTTTACAGCGGCTGTGATTTTTTCCCTCATTAGTTGTGACAGTCTGTTTTTAGCTTGGATTTGCAAAGAGTCAGGAACATATTTGTATAAAAGTTGCTATTTGCTGCTGAGAAGCAGGTAAGTTAATGAGAATAATCATTTCATTCACAGTTAGCTGTTCTTACAACAATGTCTTTTTTTACCAACTTAATTGTTCTGTTTTTGATGTGCATAGCTGTTGTATGATTAAGGAAAGCTAGACAGAGGAACTGCAACAAACTGTTCTGTCATTGAAGTGTCAGCGCTGCTTTAAGTGTCAATCTTCAGCTAAATAGAGACCAGTAAACCTGGTAGGTGTCAGCTGAAGCTTGTAGATAGGAAATGATGAGGAGGCCTTGCATCCTGTCCACTCGCTTGGAGGATCCAAGTGATCAGATCAAAACAAGGATGTGGGAACCAGGAACTCGTAGCAAACACTAGCAAGATGTAAGATGTGCAGAAGTGGTCTGGTCCAGACTGTTTTTTGGAGGCCACTTGTCACTACCTTTTTAATTCACCCTCTCTATAGTAAATAAATGTTTAAAGTCTCAGTGAATGCTTTTTTTTTTTTTTCTCCTTCCTTTTAGAAAGGTGCTTCTCATTTTGAAACCGTTCACTCTTGCCCAGTTTCCTGGGAGATCTCATTGTTCATTAAACAACCATTGGCCATTTATTCTGTGCAAATAATGTCTGTTTCTCATCTTTTCTTCTGAAAGGCGGGAGGAGGTGCATGGAGAAGCCCAGCGGGTGCTGAGAACATTTCCTGGTAAAAATGAAAAGGAGAGTTCTGGGAAGCAGATGCCTTCCTTCCCTGAAATGGTCCATTATATTCAAGAGAAGGTACAGTGCTTCTGTCCCAGTAAATAACAAGACTGATGCTTAGGAATGTAGTAAGAGTCATCTTCCCATCCCTGTCTCTATTTCCTCCACCTTCTTCAAGAAATAGTTAGCTAAGTTCATAGCAAAGATCAGACATAACACTACAAGAGCTGTATTGCCAAAGTTAGCTCTCATAATTAGCTTCTGTTGGCAATAACTGCAAGAGATCCAAATGTTAAGTGACATGAAGGTTGCTCTTTAAAGAGAGATATTTTAAATTGATAGTGCTTGTGCAGAAGGAAATGTGTTCAGGGCTGACAATTGAGCATGTTTGACAGAGACATTCTTGGAAGGGGTAGGAAGTTTACTCTGGTTAAGACAGATTAAAATAATACTGTGCATAAAACAGTAAAAAGGTTCCAGGCTGAGAAAGAAAGATACTGGAACAAATGAAGGAGCGTGGTTTGTTGACTTAAAGGCTTCGTTATTCATCTTCTTGCAATTAGTAAAAATAATGGCCATATGAGTGACATTTTGTGACCTCTCGAATCTCCATGAATGATACACCAAAAACAGCACCAATGAGTTTACCCTTGCTGTTAGCACTGGGAATTCGCCTAGGGAGGTGTTGAAAGTCTAGTTTGTGTTCCGCACTTCTGGGGATAGTACCTCTAATAGGCTTAAAAGCTATACAGGTGGTGTGGAGGGTCACTGACAGTACTTCCCTTTTCCCTTATTGATAGTCCATTTTATTTTATTTAAATGTAAGAAATAAAATTTTGGAACTTGCCTGGCTTTGCAAGAGATCTGTAACAACAAAACTCTTACAGATTCGATGCTTGTGAAATGTTACACTTCACTGATATTATACTTTGTTGGCGTTAGAAGTATTTGAAGCTTTAGGAAAATACTTGCTTTTATCCAAACTGCTAGTTATGCAAATGGATAAAAAAATAAGAAACCAGGATTGAGTTCTAGTGCTAGTAAATGCCTGTCCCAATGTA
Source organism: Penelope pileata (assembly GCA_013396635.1). Classification (NCBI taxonomy): domain Eukaryota; kingdom Metazoa; phylum Chordata; class Aves; order Galliformes; family Cracidae; genus Penelope; species Penelope pileata. The sequence goes on along the minus strand of WBMW01003499.1, from coordinate 421,665 downwards.
GTTCATTTTTTAAATTTCCTTGACTTCTGTAATGTCCCTGAGTATGGGTCAGCCTAGTTTAATCACTACAGAAAATAACAAGATTCCCTCTCTCCTGGGCATATTTAAAAAGTTTAATTTTGATCACTTTTCAGATCTTCTTTACGTGTCCTGAGTACACATTAAAAAAATCTTTGAGGTGCATTCCTTTGGTTAGTTTTAAGTGTGAATTTTCACATATGAATAATTTGTGAGTGCTGGAGGTATTTGAGGAGTTTGTATGCATTGCTTGGCACAGCAGTCCAAGATGCAATATTACTTTCCTGCATGTGCTACCATCATCCTTCTTCCCTCTTCAGGAAAGTATATTTTAAAGAGTAGGTCTTCATCTGCCGAGTGTAGAAAGAAAACCACTCCTCATTGAAATCATCTTCTGGTTCACCAAGTCAGACTTTCACTAATGATTTTGCATTTCAGTTGAGGTTCCAGTGCAGCAAAAGATCTAAGCATAGTAAGAGACGATTAAACACACAAGTTAATTGTTAGTCAACAGATCTTCATGTGTAGGGCTGCCTTGCTGAATCCAGACCTAGCACTGAAGAGCATATTGACTACAGAATGCTGACATGCCTTTCTGGTACAATGGTAGTGGATGCTCTTGGAAACCTTCTGTTTGATTGGTTTTGTGCTGGAATATTCTTGCTTGTCAAAGCTAATGTTTCCATGGAAATGAGTTGCTTGTTTGCTGTACCACCATCTACCTAGCAGGTAACAGGGTCTTAGAGACTCCCTGTCCTGGTTGGTGCAGCACAGGGTGCCCACTTCTGAGTACTGGGGAAGCTTAGCTTCTCCACTCAGCTGCAGTCTCCAAGGTTCCTGGTTGCCTGTCACCCCGAGAGCCCCTGAGTTTAGAAGTTTGAGATATTTCATTTTTGAATTGTAAAGCACCTTTTTCTTTCCCCCAGGGGCAAAAAAAGGACACTGTCCCTCCTCAGGCCTCCCCTGCATCTCCCTCCTCATGAATTCAGAATGTCTACTTTGAGTTCTGGTAGGGAGGTAAAGCTGATAGGCCTAAGGTACACTTCAGGTCATCTTAAGAAGTGCACTGTGCCTTTACTGTTTTGATGTACGTTTTCAGTTGCTAAGTGGAGGATAAACACGGTTGCATCAGCAAAATTTCATTGACCTTTCCAACATCTCTGCTGTACATGGGTCTGAATGTTCCACTCTTAATATATGCTGTTGTTTAGGCCTCTCACCGAATGAAAACTCCAGCTAAGTATATGACTGGAACTGCAGCCTTGCCTTTCAATCCTGCCACATTTGGAGAGGTAATTGTCTGTATTTACTTCTTTGGGTATGTTTACTATTATTTATTTAAAGGACAATGTAGAAAGCTAAAAGTTATAAGCCACCTTGCATTCCAAAATTCCTCATTTAAACAGCTGTTGAGATTAAATCTCATTACCTTATCTCTCTGCCCTCAAACAGAGGTCTGAACAGAATTTTCACAGGGGATTGGAAGAAGTGTTTTTCATAGGGCTGTTCCACTGCCTTCTGAAGCAGCCCTCATGTAATACCTTCTCTAAGGAAGGAACTGTCAATCCTCTGCAAAAGTCCCATTATTGGGCTGTTCATTTCATAGCAGATTACCTGGCTTCACTGAGCTGGAGACAGAAATTCGGATGTGATGCCAGATCGATGTTAGTAATGCATTGAGTTGCATTTGGATGCATGCCAGGTTGGTACAGGGTACAAGCTGAACAGCCTGCAAGGAGGTTGCATCAGCTTATGATGAATGAAAACTCTGTTTATGATTTAAACTTTTGTATGTCATGCAGGATTTGTAAGATTTTCTTCTTTCAAGCATATTACAGAAACTGATCATAAGATTTCTTGACCACTCTGTCTCAACTTTATTAAAGGAAGAACTGTCTTGTTTCAGTAGAATTAAATAGAGCACATTCCTTCTCTTCTGTTTTGCCTTCTCTGTAGTTTCCCAAATGCTCTTCTGTTCATTCATAAGGATCTTATGTTCTCTTCTCTACTCAGATAGTTCTGTACCTGCGGATGTGTCTCGCTCACAGTGCAGGCGTGGTTCCAACCTCACAAAGCTTGGCAGATATGCAAGATCATGCCCCAGCCATTGGACGTTACATAAGAAACCTCATGTCTGGCAACCACATATCTTTCTCTTCCTCCTCTTCCTCCAAAAGTGCAGAAACCAACCCTGTGCAGATATATATTGGCCTACTTCAGCAGCTGTTAGCTGGTGTTGGAGGTAAGAGCAGCATCTTTCAGAAGTCATTCATTGGAAATGAGTTGCAACGCTCAATACTTTGAATTTGGCTTCAGCAATCACAGAGTTGCAGCACAGACTTAAAGTGTAAACTTGTTCTCTTCTATGCTGCTGTATAGGTGGAGAAAGTAGGACAGTAAAATCGCCGTATCAGTTTACGTAGTGTTTTAAAACTGAACCCATTGTCTGCAACAGCTTTCTTGCCAGTGAATTTTGTCTTTCTCATTCTGGTAACCACATATCTGTGATAAATGTAGTCTTAAAGCGCTTGAATGCCTTTAGAAAAAAAATACCGACACGATGCTTACTACTATTAGTTTGTCTAATATCTCTAAGAAATACAATACCCTAATATTGTGTATTGCTTGTTATTTTATATTATTTGTAAGTATAGTAAATAGCAAGTGGATACTTTGAAATTCTTGGTGCTTCTTATGCTTTTTATCATTGATGTTTGATTCTTGTAAATAACCTGATTCTTTAATTACTGTTTAGGTTTGCCAGTCATGTATTGTCTTCTGGAAGTTGTTTCAGTGTACCCAGAAAAACTAGCCACCAGATTTGTAGACAGAATGGATTGGATAAGGGTATGTTGAAACCTGTTGGTTTTATTCTTTATTTTGCTCTTTTTTTTTTGGGTACGGGTTAGGGTGCG
>WBMW01003499.1:319648-418677 GCA_013396635.1 Penelope pileata | reverse complement strand
CGGTGAGAGGGCAGTGTTATCTAGCACTTTCCCGTGGTGAAATTGAAGTTTATTTGTAAAGTATGCACTTAATTTGAAATCTGTTATTTCTGCATACAGTCACCATGTCATTCAGTGTTATGTAGAGCATGGGTAATGTATGTCACTGAGCTCCTGGAACAGTCAGTCAGTGCTTCCCTTGATCAGGAGATCTGTTAAACAGGAAAAGAAAACCAAGAACAAAATCCTGCAAATTTTTGAAGGCATTGTTTATAAATGGGAATGTTTCAGTTGGAAGATGTGAAAGTCTTCTCAGAAAATGAGGTTATTAGGTCCATAACTGTTTGAGAGCCTATCCTATGTGGTTTTTTATGTTGTTTGGGTTATTTTATTAGCTCCATGTGAAAAATGGATAAACTGGAGCATCCTGGGGAATAAGCCAAAAAGAATTCACCTTTGTTTGGTTTTTATTTTACTTTTCATGGTTCTTGTTAGGCATCTAGGAGTTGCTAAACTCTTTCAGATCGTCTTTGCTTCGGTTTGGGGAATCTGTCAGCAAAAAATTGGAATGTGTTCTCATAATTTGTCCTAGTGATACCTATGCTGCACTGCACTTCACCTCATTTGAATACAAGTTTGAGCCTCAAAGAATAGGATTAAAAACACTCTCCTTTTCATTATTGCTCCACATTTTTAGGAAAACTTCTTTTTCTCTGGTCTTACATCCATTTGCAAGCTTCTAGGGATGGTAACTGATACTACCAAATTTCCAGTTGTAAATCGTCCTTTGTGTGATCTCTTTGCCAAGTGGAAGGAGCAGTTCCAGGGGCTTGTTAGAAGTCAGCAACATGATCTGATAAATGTTTTAAGTTGAAATTAGAGTTATATTTCAAGAGCCTGACAGATCTCATATCTTGTTTTTTTTTTAACTTGGCTCACTTCTGTATTATTTCTGGTGACCAAAATCATTCAGAGCTTAGAGTATGAATTTTTCATGTGAGTATGTTGCATTACAAATCAAATTAATGTCAGAGGTAAGATTATATCTTAAGAGATGACCTGAGGCTTCCAAAATTCGGCCTTTCAACAATTTAAATAACAGAAGATCTCTAATACAAAATGGATAAATTTGCATTGAGCTGTGATTTCCTCAGCACTTTTTTTTTTTTTTGTCTCCCTTGGATGTAAGTGGTTTATCCTCTTTTTCCCATTTGATTAATCAAAAGGAAATAGAAGGCTGTGGTAGCTTGGGAAAAAATGGTGTCCTTGCAGTTCCATGGATTTGGGATTTTTTAAGTTCCATATGGGTGTGAAATAAAGAAACTTGTCTCTGAAAACAAAATTCAGCAAAGCATTCAGTCAGCATATTTGTCTGAGAGCTGGTGAGTAGCTCTCCTGTGGCTGGTGGTAATCTTCCTGCTAGAAGTTAACTGTGTAATGAATGCTTTGATGAGTTGAGTGCTTTATTTCTTGCTAATTGATAGCACTCTGAGTTTAGAGAACTAAGTAGTATTTATGCCACTGTATGACTGTTGTGGCTGTAAGCTTTATTTCTTGCTAATTGATAGCACTCTGAGTTTAGAGAACTAAGTAGTATTTATGCCACTGTATGACTGTTGTGGCTGTAAGCTTTATTTCTTGCTAATTGATAGCACTCTGAGTTTAGAGAACTAAGTAGTATTTATGCCACTGTATGACTGTTGTGGCTGTAAGTTTGGAACTCTGTATGAACAGACTGTATAAGTAGTTGATTCCACATTTTCTTTCTTTCTACTAACTCCCACAGAGCCTGATGAACACGAACAAAGAAGAAATGCGCGAGCTTGCTGCCCTGTTTTATTCTGTAGTGCTGTCTACAATGTCTGGAAATGAGCTTAGGGCCTCTGTGGAGCAGCTGATCAAGATGACAAAAGACAATCATGTAACTACCTTCCTTTGTCTGCTTCCTGCCGGGCTTTTCAGTGTCATGTAACTGATGAGAAATCTGAACCTCTCCAATGTGTCCAGGATGTATTAGCCTTAATCTGAGTGTAAAATTAACTAGCTGGCTTCTGGTTGGGAGGGATTTTTGTTGTAGGTGAGTGGAACAGATCTTAAAATAAATTAATCCCTGAAGCTGCTGTTCAGGTTAGCAAGAGGGGTTCTTGGAGACACTTCTCATAAAGCAGAGCCATTGCAGTCACGTGTTAACCAGTTGTAGCCCCAGTACTCCATGTCCTGTTGAATGGTAGTAGATTAGACTACTTATCTCCAACACTTTCCTGATTCTGTATTCACAGACAATTAAAGGCACTCAGGGAAGGAAAAAAATCTTCGCTTGTAACTTGTTCCTTTCCCCTAGGTAAACCATAGCATCCCATCTCCTCAGGGATTGGGTGAGGCCTGGCCCCTTCCCACCCCACAGGGGACTGCTCAGCAGCCCTCCACCTCCTCTAACAGTGTCCCCCACCCACAAGGTGGGTCTCCTTCCCTCGTCCTGGCGCTCCCTCCCTCTTGCCTAATCTTTATCTCTGGATTTTGTCACTACTAGAATGAGGAAGCAGCTGAGAATTTTTTTTTTTTTTTCTGAGGGGAAGAAAAAAAGGTAGATTTCTTTGCCATTCTGTCTTAAATTCTAAAAGTGAGGGAAAGTATCAGTATTTTTAAGTGACATTTCTCCAAAACTTTTAAATCTCATTTTCTCTTCAGGATTTAGTGAGACTCCATTTTACGTTTCAGAAAGCGGACATATGCTGACAAGAACTGCTGTTTATTTGTTAACTGATAGACCTGTTTTATTTTGAGTTTGTGAAAGTTGTGTCTGTGAGCCAAAGCTATGTCATTGCATCATTGTACAGAGTGAAGCTTCTGCAGTAGCAGAGCTTGCTGCTTTCTGCCCCAGTGGTCTGCCTGCCAGTAGGCCATGAAGCCATGATTGGTCTTCTGTAGGCCCTGGCTTACAGTGAAAAGGAATGTAAACTATAGAACTAAAAAAAGCAAGGTTTTCTCATGCATTTTTTCTGGCTTATTGCGAACATACAAAACCAGTTGAATAATTACCAGTGGGGGTGGCAGAGATCTCCAGTAGATCGGTAAGAACTGCAGTGTAGGTGGGTAGCTGAAGTGGAGAGGGGGAAAGGACCCATCTTTGGCTAGCTTTGCTGCTTGTGAGACCGTGGCAAGACCACACCATAGTGACAAAGCTAGTTTGAGGATCCTGTCCTGGCAGCAGAGTTGCACTGATGCAGGACTGTGGTAAAACACAGATCCATTAACTAATCTGAGTTTTAAGCCCTCACCTCTTCTTTTTTATCTTGTTTCTTCTTATTGTTTCTTTCTTTCTTTTTTTTTTTTTTTTAAATAAGGTAGTATTTAAGTCTCATGGCCTTGTTTCTGCACAGAATTCTTTCATAAATATTCACCTGTGGGAGAGAGCACTGTCATTCGATAGCCTCAGCACCATATCTGAATTGGAGAAATGATGCTCTTGACATTTAGTTGTCAAGAATAATTTTCAGTCTGTAGCCTACCAAACAACTCAGATATTGCCTTCAGTGTTAGAAGGCCAAGTGTATTTTCACTCTCAGCAATGCAAATGTAGAGTAATTCCCCATTATTGCTTTTTACCAAAAAGTACATTTTGTCCCCATAATCTGGGCATGTCTTGTTTTTAATCATAGACGGCATAGCATTATCTTATTTCACCTTGATAAATTTGTACTTATAAGTCGTTAATTTATTTACTACTTTTTGGGGGTTTTTTTTGCCTAGCTACCAAGGGGAAAGCTTTAGGAATGTGAGTTCTGATGCTAAATTCTGAATCTGTCCTCCTAAATCTCTTCTAAGTTTTGTTAATTTATCTTAAAGGACTCCATTGGAGAGCACTAGCAATATCAAACTGTTGTTGCTTTGTATGTTAGAACTCCGCATTCTTCAGGGTACCTCCCAGCTGGCTCATCCATATGTGTTCTTAAATCAGTGCTGTGTACTGTGTTACTTACTTTGAAAATGAGATTTTCTGCACTGTTGGTGTTGTCTGTAGAGCCCGGAGGTCCAACATGGATCCTTGTTGGCTTTGGGATTTACAATAGGAAGGTACTTGGCCAAAGGGAAAATCAGAGCAATGGAGCTACATGACATAGAACAGCCAAACACTGCAGTCATGCCGGAACAAGAACAGCTCATAAAATCGACGACAGAGACAATAGGTAACTTCCCATGTAAGACTTTGCTGCATGTAACAGTTGTTTCTCAACCACCTCAGGCTGGGGACTTCTGTAAGATATTCAGCCCATAGATAATAGTATCTCAAGTTCACTTTGTGTGATACAACTTACATCCTATAAAACTACCATCCGATTAAATGTATGGACATAACCCTTCTCAGCACGAATTAGGTGAACTCTTAGCTCACTGACCAACACAACACAATTAGGAGTGGTGCCGCTGCCAAGACCCCTCCCAGAGTCTTCTCTCATTTTGATTTTGCTTTAGCATAATGCTTCCTACCAGTTGTAAAGGAAATAAACACCTTGATTCTTGCTTGTCCACTACTAGATGATAAAACAAGATCTAAGTCATCCTGTTTACTTTTTTATGTAGGTTCTTTCCTGGACAGCACCTCTCCCTTTCTTGTGGTGGCTGCTTGCACAGCTCTTGGGGAGATTGGCAGGAATGGCCCCTTGCCAATCCCAAGTGAAGGCACAGGATTTACAAAGCTCCAACTTGTTGAAAGCATGTTGGCCCGAATCCCTTCTAGCAAGGAAACAAATAAGGCAAGATTTTGTAATGTTGTTATGATTCTTGTTCATTTCTGGAATGCTACATTGCCAAATTTATGTATGACCTGCCGAAGTCAGCCTTATGTTCTAAAGTAGTTCTTACTGTACTTGATTGGACCGATTGTTGTCTTCAGTGAGTTAGATTTAGAATAAACGTTTTCAGAAAATCCAGAATTGTCTAGCAGTTGACTGTGTGTGCTTTCTATACTGTTAAGTAGGAGCTAATGGGATGAAAATTATGAAAATGGTTAATTTTAATTCAAGGAAAGTGGGAGTATCTTCTGGAGAGTAATTCTCAAAGGTGACATGACATTTGTTTTGATCTGTGTCACATGAAGAAGTTACATTTTGAAAGAGAGGTGCACCAACTGCCTAATAAGTCTGTTGTGTGTCCAACTTCAGGTACCATAAATGAAACTTCAGTGAGAAGGAAAGGCTTGAAAGTATATCTTCTGGACTTGCAGGAAGATGATGTAATTATTCTTGTTGGTTTTGTTTGTATTTAAGATGAAGGAACGAGCAATACAAACACTGGGTTACTTTCCTGTGGGAGATGAAGATTTTCCCCACCAAAAGCTGCTGTTGCAAGGTTTAATGGATTCTGTGGAGGTGAGAAACCAGCACTATATTATTCTTTATCAGTATTTCTGTTTGAATGTTTTCTATATACTCTGGAGCCTGGTTTGCAAAGAAGCTGTCTTCTTGTAACAGTGCCTCTGACTTCATAAAAGCTGGCTTGGAATAGAGCAGAGATAGATTTGGGGCTTGTAAAATTCTGAAGTGTTTTATACCATAGTTTAAAAACTTTCCTGTTGAGGTCTCTACTCCAGTCTCTGAGGTGAAGTATGCGTTCCCGTTCAGGGGAACTGTCTGTACACGTAAAATGTTAAAAGCTTTTAGTAATGAATCCATAGGTCTGTATTTTGGCATTCAAGAGTACCCTAATAGGAGGTAATATAAATACATGTTCTTTTTCATCAGAAGTACATCCGCTGCTGTAACTTACTTGAATTAGAAGCTTTATTTATAGGAAGATCTGTTGTCAGCCTAAATCCACCAGTGTTTATAGTGCACTGTGTTCTTTCACAGTACTGCGGAGCTGCTATACATACTGCAATATGCTAGACTGCAAAGTTAAGTAGTCAGGGAGATTTTTAGTGCTCCTCTTTGCAGCTTGTTTTTATCTTTCTTTCTTGTTCATACTCACATAGAATTCAGCGTTGTAGAAGTGTCTTTTGAGTATGAAACAGGCTGGCTTTCCAGAGTCCTTCAGTCTGATGTGATTAAACAAGCAAGAATAGGAAGAACATTGTGTACACATCTACAAAATTATAATTCTAAGTGCTGTGTTTATGTCCTGGAACTGCTCAGGGACATCACAGCTTCCTTTATAAAATGTATACTTGGAGGGAGAAAAAAAAAAAAAAGAGAAACAAAAGCCAGTTATCTTAGATTGCAGGAAGCTGAAGACTTACTTGACCAAATGCATGAGCATTTTGTACTTCCAATAAAGGAAAGCAATGGTACTCAGCAGGTATGGAAATCAGTTCTTACAGATAAAGATTCATTGTGAATAGTGGCAAAAAATTGACAGAATTCTGCACATTCTGTTCCTCAGAACCTAGGAAAGTAGTAGAGGACAGAGAAGAAAAGCAGAATATTGGCTGAATTTTTTTCATGTGGAAAACGAATTTATTCATCTTTTAGAGTCACAGTAATTTTTGTTAATGACTGGTGATCTTAACTTCGTTTTGTTTTGATCCTGTCTTTCAGTTCTTTGTATTTGCTGATTTGAGCTTGTGCAGAGACTGGCAAATGCTTTGTAGAATGCATGTTATAAAAATAAGTGTGGAAATTTTAGCTCTTATGATTCATTTTGGAGCATTTGACATCAGCACAGCTCCCATCAGCTTCAAGGGGTCTGAGTTGCCAGGTAGTCTCAGAAACTCACCAAAAGTGTGATACCATTGTAAAGTGGTGCTGAGGACTGGGACTGGGGAAGAGGCTGTAGTTTTGTAGAAGTGCCAAAAATTTTGGTGTTCATTTAATTAGTAGTCACTGAGGCTCTGTTGCGTTTCTCAGGCCAAACAAATCGAACTGCAGTTCACTGTTGGTGAAGCTATTACCAGTGCTGCTGTAGGAACCAGCTCAGTGGCTGCACGTGATGCATGGACAGTCACAGAAGAGGAATACATCCCTCCCCCAGGTAGGCCTTCCTGATGCAAGGCACTGGGTTGAGAAATGTGAAATCTCACAGTTGTGGGCCTAACACTGGCTTTATCTGTGGTGTTTGATGTATAAGGGTAGAAGTAAGAGACATTTTTCACTGAGCTTTGCATAGTGCTCTGTGTTTTGCAATTGTGTTTTTGAGTTGTAAACAAGTTGTTTCATCTCTTCAAGTCTGTCTATTTAAAGGGTAGATACATCGTATGTATCAAGGAGTAGATAAAGACTTTATTTCATGTGCTTTTTACGTAGCTTCTTTATTAAATCTAATTCAGTGTCACTTGACACTGCGTTTGTTCATTTTTTTCATTTTGGTTCCGCATGTTGAGTTAGTTTCAGGTTTAACATACACAAACCTTTAAAAATAGCATTTTGAAGACTGCATTGGAAAATAGGATTAAAAGATTAAATTACAAGTCCTTTTCCAACAACTTGGACTGATATGATTAAGTGGCAGATGCAGTAGATGGAGCAGTTTGTTTCAGGACTGAGATTCAGCGTCAGTTGAAATATGAGCTTGCCAAAATGCTAACTCTGAAACAGACAGCTGTGCAGATCAGCCTCAGACCTGCAAAGAGGTGTTTTAGTGTTGGCACACTGGTCTTAGATCTCAAGTATACACAAAGCTGAGAATGTTCAGAGTGGGGTAGAAACCAAACCCGGCCTTTGCTCCGGGATTTTTGAGTCCTAACACATACACACTAAAAAAAGAAGCAGTGCAGTGAATCATATGCAGTATGAATACTTGTGTACTCCTCTGGGCCACAGGCTCTGAAGCACTTTCATGATGGATTAGGAGAACTCTCCTCAGAGTTTCTTTAAGGAGAAATACTTTCCCAGAAACTGCACTGGAGGTTTTTTCCTGAGTAAGCAGGAATTAAGATGTCACCGGATTACTCATACTCAGATAGGTTTTACACTGCTGCTACATGTTGTATGGAAATAAAAAATGAATGTGGCTGATTTTGAAGCTTCTATCCTTCCCCACTACCTTTCTTTCTTTCATGTAGATCTGAAAGTAAATGACGTGGTTCCCTGGGTCCTAGACCTAATTTTGAACAAGCACATTATCAGCCCCAACCCACATGTTAGGCAAGCAGCTTGCATCTGGCTTCTGTCGATGGTAAAGAAGCTGAGTACACATAAAGCAATTAAGGTAAGGAATATGTCAATTTCCTAGCAGTGGCTCCTTGTCCCTGTTTTTGCTTCTCTCCTCCTTTGTGTCCTTTCCTTCCTCTTCACTTCCATTGTCTTTTTTCCCCAATGCTGCTGCAGTCCTTATTGAGATCTTTTTGAGACATGGCTTATCTTTTCTTAGTAGGGGAACATACTAACTGGCAGATGAACAAGGCTGTTTGGCATCTTTCCAAACACCTGACTTGCATTCAAGTCACAAAATGTGAAAGGTCCTATACAAGGAAGGACTTAGTAAAGCATTCCCAAACAAAACATCCTTTCCCCATGTAGAGATACTGTGATATTACACTCATCTAACAGTGTATCTTGTGGGAGGTGGCAAAATCCTCTAGGTTAGGGATGTGCCTTGCACGGAGGACAGCCCTGTCTGACTACAAGCAACATTTATAACATTTATAACACGTTACTGCTATGTATTAGACAAGGAAAAGAAAGTATGTGGTTTACTAATGATGTCGTAGCTATAAAAAGGTGCTGGGCGAATAACTGTTAAGTTCTGTGAACATCAGTCAGTCAGCTGCTCACTAATCTGAAAGGAGGGCAGTTTTTGTCATAGCTGTAGCTCAGATAGCCAACCCTATTGATATGACTACCTCTTATTTATCTGTTAGGGACTGCCTTGATACCAGACAAAGGATACTAAACCTGAAATAAAAATAATATCCTTCTTTCTCATCTTTCAGTCTCACCTGAAGGACATTCAAAGTGCATTCGTTTCAATTCTATCGGATAGTGATGGTAAGTACTACCACAGCAGTTATGTCTTCCAGTGAGGAATCTTCAATAGGCAGAAAGTCACCAACATCCTCTTTGTCAGTAACCATTAAAAGATGTCTGTAAAAACGTTGATTTCTGAAGTAATTGAAGTGATTATCTTTCCCAGGTGTCGCATGTAAAAATAAGAAGCAGAGCACAAATATCATCCTGCGTTTTCTTCTGCAGACTGTAATAACAGAAACTGTTCAGTTTGCTACTTCTGCTTTGCTTTGAGCAGAAGGATACGTATCACAGAGTTCTGCATGGACAGCAACTCTAAGTCCTCTTTAAACTAAGAATTTTTGGCTTGTATGTCCAGCAGTGGCAGCTAGTAGAAAGGATGGTATCCAGTGACTTAACCAGAGCTCACTGAAGTTAAAGAAAGGAGTATATGCTGAACTTCTGTTCCTTAATCATGATTTTTTTTGGATCTTGTTATTGAAATTTCTTTATTACTGATCACCTGATTATCTTTAATTTCATTTTGTAAAATCTCTTGCAGAGCTTAGTCAAGATGTTGCTTCAAAAGGTCTTGGGCTAATATATGAACTAGGAAGTGAACAGGATCAGCAAGAGCTAGTCACCACACTTGTTGATACTCTTATGACTGGGAAAAGGTACAGTGTGCTCAGTACAGTGAGAGAGTACTCTAAGCTACATGTTTGATGGGAAAAAAAAAGTGCCTGTCTTTTGTGTGGGAGAGGCACTTCATGCCCAGGGGGAAGCAGCTACCCACGTACTGCCAGGGAGTCAAACTGAGACATTTCATAATTCAACTTGAGTTTGTTGTGAGTGAAGCTGTTCCAGTTTTGTTCCATTCTGAATGTAATAAAGCTTCCAAATAATGATTCAGTCCTGATTAAAGCAGTTCAAATCAGTTTGGGTTTGGTTGGTTTTCCTGCTTGCTGCATTATGTAATTGCAAAGCACAATGACCTCCTGCAGCAACTTTGAACAATATGAATGTTACAGAAGTGGGGGCTTGCTGTGTCTGAAGCGTACCTTTTGCTGAGGAGGATCGCTAAGTGCACGTCTACTTCACTGCAAAAAATGCTGATGTTACGGGGCTCCTGGCTGATAATCTTGTTGGATCTGTGTTGGAAATACACGGGAGTGTGGGGGATCCAGTGGTGGTGAACAGGAGGGGATTAGATGGATAGAAATAGGGGTTTTTTTCGTTTTTGTTTGTTTGTTTGTTTTTAACATTCTGAAGTAGACATGTTTTCTGTGATGTGGCTTGTGTCTGATGTGAAATAAAAAGCCATCATTCAGTGTTCTGACTTTTAGCTTTTGATTGCACTGCAAAACCCCAACTTCGTACCATTTCTCATTAACATTGCACATGATATGGGTTAATGAGATTCCTTGCAGTGTTTGGCTTTGCACATTGGGCTTTTTTGTTTGTTTTTTTGTGGAACTGGAACCGAAAGAGTGGGAAGTTAACTGGGTAACAGGGCAAAACACATTCACTTGTTCTGTAGTGTGCAGTTCGTTCAAGGTTAGAGTTTAGTAAAGCTAATACTGGACCTCTTTTCCAATAGAGCCAAACATGAGATGACTGGAGAAACTGTGGTGTTTCAGGGTGGCCTGAGCAAAACCCCAGATGGGTAAGTTTATTAACAGTTGTAATGAAACACATGGAGTCAGTGTTGAAACAGTATTCACTTGCGTGTAAATCTGCTTCCTACATTTCTCATTCCTTCTTGTTGTCTAAATTGCTGTAGCTATTTTCTTGTACTACAGGAAGAACTCACTTCTCTCTCTGCTTTAGGCTGTGGTTTGACTATAGTGTTAGCTGTTACGATATTTCTGTAGCTAAAAGTAATAACTTCCCCTGAAAATAACTGATATCCCTTCTGCTTTCCAAAGTCAAGGTCTTTCTACCTACAAGGAGCTTTGTTCACTAGCTAGTGATCTCAATCAGCCAGACCTGGTGTACAAGTTCATGAATCTGGCCAACCATCATGCCATGTGGAATTCACGGAAGGTAATTTACTGCTTTCGTCTCACTTCCGTGTCACTCTGGAAACAGTTACTGTATTTCTCCAGCACCAGTTATGTGATCCATGGATAACTGCATGTGAAGGCCATGTGTTTGTATTTTGGTGTCAGGTTCAGTGCAAATTCAGCAGCCTGAGAAGCATATTTAGGGTTACTTAAAATTCTTCAAATAAAACATTGGTATTACACGGTTTATATCATCCTGCATTCTACTCTGCATCAGCTGTGATCCTTTCTTTTTTACTTTTGAGAGCATTTAGGTGTGTCTTGGTGTGTTCAGTGAAATCATATTTTCAAAACTGGATGCATTTTGACAAGCCAGAGAAAATGAGCTTTGAGAGAGAAGAAGGCAAAACAAGAAGTAGTCAGCAATTGGTTGGTAGAAATGCAGTTGAAAGTACACCAGTTTAGCCACTATTGCCAAAGTAATGTCAATTTTTTAACTTAGCAAAAGATAAAGCCTTGATATTTTAAAGCTACTGGGACCCTTAGCAAAGTCAGAAGACTGGTGGACCCATGTCCTGGGGACATTTTAAAATTTAAGTATAGTTTTCGGAGCTCTGACTTGACAACTGTCTTTTTCACTGATTTTACCTACGCATTTGAGGAGTTGTTTTGTCCCTGGGAGCATGCAGAGCACACTCTTTTATGAGGAAGACCCAAGTAGGCTGCATCTTTTGTATTTTACCTTTCATGTTCTTTTGTGCCCCTCACCGGAGGTTTTGAGTCTCTGCCAAATGTCACTTAGTGCGAAAACTAAGTATCAGCATTAGCTTCCATCCAGTGTTTGGCAAGTCAGCATGTCTCTCAAGACTTCCCTTTCTCTGGACTGAGGTGTCAGGAGGCATGGCAACATAGTTAGGTTCATCACCCTTGTGATGTGAGAGCATTCAGCTCGCAAGAGTGAGGTGGACCAAGCTTTGCAGAGCCTTGTTAGATGGTGACTCCCTTTTTCTTACACTTCACAGCAGTGGTCCTAACTGGGAGTTTGTCTTTTCTAGACTGTGACCCAGACAGTCAATCCTGCCAAGAGAAATCCTATAAGTGAGGTTTTCAGTGGCAACTTTTGACATGGCAAGTCAGGAAACTTAGATGAAGTCGCCAGAGGCTGTCAGTGCACTGCTTGTATTGAGCAGTTTTTTTTTTTCAGGCTATCCTGCCAATTTCCATACTTGGTGGGTAAGCATCTGTTCCACTGTCCATATACAATGGTGCTCTATTGGAAAAAAGAAAGGAATATGAAAGAATCTTCTAAAAGCAGCAGAGTTGAAGGGAAGCAGTGGCTATGTTGAGGGAGAACTTGTTTTGGAAAAATATAGTCAAATCCTTACAGTTTTAGCTTTCCACTACAACTTTGGCTAAGAGTGTGAAGTGATATCTTGAAGTAAGGGTTGGAGAGGTGAAAGTTGTGAAGTAGTTTATTATCTCCTGAGTGTGACTGTATGCTTGAGATACCCGTGGTGCTGTAGCACTGACAAGGGCTCACTCTGGTGCTGCTCTTGTGCTTTTAGCTTGGTGTCTAAACTCTGTCAGTCACTTTGCCACTGACTGTGGTGTGTCCAGGAGCTATAACTGAGTGGGTGAGCAAATACTTTCATCAATGTTCTTCTGTCATTTCAGGGAGCAGCTTTTGGTTTCAATGTGATAGCTGCCAAGGCTGGAGAGCAGCTGGCTCCGTTTTTACCCCAGCTTCTTCCCCGGCTCTACCGTTACCAGTTTGACCCCAACCTGGGCATTCGGCAGGCGATGACCAGCATTTGGAATGCCTTGGTCACTGACAAGGCGATGGTGAGTGAGCTGTGAATGGCAGAGTGGTGGGTTGCTCTCAGCCCAGGAGTGTCTCAAAGATCCTCATGGGAAAGCTGTATCTTGTGAAAGGAGAGACTGTGCAACGGGATGAGACATTGTCCTCAAGAAAGATACGGTTGAATCTGTGGAGAATGCACACAGGTTTTATGCTGCCTCTTGCATATGAAAGGATATTATGGACTTTATGTTGCCAGTGTTAAAGTTGGACTGACTTTATGTCCTGAATTTTTTCGATATCGCGTATGAAACGTTTTTTAGAAGTCATCATAGTTGAAGATGCATCTCTTAGAGCAAGAACATCTAAATATGGTTCCTCAGCTCTGAAATGGGAAGAAAGGTGTGGTAAGAGGTTATTCCACCAGTTTGAGGCTAACTCCTCACAGGCATGTTTTGGGAGTAAATGACTTTCATGATGTACCCCTACTCTGGATTTGAAAGGATTTGCAAGTCCTTTTTCCTGTCAAGACTGATCTTAGTGTGAAATGATTGCCTCTGATCCTTCAAAGTGCATCTCCTTCTCCTGTAAATGCACATTTGATGCTGCAGCTATGTAGCCTGTTGAAAAGGACTGAAAAACTTTTGTTTTTCATTGTGGTCTCTGTTGCAGTGCTAAGCCCTGAAGCAGTGCAGAGAAAGGCACTTTGAAAGCAAAGTCAAAATAAGCATGTGCAGAATCATCTCTGGCAAGCTGTAGTTCATCTGCTGTGGCTGAAGTCACATAGCATTGTTCAATTGGATCTTCCTTCAGAGTGCAGGACAGATGTATGCTCCATGCTTGTTTCATTTATGTTCCTTTCTTTTTAACTGCAGGTTGATAAGTATATGAAGGAAATTCTTGATGATTTGATCAGTAACCTAACCAGCAGTCTCTGGAGGATCAGGGAATCCAGGTATTGCTAGGAAAAGTAACAGACTCTCTCCTTTTCTTCACCATAAACCTGTTAACCTGAAGAAGTCTTGGGGAGGAGGACCTGTCCTTTTATCAGGATAGACCCCAGTCTTTGGAGTCTGTACTTGAAGTGTGATAAAATCTTAAAGCTGTTTGCTTCATTGAATCTGAAAATTTCTATTGCATGCAACTTGACTTGATACTAAGCAACGTTGTCCAAAGGAGGAGTTCTCTGCTTATGAAGATCTTGGTTATCCATGGACCTGAAGTATCTTAATGACAGAAAATATTGGCAGTATAGCTATATGCGTACTTGGCAGCAGGATGCCATTTGGAAGGCTATTTTTAATAGACTCTTTTTTATTTGTATTCCTTTGTGGTTATGCTGTTTTGAAAATTTCCATTTTAATTTCAGTTCCAGACTTCAGACCATGGTGGTTTTCTTATCCTGTACTCAGAGAAAAGAAATCTGAAACAATATCCTAACTGGAATGTTTGCAATAGCAATTTTTTACCACAGCCGCCTTTCTCAATTGCTGTCACTTGTTTCAGATTTCACCTGTCTAGCTGAATACTAAACTCTGCTGAAGGAGACATAACAGAGATTTGGGGTTTTGGGGGAAAAAAGAACGTAAAGCAGTTCTCATTTCTTTAAAAATAATTTACTTATATTTACAAATATATCTTTGTATATACTTGTATCAAATAAATACACCATGTGATGGAAATGAAATTCCTTGTTTGCAGCTGTCTTGCACTGAATGACTTATTAAGAGGAAGGCCTTTGGATGACATTATAGACAAGCTTCCAGAGATCTGGGAAATCCTATTTAGAGTGCAAGATGACATAAAGGTAATGGAACTGATGGTTGAACCAGAATTTTCAACAGAAAGTGCAGTGGTCAGACTCTGAGTTGTTTAAAAAAAAAAAAATCTTTGAGAAATTGAGTTAAAGTTGATGGGAGTTCTGTGTTAAGCATGCTACAAGTTCAGGCTCTTTGCAGCTAAAATTTCCATGCTGTCTTTTAAATTCTCTTGTGTATTTTTCTCATGTTTTTAAGTATTAGTTTTCATTCCTTCTGAGCTTATTCTTGAAGGTTCAGCATTTTTTTCTGGATATAAAGGAATTCGTAAGTATATGCTTAATTCTCAAGCATAGAAACATTTATCTTGGACTGCTTGTGTGCTTAAATGTCTTGCAGATAGGAAGTCAGAGTCCTCAAGTCCTTCTGTGTTTGAGCTTGTGTTTTCTCTGGATCCAGATTTTCCTGGTAAAGCAGGGCTGGACTGTTTCCCAAACTGTGCTGTGTACCAGGAAGTTGTTCCCATACTAGTAAATTCGCTGTGTTCAGAAATGTTCTGGGGCACTCCAACCAGCTGGCACAGAATGTTCTGCCTTTTTGCTAATGAAATATATTAGCCTCCAAAACAGAGCAGCTGCCTGCAAGCTGCCTTTTGAGAAGGGTCCGTGGAACACTAATTCCTGAATTTTAGCTGGGAATAGCTGGGGAGAGTCTATTTGTGACAGGCCAGAATTCTTCTGAGAACGTTGAAAGAAGTTACCAGTGTAGGTGACTGTGTTTCAGTACACAGGAGTATTGCTCATACTTGTTAATTCACCAGTGCAAGTAAAGTGAGAGTCTAGTTGGTAGTAGAGTCACATGCCACCAGCTCTGTGCTGATTTTACTGTTTGCTTTTAGTCCATCTTTTTGTAGCCCTAGGCAAATGTATTTGAAAGTTATAATGTATGAGACATAAATATAGTCTTGACAGTGCTAGTGTTATACTTGTAAATGAATATGTAGTATTGTATAGAAGCTATAAAACTAGTAAAAACACTGGCTTTTTATTTTTTAGGAATCCGTGCGGAAGGCAGCAGAACTAGCCCTAAAAACTTTAAGCAAGGTAAAAATTTAATCTTGTCATTTGCACACAGAGACATGTATGTTTTTGATATCGGATTCATTTTCATCTCTCCAGGACTGGCCTTTTTACTACAGACTGTTCTCCTGAAGAAATGTTTAGTATAAGATAGAGTGATGAGCAGAACAGCCCCCTGAAAGGCAATTGCAATAAACTTGACCACATACTCTTCTTTACTTTTGTTGATATTGTTGAAGTTCTTGTGTTTGAGGCTAGTGCAATGTTAAGTTATGTACTACCACATACTGAAGGTACTGAATTGGTGGTTATTTTTCCTAATATTTTTTTCCACATTTGAGGGATGAGATTTAAGCAAATATTTTGTAACTTCAGAAGGATGTGGCTGACCAAGCCCAGTAGAACTTGCTGTGAAATAAAGTAATCCAGTCTAAACTTTGCTGTTTGGTGCTGTTGTTGACACAAAATATTTTGGATGCAGTCCACAAATTACTTAATGTTCCGTTTGATGTTCTTCTAAAAAGTTGGATCAGTGGAAATTGAAACAGTTTGTTGTAAGAGCCATATTTGAAATCATAACTTTGATAATATGTGCAGCATGAAATTTCAGTGCCGAGAGTGGTGATCTGGTCCCAGTACATTGCTGTTACAATTGCAGAATCTGGTCTATATGGGATTTGCAGCTCAGCCTTGTGGAACAGTTGCATCTATGTGGCTGAAGTGGGTCCTTGATCTGAGAGATCATTTGGTCCATCCCTATTCAGATGCAGATCAGTGCCTCCTAGGTGTAGCTCTGAATTCGCTTTTTTTTGGAAGCTGACTGTAGCTGAAATGTCTTTAGGAGCATGGCTTAGGGCTTGAGTGCTTTCTGGAGGGAAGAGTGAACATGTAACAGAGCCTGGGTTTTGCTCTGAGCAGTTCCTGTAGATGCTGTTGGCTTGGCTGAGAAGGTGCTGTAATGAAATACAAGCAGGAAGTTTATGCATGCTTGCAATGCCAATTCTCATCTGTCCCCAGGTTTGTGTGAAAATGTGTGATCCCTCCAAAGGAGCTGCAGGTCAGAAGACAGTAGCTGTGTTGCTTCCTTGCCTCCTAGATAAAGGAATAGTCAGCACAGTTGCTGAAGTCCGATCTCTCAGGTTAGTTTTGCATCCTGTAAATTTGTCCCAAAGAGACCCAATTGATTCACCTGACTTGCAGAATGTTCTTTGTGTTTGAAGTCACAAGTTTCTCTCCAAAACAGCCTTTGTACTGAACCCTTTTCTCACTGAGTTCAACCTGGGAACTGTATGTATCTTTTGGGAACCTCCTATTTAAACAAATGTAGGCGACAGTATTAACTGGTCACGAATTTTGACCTTGGAGTATTTGGCCTCTGCAGATGTGCAGATCTGGTGCTCAGGAGAACGTTCTTTTGTCCTGGTACAAATGGCAAACTGGTCTGCAGGCAATTTTTTGTGCTTGAAACTATCCTTCGGGACTGGCATATCTCCTCTGCTTCTAAAAAAAAAAAAATCCCATGATAATTCCTGAAAAAGCCATGGGATAATTCCTAATTATCCCATGATAATTCCTTATTTCGTGACTGGTTATGGGTGATGACAGTACACATCACAGAAACGACTGCATTTGGTCACACTGTACAGATACATGTTAGGCCATTTAATGGTTCAGTGTTCCTTGATGTGTACTGAATCCTTACGCTTGTCACTTTGTAGCCTTATTTATTCCTTCATTTACTTTGGACCAGAAGTGTAGCTGATCTTCTCAGAAACAATTTTCTTTTACTGAACATGATTATCTAGGAAGGTTAAGAAGCTCTGAACAAATTACAGTGAATTTTTCTTCAATTTTTTCGTCCCTTTTGAAGATACGAAAATCCTTTGTCAAAGTGCAGCCTGAGAGATCTAAAGATTTCAGACTGACAAATGGGATTTGAAAAGATCATTGTGATTTGTATTTCTTGGGAAGAGACAATTGATTTCTCTAGGCTGACTTTGCTCAGAGCCTTTTTTGAAACGTGATGATGTGTTATTTGTTCTTACATTTGTCTGAAGTGCTGTCTCTTTGCCCGTTCCCTTTGTGACCTTGGCCAGTCTAAGCAATCTCAGTGCAAAGCATATTATCATTTGGGGGCTTAGGGCTAGGGTGTGCTACTACCTCATCAGAACAACGTATAGGTTTTTATTTGCAGGGAGATTTGTATTGGCATACCTGAGATCTGGATTGGCCATTTTTTGGTACTGTATTAGAGTAGATCAGAGATTTTTTAAACTAAATCTGTATGTTTCTATGTTGACTTCCTCTTTGATCTTTTTCCAGCATTAACACTCTTGTGAAGATCAGTAAAAGTGCTGGATCTATGCTGAAACCTCATGCACCAAAACTTATCCCAGCCCTGCTGGAGTCCTTGAGTGCACTGGAGCCCCAGGTCCTCAATTATTTGAGTCTTTGTGCAACAGATCAGGAGAAAGTAAGTGCAATTACTAAGGGAAAGTATCAACACAGCAAATAGCAAAAATTTAAGTTTAATTTATTCTGTTGGTGAACAGAAAGTAGCAGATCTGGTTGAAAGGCGGAGATGAAGTGGAATGGCTAGAGAGTTATTGTAAGAATTTAGTAATCAGAATATGGATGGACAGATTTATTTATTTTTTTTTGGGGTGCGGCAGGAAAGTGTTGGGATTTTTTATTTTGTTCACTAGAATTCCACGTATTTCAGAAAGCGAAGAACAAACTTAGTAAGAACTATTGTTAAATGTCACTTCAGCTTCAGGTGCAACTGTGAAACAGGCAAGGATAGAGTCTGTAATAATTATCTGGAATGGACCTGTATTGCCAAACTTTGCTGCTGGGTTTCCCAGGGGTTTCACTGCAGGACTTCTTCTTGTAGCATAAATTAGAAGGTATGCCATGGTATTATGGGCTGGAGCTGGGTGTTTTCAGCATTGTGTCCTTTAATCACTCTCAAAGAACCTTATTAATAAGTAGCAGCCTTCTGAGAAAGTAACTGAAACCCTATTGTTAAGGAGCAAATTGAGCTAATTTTATTGTGGGAAGGGAGCAAACTGCCCTTTGCCAACGAGAAGGCAGTGAACAATAGACAGAGTAGGTCTTTTTTTGTTTTTGCCCTTTTCTATCTATCGATCATATCAGAAGTATATTGTGTACCTCCTGTGCTCCAGCGTCCAGCTGCCTCTGAAAGAGAAACATTCACAGTTTGTAAGAGTAACTACTTTTTGCCTGAGTGCATCTGAAGTGGATTTTGGTTTGAGTTTGAGAGGCAGCAAGTTACAGTTAGCATTGTCCTTTCCACTGTTTTCAGGTTGAATTAATTCTTGTTTTTTATCTCTTTTCTTTAGACGGCAATGGATAGTGCCAGGCTTAGTGCTGTCAAGTCCTCTCCAATGATGGAAACTATTAACATGGTAAGTATTTAATTCAGAAAGATTGCAGTTTAAGATGAGTGGCAGGAGAAGAATAGAAATCAAAGTGTGAGCTTTGCAGAATTCCTCTTCAGGCTTTGTTGTATTATCTCCATATGGATGTCTGCTTTCCCCTTCACATACTGATGTGTCTCATCCTGCAGTCACAGCTTGCTCCTCACATTGATTGTAAATGGGTGTGACTCCACTTGGAATCTGAGGGAATGTTTTTCCACCTGATAACCTCCCTTCTTTGATGAAGAGGGCATCTTACAAGTGCTTTTCTTTGGATGGGAGCTCAGCTGGCTTTTGCATTGTGCTTTTTGTCATTTCTTTTCATCTCTGGCCTAGAGTTCCACAAAAAGTTTCTGATCTAGCCCTCAGACTGATAATAGCCATTGTGCTTAAAACACAAATGCTGTCCAGTCCTTGCCTTTTATTGCCTTAGATAAGCTCACCTGGACATTGACAGTGCTTTAGAAGGTGGAGATGTTTAGGAAAAATGCCGGTGTCAGTGAAATCACTGTCTGTAGCTGGTGTTTGGCACAGTGGTTTACTGCTGCTGGCAGAGTTCCTGATGCTGAGGCATTGTGCTGTAGGGTTTGGACCTCCCTGCCCTCTGTAAGAATCTTTCTCTAAAGAAAAGGCCCTCCCTTTTTCTGCTTGGGCTCTTGATGCAGCCAGGGATGTGAGAGCAGGCAGGGTTTAAGAGCATTGAGCAGTTTTAGGAATGCAGCCAACAGAACTATTATCTACACTTATGGAGAAGTAACAACAGCAACTTCTTCTGCACATAACTACAAATGGAACTGTTGGGCTTCTCCTTGCCAGAGGGAGCTGTATTTTGGTGTTGAGTGGAGTGCTCTATAAATAGAGTGTGAAGGCTCCAGGTAGAAGTGTACTCACGGACACCCTGCAGGCTGGAGCAGCTGCTGCTGTCCCTCGTGGCCATGGCTCTCCCTGCTCCAACCAGAAGGGAGGACAGTTGTGCTGTTCTTATCACTGCTTGAGGTTTCACTGGGAAGGGGTGAGATAGCGTGGTTTTCCTGGAGTACCAGGAAGTTGTTCTGGTTTGTGAGCAACCTTCTCTCTATTCCTGTATGTTCTGGGGCTGACTGGGAGATGGTGGGTTGTGTCGTTGGATATGATGTAGTGGGTTATTCCTTTCTTCTTTCACCACACTGGTGCAGGAGGGGAAACCAACAGGAGATCTGACTCAGAGGCTCAGAGAGGGTTCCCTTCAGTTAACATATCGTCCTTGAATTTGCTAGGAGGTGGATCTCCCTTCTGCAGACAGTGCTGCACAGAGTGCTGCTAGCATGAGACCTTCTGGTTTGCTCCCTATGAATTTTCATGTTCAGGTGATTAGAAGTTACACCAATAATATATCTCAACATTTTGTGACTTTTTCCACGAGTTTTCCTTGTCCTGTTTAAAAACTGACTGTTGTAATTTCATTGTCTAGTTTGGAAGTGTTACTGCTCCAGGCTTTCAGACAAGTGCAAGCAAGATGAGTGTTTGGTTTTGTTCTAAAATAAGCACCCCTTTGCACCACTTCCTTCCTTCTCCAAAAGAAATTCTTCCTAGAGTGTTACTTTCAGCTTTTGGAAAAGCTGGAGTGCAGGAATTCATTGATTCCAGCAACCAATAATTTCAGCAGGGTCACCTCGCCACAGAACTGGGACAAGGCAGTCTGTATGTGGTACAAGATACATCATGATACCCTTTTCACACCATGCAGCCAACTCTCAGAATTCAGCAAAAGTACAGCCTGCAGAACTGTGAGAGGCCTCAGCTGGAAGCAGATCAGCTGAAGTCTGTCACATTTACTTTTTTTTTTTTTAATCCCTTGCTTTTCTACAGACCTTGCAGTACTTGGATGTTTCCATCCTGGGTGAGCTGGTTCCTCGACTGTGTGAACTGATCAAAAGTGGAGTTGGCCTTGGCACAAAGGTATGGCTGGGATTTTAATACATCGTTTGGAAATGGAAAAGGAAGCACAGTGAAATGTCAGTTTAAATATGGTTCTTTTGACTCTCTGTTTTGAAGTGACAGCTTGGGTGCATTCGTACTGTAGTTTACACCTGAGCCTCAATCCACCTACATTACTTGCAATTTTCTGAACTTCACTGGTCTGTGTGACTGTTGTATTCTGTGACACCTGAGTGCAGAATGTGGACTTTGATACCTGTAAATGTTCCAGAACTATCCATCCTGAGTGTGTGTCCTGGTCACTTTTTCTCTTCATTTATTTCTTACAAATAGTTCTGCTTCTGACACTGGCTCCTGGTTTGTAGAACAGCGGGTTGGTGGGCCAAGATCATATTGTACAAGTGGATGCAGCACCTCAGAAAGCATTAACAGTAATAACAAAGTGCTAATATATTTTCTTACCTTTTGTTTTCTCCTGCAATCTTCCAGGGAGGCTGTGCCAGTGTAATTGTCTCATTAACCACACAGTGTCCCCAGGACCTAACACCTTATTCAGGTAAGGTTTGTTTCTAGTGTCAATTTTTAACTGTTTTTGGTTGCTGCTTTGTAGGTAGCATTTCTTCCATACTTACCCTTGATTTTTCCCACAGAAATGATCTTTTTTACATATTTTCCTTAGAGTTGTTTGAAGTTGTCTTGTGCATGAGACAGGCATGCTGTGTTAGGTCCTTGGGATGTTAGATACATCACCAGGTTGGAAGAGGCTGAGAGAAAAGCTGAGTGAATTCCCCAGTGCCCAGGAAGAACAGGTGGAAATCTCTCTGGACCCTTTTGGAGCATGCTACCAATGCCCATGTTAGTGTAGTGCTGTAAGCACTTCTTCCTTCACTTTGAGCTACCGGAGGACCATAAAGAACCTAGGTCGTGTGGATCTTTGTCTTCTCATTACGTCAAGACTTTATTGTGAGTAGGCAGTACGAAGAAGGCCTCCTTTCAGTTGCAGAGTAGGAAAACAGCTGAATGGTTGATCAGCTGGGGTGCTCACGTGACAGGAGCATTATCGTTTGAGGTGTATGGGCTGAGGGTGGCAAAACACCAGCATCTGCTGAGCTTTGCTGCCACTAAGAGCTCTGTTATGCTGTGCACTTGATTAGGAAGGAACAGACAGATACTTAACCAAGCAAACATGTGAAGAGTAAGAATGTGTAAGTGCATATGATCTAAGGAAGCACGGGCTGTTGTAATTCTTGCCACAGCAATAAAAATGTGATACATCTTACAAAGTGAGGCCTTTTCCAACAGGCAAACTTATGAGTGCTTTGCTTACTGGCCTGACTGATCGCAACAGCGTGGTACAGAAGTCTTTTGCCTTTGCTATGGGACATCTAGTCCGGGTGAGTAGGGGTTTGAGGTGGTTTTAGGTTTTTTATTTGCTTGTTTTTTTTTTCCCCAAGTGTCTGAGCAGTCTGAGTCTCTCCTCTGTTACAGACTTCCCGGGACAGTAGCACAGAGAAGCTGCTCCACAAACTCAGCAGTTGGTACATGGAAAAGGAAGGTATGTTGCTTCTTGGGTATTCAGTTATAGAATATATGGAACAGAGTTCTTGATGCTGGTAGAAGCTGTTAAAGAAACATTGCTATATTGTTATGCTTGCATTCTCTAGCTGGATCATTCCCATACACCATGCTCTGCATTCCTCTGTTTCCCAAGAGATAGACCAAGCTGTCAAAGGAAAAAGCCTGCGTCCCATTTGTAAAGTGATTGTTTTGCTCTTTCAGAGCCGGTGTACAGGACAGGCTGTGCTTTAACTGTACACGCTATGGGACGCTACAGTCCGGATGTAGTGAAGAACCACGCCAAACAGGTGTTGCCACTGGCTTTTCTTGGCATGCACGAGGTTCCCGATGAAGAGAAAGGAGAGAAAGATGATTCTACTCTGTGGGCTGAAGTCTGGCAGGAAAATGTGCCTGGTAAGCTGCATCAGAAGTGAGTAAAAGTTTTCGAGGGGAATGGGGCATGAAATACTGTGCTTTCTGGAAATCCATTTTGGTAATTGGCAATTCCAATGGCAAGAGAAGTGGGAAACTTGTTTCCATTTTCTTCCTTGCAGAAGATGTCCTGCAAGAGTTTGGGCAGGTTAACTTCTTTGTGGCTATCTGAAATAATTACAGAGTTGTCAATGGCTGAGGATACACAGACACAGTCATGAGAACTATTTTGTGATTGTGAGGCACTTAGTGCCACTGTAATGCAGCCCTGATCATGTCACAGGTAACTGGACACCTTTGCAACTATCAATGCCAGCCTTTAGGGACTGCTGCACACTCTGAATTTGCAGGGAACTTTGGCTTCCCTCTGCAGCTGGAGGTCTTATCTGGTCCTCTGCTGGTGCCTGTGCTTTTAACTTCAGTGAATGAAGGGCTGTTTTGCCATGTTTTCTGAAGGAAGATGTGGATGCATGGTGAAATTGGTTTTGCTGGTTCCTTCTCTGACCTGATTTCAGATCTGGACCCTCAGTCACCAGAATACTTTTCTGGAGTTTGGGAAAGGGGCTACGAAAGGGTTTTCCAGTTACCTGTTCTAGAGAGGGAAATGAAAGGTATGTTCCCTAGGAACTGGCTAACACAGTGTGTAGTATCTGCCACATGGAAAGCTCTTTATCTAGATACAGGAATCTAAAGATTTTATTTGCAAGCATTGAGAAAACAGACCCCATCTTTAATCAGCCTGGGGTGAATTCTTTGCTACACTGCCTGAAGTAGGCAAAAATACTGTTTCTGGCCCAAAAAAAACCTGCAGAAATCTGTAATTGCCTGTCCCCTTCCCCCTATCTTTTTTCTTTAAGACCGGATATTTGTTCATGTTGTGGCAAAACTAGTTTTCCTTTTTTGCATGCAGGTACTCAGGGTGGCATCAGGCTGTATATGCAGGAGTTGATAGCCATTACGCAGAAGGCTTTGCAGTCCCAGTCCTGGAAGATGAAAGCCCAGGGAGCAGCTGCCATGGCATCAATCGCCAAACAGACTGGCTCCCTTGTACCTCCACATCTGGGAATAGTGCTCTCTGCACTGCTGCAGGGCCTGCCAGGGAGAACGTGGACTGGGAAGGTAAAAATTGTGAGCGTTTGTCCAGCACTTGAAGAAGGGTATGCAGTGTTCTTTATTGCAGAAGAGCACGTGCAGGAACTCTGGCGTAGGGAGCCCATCATTTGCATGGTTGATAGAAAAGTGCCCCATCCCAGGTGCAGACTCAGGCACTTGCTCTCGTTAAACCTCATGTGGCTGGCGATTTCCCAGCCCTCCTTTTTGTCAAGATCTGTCTGCAAGGCCTCTCAACCCTTGTGGGAGTCTGCAGCTCCTCCCAATTTAGTATAACCTGCAAACATGCCTCGTTCCACTGCACTGTATTCTAGCCTTGAGGACGTCTAGTTTGTACTCAGAGGTGCTGCAAGGCCCCTTTACACAGCTGTTCAGTGCAGATGGAAAGTCACTGCAGGAGAAGTGTCAGGAGCAAGACATTGCTTCTCTAGGCTGGTGTCGCAGACCTGTTTCCCCAGTACCTCTAGCAGAAGTGCAGAGGACTCCCTTGTGCAGCAGGACCTTGCCACCTGGCTGTGGAGCATTTCTCAGTGGTGTCTGTTTTACTCATTGCAGGAGGAGCTGTTAAAGGCCATCGCCAGTGTTGTCTCTGCATGCAAGTAAGTGTCTTAAAAGAAGTAGCCTTAGGATCTGGGATGTCAAAAAGGAGGTTGTTGCACAGGGTTGTGGTGCATGGAAGACTCTGCCTCTCCTTGTTTTTCTACAGGGAGAGGTAGAAGGTTCTGAACAGCATCTTGATCTCCTGTCAGAATGTGAGGAGTCTCTCTCCACTCCTTTTGTCTGTGTGTGGGTCACTGGTGAGGGCTAGGAGGCACAGATGATGCTTCAGAAGAACCTGCAGAGCTAAACAGTTCATTTAGGGCAAAGAGGAGAATGTTGAAGGGCCAGAATTTCTAATAAGAAAGAAGGAACTACAGGGAAGGATTAGCACTTTAAAGGGAAAAAGAAAGGGGAAAAAGAGAGGGAAGAAAAGTGCATTGAAAATACATGAGGAAAGACAGGAAGGAAAATCAGGGAGAATAGACAAGGTGTCAGTGAAGAAGAGCACAAGTGTGGTTTTAATGACAGTGTTGGTATGCAGCCCTGTGCCTGGAAATGGGAATTGCTTGTGATATCTGGAAGAGGCTGTGTTAGGAAGGAGACTAATGTGGGTCTGATGAGTCTCTGTGTGCTCTGTGTTGCAGTGCAGAGCTTCAGAAGTCGGTGCCTGGCCAGCCTAGTGTCAGTGATGTTGTCCAGGCTGTCCTCAAAGAGTGTCAGAAAGAGAACCTGAAGTACAAGATGGTGGCACTGCGCTGCGTGGCCGGGGTGCTGCAGGCAACGAAGGAAGACCGGTTCCAGGAGCTGGCAGATATCATCTTCCCCATGATAAAGAAGGTGACAGTTCAGCTTCTTGGATTTTCTCTTTCAAAACAAGACAACCAAGTAGTGAGAGTCCAGCTGATGAGGTTAAACACACACTAGACTTCTGCAGAGAAGGCTGCTGGTGTGAGAAGAAGCAGCTCAGCTAGGTTCTTGGTAGGGCTGAAACCAAACTGTTTGTGAGCCCTGGGAAGGTTGTAGCTGTGCTGCCCAAATTCTGAATTAGCCCAGTTATCCTCTAGGCAGAGTCTGTCCTGTGGTGCCCAGCACTGTCAATACCACATCAAAAGTTAACACTCTAGGAAGCTGTGTCAAGTGCAGCTGTTGAGCATTTGCAGTGCTTTACAGCTCTGTGATTCTGTCTTGACACAGGAATTTGTTTGGATGCAAGGCCATGGGGCCTTTCCATGCACTTGTGCAGATTGCCAGCAGTGCCAGAGCCCCACTGGTGGCCAAGGGGCCACGCTGCTCTGCATGGGGATGGCTGGGTGTGGGGACCGGTGTGCACTGACTGCAGGGGAAGGCTGGTCTAACTGGAACGTGTGGCCAGCTGCCCTCACTCCTTGATCATGCCTTCCCCACGTCGCCTCTGCAGAGCTCTCTTGAGAACATGGGCATGGCTTTGCCAAAGCTTGACGAAGAGGACGAGGACGCCAGGGAGAGGGAGGTGCAGATGGAGTCCCTGGTCTGCGCCTTTGAGACCCTGGGCAAAGCCTGGCCAAGGAGCCCGGAGACGCAGCGTAAGTTGTCCGACATGGAGCTCTGAAATCAGTCTGTCTCTTCCCATGAGAAGGAGGAGGAGGGAGGGCCCCAGAGATCATGTCGGGCATGGGGAGGCTTTTGGGGAGATCTTTGGATATGTTGTAAAAATGGGGTGCTTGTATTAGCAGGCCAGAAAGTAGCCGCTTACCTTCCATTGCTTCCGAATGAGAGCATTGTCCTGCCTTGATGGGTGAAGATTTTTGGAGCCATTTGTTGCAGGCTGTTGGCTTGGTCATGTGCTACAAATGTCGCTTGATGTCACTGGGAGTAGGCAGGGGAAGATCTGGGAGATAGGACAGGAAGTGTTTGCTCCTGCCTTTCCTGTGGTAACGTAATGGTGACATAATTCCTTAATTTTCTGTAGGTTGCTATCGCCAGGAGTTTTGCAAGTTGATGTGTGACCGTCTGAAGCTTAGCACATGGAAAGTGCAGCTCGGAGTGCTACAAGCCATGAATGCCTACTTTCAGGGGTAATTCTCCTTTCTGCCATCCACTTCAGCAACGGGTCTTCTCTTTGTTGTTTCCAGCTGTTAAACTAAGTTGTGAAAGACATGCAGTGATACGGCAGTGGTGCTTACTGAATTCTCAAAGGAAGTTAAAGCAGAATTCTGTCCTAGGGTTGCAAAGTGCCTGACTGTTTCTGCATTTGACAGGTTAGTGCTGTTCGAGGAGGAGCATGCAGACCCTGGGGCTTTGACAGAAATACTGTTGGAAACCTGTTCATCTATCACCCATTCTTTAGGTAAGTGGACACGTTCCAGCTTAAGGTTGATAATGAATTGCTTGTTAATACGTTTCTCCTTTGGTTGTTGGCTGGTAGAGAAAGTGCAGAATAAATGCAGGCTGCCGGAGGTAACACCTCATCCTGCCTTGCTCTGCAGTAGCTTTGAAGATAGTATTGTGCAAGGCGCTGTGCCCAGGAAAGTAAATTCCTCTTGTGCAAGAGAGCTTTGTGAGGGGAGGTTCAGGAAGAGACCAGGCTCCTGTGCTGCCTGTCCAGAGCACAAATCAGAAACTTTGTAATCTTCTCTATGCAGAAGATGAGCCCTACCCAGTCAATCTATTACTGATTTAAGGAAACACAAGCTCTTCTTCCCTAGCGCACGTCTTGGATACAAGAGTGTCGGAGGCACCCAACTTTGCTCTGGCAAGCCAGTGCTTAAAGCTCCAAGGCGTTGAGGCAGTTTGTGCTCTCCCCCAGGAGAGCCCTTATGGGGATAAAAACACTCCCTCTGTAAATCTGACAGTTCTGGGGCCCAGCTGTGTGCAGCTCTGCTGGTGTGCCTGAGGGCAGCACCTACTTTGGAGCAAGCTACAAATACAGAGACCACTGTGGGGATAAAAAAAAAGTAGTTTGTTTTAACTATTAAACCTCAGTGGCTTTGAGTGGCTTTTTAGTTCAGGAAAACAAAACACTTCCTGTGACAAGTTTGTGCTTGACAGCATTGGGTTTGCATCCCATCACTTAGTGCTGCGTGTTAAAATCTGCATAATTTATCACCATTACAGCTTAGGAAAAGAAAAACCCGTGATGTGCAGAAGTTGTTTGTGATCACGCTGCAGTTATGCCAGCTTGTTGCCATTCAACACCTGTAAGGAGCAGCCGGTCTGTGCTAATAGGAGGGTGATGCGCACGGCTTAGTGGGCCTGTTAGGCTCCGTCTGGTCCCTTCCTGCCGTTCAGATGTGTCTCTGTAGTGCTGCAGACTGGCAGGGTCAGTGGGCGCAGTCAGCTGTGCTGAGAGCAGCACTGGTCGGACCGTGGTGGTGGCTGCTGCCTGTGCAGCTGCTGTGCCTTCGGTTCTGAGTGTGGTTGGTCTTCTCTTGTTGCTGTTTTTAAATCCCTTAGAAAACAAAAGCTACACGTCCGTAAGAACAGAAGCTTTGTCTGTGATACAGCTGCTGCTCACCAAACTGCAAGGTGAGAGTTGTGCTTGCTGCATGGGGCAGGCACTGTTTGGTAAAGGAAAGCACATGGCTGCGTGGCCTGGGAGGCTGGGGGGATGGAGGTACCTTCTGTTGTGGGTGATTTACGGTGATGTGGGACTTGGATTGTTGTGTTTGTTGACTGGAAAATCTTGGAGGGAGATTGAGACAGTTGTGAATGAAGTTGGGTCTAAAGTACTGTCGGATGCTCCGCAGAGCCTGCAGGAGGCCGGGAGCAAGGGATTCTCTTGCATTCTTGCATTACAAGCAGCAGTTCCAGAGTGGGAAACGTGGATCTGTAGGCCCTCGTTTGCACATTTTGCAGGCTCAGGCCATCAAGTTCGGCCTGGTCTGAACGAGCACAGCCACCTGTGCAGCAGGTAACACGCGCGCCTGCGTGGCCAGCTGAGCTTCCCTCCTCAGCAGCTGTCTCCTGGTGGAGCACTGTGGACTGCGGCTGAGCTGTGAAGCAGTTGCTCTTTCAGCCCACGCAGGGATGGCGACTCTTGGTATTGACGCCTGATGTTGGTCTCTCTTTCTCTACACAGAAGCTAAACAGTGGGGCAGCCTGGCGCCGGAAAGCAGAGAGCACCTCATCCGTTCGTTGTCTACAATGGCATCGGACAGCAGACCCGAGCTACGAGAGAAGGCATTTATATTGAAGAAAACACTTGAAAATCTTAACTAAATTGTAAAACACAAACTACAAAGTGCCATGTAAAACAAACAAACAAAAGTGCAGTGGTCTGAAAACCAAGTGGGAAAACTAAGATGACTCTGTAGCATGCATCGTTCCTGGCCAAAATAAAAATGCCTTAAATTCTGTTCCCCGTTAATGTTACTTTTACTCTTTTGAGCTGATGATTAGTTATTATTTTGTCAGTAAATACCTCTTGATGATCTGCCCTAGAATGTTTATAAGTGTGCAACATAGAAAATGTTGAGGGCAAGGTTTTTTTTTTTTTTTAAATCGGCAAAAGAATGTTACTCAGATCCCCTTTGTCCTTCAGAGCAATTCCTGAAAAACCACCAGCACAGGAAGTGAAAAGCGTATTTGATTTTCACTTATGTCATGTGTGGAGATCTGTTACCTGGTGTCTAAACAGCGAACCCTTGGGATGCTGCAGTAGAGCTGGTGTTTGTTACCTGTAAAGAACGAAATGCTGCCTCTGAAGTCTGTGCTGAGCTCCTGCAGCTTCCAGGGGCAGGGTTTCATCTGGCATCCACCTCTGCTCCTCCTGTTTCTCCTCCCCTCAGCCTCTTGTCTGTGAGTTATGAAAGGCAGAGTACTGTTAGCTCCTCTCCTTCCTTCTTCTCTGACCTCAGAATGGATTGACCGAGACTATGCCTTCCCCAGCTAGTAACCTCGGCCTCCCAAACTTTAAATGAGAACTTTTTTCCTCAAAGGATGCACAAGAGAGCACTTTACTGAGCTGTGTGGGACAAAATTGGGCCTAGTTGGTGCCCAGGTGGAACACTGCTCTTCTCAAAATTGTTTTGCATGGACACTCCTCGGCTGCAGGAAAACAAAAAATTGGAAAACAATCTTTGAAGAGTGTTCGAAGTTTGCAATGATAGATTTTTTTTTTTAATAGTGGTAATGTTTTTCCCCTTCATGTTCGTAACTCTGTTCTTGCTTTGGAAACCTGTAATGATTTAGAGTTGTCGATATTTGTAAGAAACTGAATTGTATGTCGTTTCTCAGCAGCCCAAGTCGTGCTGGTTTCTAGCAAATACTTTTTAATTTGCACTTAAGAGGAAAGATTATATCTGCATTAACGTGGAGTAAAATTGCTATTTGATGATGTGGCCATGCTGCCTGTCCCTTGTTGCCCTCCTCGGATAACAGACAAACCTGACCACTATAGCAACAGACTTTTCAGAGCATAAAGTTAGCACTGCACCACAGTCTGGCCAGCAGTATGTGTACAGTTTTTTGGGGATAAATGCTTGCTGATGGTTAAATAAAATCGTTCTTGTGGGCAATATCACGCCCATGGTTTCCAGCACAGGAAGGCTTGTTTCTTTTCTTACGGTCTGGAGCTCCGTTCAGACACGGTCTGTTAGGGAGAACTGTTCAGATATCGTCACCTTTCCTCCACGCCCATTTGTTCAGAATCAGGTTTGCAGTACCTGCTTTTCCCTCAGGTGCCATTTCCCATTCAGTGTTTTCTGGTACTGTAACAATCCAGTTGTCCGACTTTGTGCATGGGAAGGGAGGAATGTAATTTGTACACACCTGGTAAGAAAACATCCGCAAAGACGGGCAGAGCTGTCCCACTGTGGCTCTTGTGTAGCAGAAACCTCAGCGAGCACTACTGCATTGTACACGAGGACTGGTCAGCGAGCAACTTCTTGGTGCTGGGAGCTGGTGCTACATTTTGATTTACACCTTGTTGCAGGGAGCTGCTCTTTGTTTACGTGTAGTTTGAACTATTGAGCACAGTGTATATTTTAAAATTTTACTGGGCAAATCACTTTACGGGCTCTTTAAAAATTTGCTTACCATGACAGGTAGTGTCATGAGTGCTCCTTTATTTTGTATTAGATAACTATTGCCAGTGATGCTTTGCTGTAGCAGTTCGTTGTCTGACTTGGGTTTTTTTCGTATTTTGGTTGGAGTGACAGTTACAGAAAAGCAAGAGTCTCCAGGTCTCTGGTAGTTCCATTTGTCACTGTGGACTGGAAGATTCGGAGGCGCCGCCTCGTGTGGTCGAAAGACCGTAAGTAGGAGAACTGTAACCATTGTCAATAGCAACCTGACTTTCTTTATTGGGGATTTACACTAGAGGGAAGAGCATATTCTAGGAACTCTAAAAACAGCTGGCTTGACAACTCTGGCCAGGAGTGTTAGGAAGGTTAGAAGTGGTTTAAAACTTTCTGAATCACAAAGCAATATGTCTTTCTTGTGGTTACAGAACAGATTCAGAGCTCCTCTCTAAAGCACGTGCCTATACACAAAACCTACCTGTACAACAGTTAATTCAGTCAGAGGTTTGATTTCAACCCCCCTCTCATTTGTAAACATGACAGGATTAAAAAATAAACAAATAGATGTGGCCTTCCTAGAGTTTTTCCTCTAAAAGTGATTGCACTATGTAAAACACACTGTACTTTGCCCAGTGTGGGCGTTCTCGTGCTGCTGCAATGCTGCTTTGTATACCGGGGGTGCAGTGCGCAGATTTGACACTAGCACTCATTCTGACCTACAAGCTGTTGCTTAAATGGATGTATATTGAGACGTTTTCTAATGTTGCGAGATCTCCATCAAATTCACTCAATCTGTACTGTCGAAGTATGTAAAGGGACTGACTGAAAGAAAACCCTGTTGCTTACCAAAAAGGTAAAATTAAATAAAAGATGCATGACCTGTTCTTGGCAGTAACTGGTAATTTTTCCCCCCTCCCTACGAGTATTTTGCAGCATTGTTCTGAAGTCCAAGTGAGCTTTTAGTGGGGTGGGAGTGGGGTGTATTGCATCTGCCTGTATTCACTATATACAGGTGTTGCGTGTATTTCATGCATGGATGGATGTGTATGCATTTTATATATATGATGGGTGCGTGTATTTTATGCACATATATATGGAAGGTCATAAGATGACTGAAAGAAAGCAAATCCAGGATTTCAGTATGTTGCCTGCTTTTCCACCAAGTAACTGCTTAGAGCAGCGTCTGCCAAGACAATAATTGCCACACCGAGCACCCTCTAAGGAAATGGAGCCTGGCTGCTGAGCGTGGTTTGGCTTCCCTCTTGCCCTGCCTGCGTGCTGCAGTGAGTGGCAGCCTTCTCCAGGGGGCTGTGAGCTAAGCTGTGGATTTTACACCAAAGAGAAGACGACAACCAACTGTTGGCACATGGTGAGCCTGTCCCTGTAATCTGTCATCTCCCGCTGTGGGATGGGACATGTTAAACAAACATTAATTCTAGCTAACCACGCGCTATAGAAGAAAAGCAGCACGGAAAGTTTTGTGCTTAAAATATATTTATTGATTACAGAAATTAAAACAACAGACCACAAAAATAACTTGGCAATAAAACTGCTAAGCACCTCACTTCTTGGAAACAAGTAGTTAACATCGCTTCAGCCACTAGTAGCGTACGTATTGGTATGTCACTTCCCTACGGTATTTGGTGACAGTTGAATACCCGTCGTACTTTGTAATAGGTCTTCTGAAGGCCACAGACACTGCAAGATGCATCCTATCTCCGTGATGCAAAGGCTTCCCTCGTTCCTCTCCAACACACCCAACAAGCTGCTGCCTACACACATTTGGTTGTAGCACGAAGACTGCAAGTGTCTATGGCACTCCAGGAGAACTCTATTTAAAAGCACAGGCAGTGGACTAAAATAAATTCCAGTTCCTTAAAAATGTTTTTAGCTTTAGCTTAGAGCTAAAATTTTAATTAAAACTTCGAAAGAATTTCAGGGCTTCTCCAAAGACAAAAGGACGCAGAATTCCGGTGTCATCATTACTGCACCAAGCCATGCAGCAGGTGCAGATGATGTGTACAGTTACTCAGAATTCTCTTCGACTTCATTTGCCGGTGGCTTAGATGACTTGGTCTGACTGTATCTTGAAACTGTGGATACACCATCAATAAACTTGGTCCTGTAGAGGACGTTGGCGTTGTTAAACATTCCATCCTTCAAGGACACCACAATAAACTAAAAGAAAACAGAAAGCTTAAAGTAAACGCTGCTGTCCAAGTAAAGATTAAAAAAAAAAAATTGGGAAACACTTCAAAAAGAAAGATTCCTTTTACTTCACTTAGATGTTATCTTGGTGCTCATTCCTAAACAAATAAATAAATCTCTAGGACTGTGCTGGGCTAATACACATCCACATTTTCAGTGTTTGAGTTCTGGCTGTGGATCATACCCTGGTGCTTGGTCTGCTCGGTCCAAGATGTCTGTAACACCCCAATACAACGTGACCTCTCAGTGCATCAACCATTGGGAAAAACGTTGCCATGAGTTTCTCTGAGAATGCAGGATTCTTTATATTCTAAAAATAAATCATTTTGCAGTACTAGGAACAAGTGACCTTTCCAAATTACGACAGAGGAGAGAGAACACATCTACCACCAAATACCGAAGTCACTAATTTTCATTCAGAGGAGGAAGTTTCTTCAGTTCTACGGATTTTTTTTTATACAGGTATGCCAGAGTGATCCAAAGATTCTTCCCACTAGTGCCTGTTTTATTTTAAAATATTTTACAGTTCAGATTACAGAGCTATAGCAAGAAAAAAAAACAAAAACCCCCCAATATGTGGGTTATGCCTCAGATTGATCGTCCCACAGATAATCTTCCCTACTACTAGCTGAATTTTTAGCCACTGCAGCAATTGCTTGCATTAAGAGGTAATTGCTTACAAGTTTCAGAGTTGCCAAATCCAGGTGAAATGACTCAGAAATAAAACACAAACTACTTCAATACACAAATACTTCAACAGCTGAGAATTCCCAAGAGCAGGCTGCCTCTGAAAATAACCAAGTTGGATAAATAGTCACAGTAGTTTCAGGGGCGTACCTGGGATTGTTTGAAATGAGCATGAAGCATCTGTCCAATATTCTGCGTGTGGGAAAGATCAAGGGCAGCATCCACCTCATCCAAGATGTAAATTGGGGCAGGTTTGAAAAGAAGGATGGCTAAGATCAAGGACAAGGCCACCAACGATCTAATACAGAGAGCAAGAAAGATAACGTTTTATGCTCTTGTTTGAGAGACTTTCTGTTATTAAAACAATCATTTGTTAGTACTAACATACTCCCGTAAAAGCAGTCACGCTTTGAATTCTGGAGAGAGAGAATAACAGCTTCTGCCACAACATAGAACTAAAAAACATGAAGGCGCCACTCATCCTGTCACTGGGCACCACCACGAAGAGCCTGGCCCCACCCAGTTAACACCCGCCCATTGGATGTTGGTGAGCACTGACAGATCCCCCTCAGTCTCCTCCAGGCTGAACAGCCCCAGGTCTCAGCCTGTCCCCATAAGGGAGATGCTCCAGGCCCTCGATCATCTCTGTGACCGTCCGCTGGACTCTCCAGCAGTTCCCTGTCTCTCTTGAACTGGGGAGCCCAGATCTGCACACAGCACTCCAGATGTGGCCTCACCAGGGCTGAGGGGGAGGATCACGTCCCTCAGCCTTTTCACAGTGCTGTCCCTGACACACCCCAGGACACCGTTGTCCTTCTTGGCCACCAGGGCACACTGCTGGCTCTTGGCCAACCTGCTGTCCACCAGAACCCCCAGGCCCTTTTCCACAGAGCTCCTTTCCAGCAGGTCAGCCCCCACCCTGTACTGGTCATGGGGTTATTCCTCCCCAGGTTTTGCTTAGCTCTGAAGTAGTCAGGCGGACTTGATGAGCACCTTCCAACTGAACTATTCTATTCCATTTCAGTTCATGCTGCTGCTTTACCTGTCTTCAATTCTGAGTTTTACAGTGCTGTTCTTCAACTCACAGTTCATGAAAATCTCAGGGTTCTTCTCTATCCTTCAGAAAGTCCAATATCTCCACCTTACCGCCCCCTAAATTGTTTCTGCTTTTTAACTTAAGATTTTTCCTCAGAAGCTGTAAAGAAGCACACACCCTATACAGTAGCTGAAATCATCAGAGAAGAAAACTTTGTCACCATGGTAATGCCTTGAATCCAGGGCAGAACTTGCTTATGTAGATTTTTGAGGTTGCAGCCCACAGGTTGGAGCACTTTGTATCAACAATACCTCACTGCTACCTGGTTACTGCAGCATTCTCATTACACATTTTTGTAACTTCTCCACGATGTTGTTACATGCTAAGCAATGCCTTCTTCTAACTCAGGTTACTCTTTGAGCTGCACTGAATTTATAGAACTTTAAATAGGAAGCCAGGATGGAAAGCGACAGAGTCCCTCACATGCCAACAGGAAAGATTTTTTTTTTTTTTAACTAGTTCTGAAGTATAATTGGCTAGACATTTCAACTATATCAACAATCACAATGGGGAAAAAAAAATACAAAACATCAAAGAAAACATCCACAAAATCTTCTTACCTTTGTCCTCCACTGAGTTCTGTTAAGTTGTCCTTCCAGGTGTTTCCTAAGCCAATCCTGAACTCCAGACCTTCCAAGATATTTTCATTTTTAGAGGCTGCCAACATAGCTTTGGCTCCTGGCAGAAGCATTGAGAAGATTGAACCAAAGTCTTTGTTCACCTGTAAGTAAGGCCATGAAAGATGTATGAGCATACTTTGAATCAAAAGCACAGTTAAAAAAAAAAAAAAATCAGTGGTGGGGGGCTGCACTATGCTCTAGGCCTCTTGACCAACTTAATCCAATGAATTTTCTTGTCTTCAAGTTTAGAACATACAGTGAGAAAACTTCAGCATATGGAATATTTTATTTCAGCTGTCCTGAAAACAAAGCAAGACCTAGGAAAGTATTTAGGACATCCCAGACTGAGCATTTTAAGGATCAAATAGAATGAATACTGAGAGGCCTTTTTTGTGCTGTGTTAACCAGGGAAATGGTGATGCCCTACCTCAGATTTATCAACTGGTAAGTCGTCATTTCTCCTGATGAAAGGACTATTAAACGCACAAGCACCTTGCAGGAGGCACACATGGGCATCCTCCCCACCCCACCTCCTCCAGGATTACTTAAGCCAGTGTCCAGGCATTGAGAGGATATATTTTGTAAACAGATTAAAAGCTTGGAGGTCAAGGAACACATCTGAGAATGCACTTATTCCACCATCAACGGTGATCTGATCCTCACATACTAAAATGTGAAATTAGATTTCAAGTGACATACCTTTTCCCAAGCAATGTATAGAGTTTTAGTTTTCTTTCGGTCAAGCTCTTCCATAGTTGCAAGAATTTTTATCTTGTCATTCTCTACAATTCTCTTTTTCCTCATTAAGTCATTGTACTTATGCAAGAAGAGAAGGGAGATTTCAATGAACAGAGCACAAGATGTTTTTCAGCAGAATCTTACAGAAACTATAAACAGTGAAACCGTAACTATGAAACGGCAATTAGGCACAAGGCTGAAATCCAAAGCGTTCATTTAGCTGTATGCGGAGTTTAAATTTTAGGATATTATTTGCAAATTAAAGCATTAGAATTTTCAGCAATTGGCAAAGGTGAAAACCAGTGTTACTCCAGAAGCTGCGCTTTGTTTAGAAGTTAATCGTGCTTCACTTGTCTTTCCGTAGAAGAAAGGATACGTCTGAAGAAAAATACAAGAAAAACAGGCCAATTCCAGTCATGAACCAGTGTAAGAGAAGTTAGGTCAGTGCATCAGGAGATGGTTCTGAGACAAAACTGGAACACCCATAGGATACAGCTGAATTTAAGACAACTCTGGAACACTTTCAAACTATCTCGCTTGCAGGTGAACAGGTTTTTGATCTGCAGTGTTTGATAAAGTATGTAGTTGTCAGATACTGCAAGGAATACCACAAAGCCTGCCTAATGCTACTGCTGCCAGCTCAGAACAGGCTGCGGTAGGGAGAGATTAACTTAGCATTTTTAGCAGCGTAAGTCAAGGTTATGCATAACCTAGTTTACTGGTGCAAAAACAAAGTTCAAAATATAAAACTAATATCAAAGATCTAACAAAAGGCTGCAGTCTCATGAAGATTTAATTCAATTTTCAGTGTATTTAGAAATAGTATATGAAAATGATATGTAAGTATATGAAAAGTATATGAAAAAAGTTGCATTGCACATGATATACCCAAGCTGCCCAATATTTAAAGGTTAAAATGCAGAACGTTTACCCTCTCTTCTGCCTCAGAAAGCAAATTCATCGCTCTCATGTTCAAGGTATTCTCCAGCTTCGATTTTTTTGGTAGCAGCTTCTGCAGCTTCTGGCCTGCTTCGTTAGGATTGTTGGCTTCAAAGTCATAGTTTGTGCCGGGCTGACCAAAAAGCTCTTTGTCTGAAGCTATCCACTCATAGTCTTTCAGCAGTTTGTTCGACTGTATACAAGAAGACACGCTGAGGCTTTTGTTTATTTTTAAAATTCCAAATTTAAACAAAACAACAGGAAACCACCCTACTATCATCCTAGAATTACCCTAAAGCACAGGTAGATACCTTCACCGTGCTTCATGCTATTTCCAAGACCACAGCACGACCAAGATTTTGGGGGAGCTTTTATGTATCCTCTTCACGTGTTACTTGGACAATGTTGTTCTGTATCTGGACTAGGCCATTGCCACTGAGTATCTGGATTAGTTTCTTTAATTGGCCACCCAAATTGTCCATAAGGTCAGAATGTTTTTTTCATTGATCACCTTCTGTGATCTGGTTTCTATAAATCCATACTGATAAGCTGTGGCACAATTTATAGTTTCCACCCCTCCTCTGAGAATCTTTTCACATCAAGAGCTGCAAATACAACAGTGCTTATTATGAAGAAAGGCTGCTTCCTCGGCATATGGCAAAGGAAATAACCACTCTCAGTCACTAGATGCAAGGAAAAGCACAGTTCTGAAATACCTTGGCAACAGCGTTAGCAGTGTCTTCGTGATACTTTTTGATGTTGTGTTCTAAAGTATTAATGCTTAGCTGCAATTCATTATTTTTCTTTTTGTATTTTCCTATCTCTTCAGATTTGGCTTTAATCTCTTTAGTCTGTGCTGCCATTAACTTCTTTTGCTCAGCCAGCTCCTTCTCAGCCTTCTGTAAAGATTCCTGGGAAGAAAATCAGACAGCTATTAACTTCTTATAAAACCAGATGTTAGTTGTTAGAACGATATTTGTTAGAAGGATATAGCAAAGCAGCAGAAAGAAAATAACACACTGCAATAAAGCAAAAAAAAAAAAAAAAACCCACAGCTGCTTAGGCTAAACATAATTGAGTGCTGGCAAGAAAATTCAGGTAACAAAAAAACATACAGTACAGTTAAAGCTTTAGGGGATCATATCTTCAGTAACACAAAAACTGATAATGAAACACAGCATTCACTTTTACCTTGGTTTTAGATGCTTCAGCTTCCAAAGCATCAATTTGCTCCTGGTAGGATAAGATTGTTGTATCTGAATCCTCATTCTGCCGCTCATAGGAGGCTTTTTCTTGTTTTAGCTGCTCAAGTTCCATAAGTAATGCTTCAACTTCCTATATAAACGTTTTCAGATGTATTAAGGTTATACTTCAGTGGAAAGAATTCACATACAGTTTGATACATTAAATACTGTAGAAGATAATACAATATTTGCTCTTCTATTGAAGGGGGCAACACTGCAGAAGTATAACAGATTTCTACATGCCAGTGACTACAAAGTAACATGTAAGTTCTGAAGCTGACAGGGTTAAAACTTCAGGAGAATCAAACTGACTACTGGAACCACTTTTGACATTGAAACAATTGCAAAAGAAATTTTTACCTGCTGCTTATCTTTCAATTTTTTGCTTGAATCATCTGCTTCTTTCTTGGCATTATCTAGTTTCTGCTGGGCCTTTTTTAGTTCTTCTTCACGTTCTGTTTCTGCATTTCTCATTTTATTCTCTAATACTTTGTATTTTTCTTCAGCTTTCTTTTGGCTCTCTTTAGTTTTCATTAATGCTTCTTTATACTCCTCTGAATCAAGAGTACAGTACAAATATTGAACAGTGCTCTTACCTTTAGGCTTAAATCCAGATCTTAAACTGAAATAAGCTTGTCTTAGCCTCTGCTAGAAAAAACAGTTGTATGTTTGCCAGTTACTGAAGCCAGCCATTTCAATGATTCCCCTAAGACACTGCACTGCTGTTACCGGTTATTTGTAGGGCACCAAACAGAAAATCATTCATTGAAATTAATGAAAAAAGAGGCACATAGATACCTAACCTGTTGAACAAGACGTGAGCCATGAAACAGTTACCTAATCAGACATCACCTCAGCTGTAGCATACCATGTACAGGTGCATTATCATTTCTGTCACTTTTTTTCTTTAGCTGTTTTACTTGCTGATGCATTTGATTCCTTTTGCACTTTTTCTTAGCTACTTAAACAGTTCTTCTTTCCACTGCTTTGTCATTTGAACTATTTGTACTGCTAACCTTCAATGTCTACCGAAACAGATGGCTTGAAAAAACAAAAACCAAAATTACACGAATATGGGATTAAATCTATTTAAGAATGTCTCTACGAAGCCATTTTTCCTTTTATTCTAAAATACATGAACTCCCTAATAAGGACAAAACCATTACTACAAGAGAATGAAGAATCTTATCTGAGCCCCATCTGTGTTTGTCGACTATGATTCTGTATTTATTATATACTCCAAAGTATAAAGCTAATATTTTCAAAGCTATTTTTTCCCCTTGGCTGTTTGCTACTCCAAATATTTTGTTCTCTGCAATTAGGTTTTCTGCAATTAGTTTTCAGTTACAAGATTAAAAATACATTTGTCTCACCAACACTCTTCTGCAGGGCAATCAGCTCTTCCTCTTGTTTGTAATAGGCACTTTGCTGCATCTTACTCTGCAGTAGCTCTGCTTCTTCAGACTTCATCTCCCACTGCTGCTTCAGGTGCTCGTACCTTTGAAGACAGTAATGACATACGCTACTACAGGGGATACACTCAGAACTTCATTTTCAAAGTTGAAAAAAGTAGATACAGAAATACTTGCATTCCCATTCCAAAGTGAGATACAACGACAACTATAAAACAAATAAGCTTTTATTTATAGAAGACAAATTTTCATCTAGATATGTAAATATGTAAGTACAAGTATCTTTAAAAGTAATTGTGAAGTTTGTAGATAAGTAATTTTTTATGTGTTTAACTCGTTGTTATGTAGCCTTGATAAGGTGTATTAAAAACAAACAAATGCAACATATGGAGCTTGGAAATAATTCAGGCTGTTTTTCCCAGCCAGTAGTGCAACAAAAGTGTTAAAGAAAAAAAATATCTGAAAGCAAAACTCGTTTCCTCCTTTTGGTCATATTTCTGGACTTAAAACAACCTGAAAAATAATTTCAGCTGGCAGGTTCTGTACTGCACAATACTACCTTTTATGGTGTTTTTACAGAACTGACCAAATATTATCTTTTATATCCAATTTTTAAAAACATCTCC
The DNA here is from genome assembly GCA_013396635.1 of Penelope pileata. Taxonomy (NCBI): domain Eukaryota; kingdom Metazoa; phylum Chordata; class Aves; order Galliformes; family Cracidae; genus Penelope; species Penelope pileata. The sequence goes on along the minus strand of WBMW01003499.1, from coordinate 378,614 downwards.
AGTAATTACGTAGCTGAAAACTCAAATACACTTAAGATTATTTAACTTAAATCTTCACAGCGGTATCACTCAGATATTCATTCCCCTTTATTTTTCTCCTGAGGAAATGCAAAGATACTAAGAGCTATCACAAACTGAAATTCTGGATGGGTATTACAAAATAAGAGAAATAAGCAGGAGGCGATGGAAACCATGGTGCAGCTAGAAAACTATCCTCACCGGAAAACATTTATTTACATTAGATATATTTATCATCACAAAAGAGAAATAACGGACATTTTTATAGGCAAACCTTACTTTTCAGCAGCATTCTTTAAATATGCTAGCTCTTTCTCTGCAGCTTCAAGTTCAGAGATCTTTGTTTTGAGTTTGTCTTCAGTCTCTCTCATTGTTTTAACATGACACAATATTGGTGTAACCTGTGAGCTTGCACCTGTTCAGTGAAGAAAGCACAAATTTAACCTGATTGGAATTAGATTCAGCCCTTGCAAATAGTGAATTCTAAATGTTGTCCGTGATGTAGGTTTAGTTCATCATTTGTTTTAGTTACAAAACAGAAAAACAGCTAGGCAACGCTTCTCAATGGGAAGAGACTTCAAATTAATTTTGAGAAATCAACCAACTTCACATGATTTACAAACTTAACACAAATTAACGAATTACCTCAAAAATGCTTACATTCAAAGCATTCCTCTAACCTTCTTCCAAGAGGATTCAATAGCCAGAAAAGTTTAAGTATGCAAAATATAAACTGTTACGCTAATAGCTTGCTATCAATGTTTTTTTTCCAGTCTAATTGTAATCTTACAACCACCAAAGCTTTTCTCTAAAGATTGTCATCCCAAGTACAAGTCTACACAAAAATGTCTCTGTTCATTTTCACAAAAACCACACTGAGCAGTAAACAAATAAAAAAACCCATAATATTATTATATAAATAAAACCAGTAATTACCTCCACTGAGGGTGCCCTGAGGGTCAAGTATATCTCCTTCAAGTGTAACACATTTTTTCATTATCCTTCTGTCAAAGGTCACTTTCTTAGCATTATCAATGGCAGTACAGACCAGTGTCGTCCCAAAGACATATTCCATTCCCTTCTGTAGTTCAGAATTATAATCAATTAGAGAAATGGCTATATGCACGTTCTCATGACCAACCTAGAAATAAATTGAAATGCAATTAGTATGCCTTGAGTTATAAGAATTTTCAAATTCAATTTCTTCTCTTGATAAAAATACTTAAGAACACTTTTAAAACATAATTTCAGTTAAAAGTGAGATAATTAAAATCCATCTAAACATTACATAGCTCAAAGGATACAGAAGAAAAAAAGTTAAGATACCCTCAAACCCTACAGAAATAGTACGGCTATTATACTATGCTAAAAGAAAAAATTAATACAAAAATGAAAAAGAAAAAGAGAAAAATAGTGTATTCATTTACATACCATGCCTTTGGCCAGTCTGATAATTTCTTTTCCAATACAGGTGGCTGAAATTTTGTTTAGTGGAATGATGGTGTATCGATGCTTTAGATGACCCTTTTCTAAAATCTTTTTGCCGGTAGCCTAGAATTAGAAGAGTTACTTCTCAAAGCATGTCTGAATATTAAGGAAACATGGCATTCTGGTAGGATTATATTATTGACAATAACCATGCATGACCCTTTTTAACTAATTTAAACAGGTACATGGGTCCAAATCACCTCTTAAGCATTAAGTCATTAAGCACATGCTTGCTAACCTTGAATCACACAGCCTGATCTCAATGTTCAGAGTTCTGTATCAAAGTAACACACATACCTCTGTGTCCACAACAATGTTATAGAGTTTCCCTCCAGCCACTGCTTCTAGGGCTTTTGCTGTGGATATGTCTTTCAAGGTGATAAGCGTTACAACAAGGCCTTTCACACAGTTTTCATTCCAATTATTTTCTGGATTTCTTAAAAAAGCAAAACAAAAACAAAACCCGTTATGAAAACTACGTGTTTGGTTCTCTCTCTGACATCTTCAAAAACTATATTAAACTCTACTCTTATAGTAGAAGAAATTTCAATTCTATCAGAAAAAATAAACAGGAAGTGGTTAGCCTAACTATTTGACAGTAAAAGACTTCAGTTACGAAGTTTAATAAGAACGTCCTTCCTGATTTTGGTATAATTTGTTCACACAGTTCTCATTTGATTATACTCTGGGACTTATTATTAGCAATGCTACAAGAATATGCTCAGATTGATTTTACGCCAGAAAATAAACCTGAGGATTTATGTATTTTTTTTAGTGGAGATGGGACACAATGCTGACTTCCACAGAGGAAGTTTATTCACAGACCTCAGGCAGGATTCTGAAAATTAATGACAATATTTTTGCAGTTTAGGCTATTGGACGCTATAGTTTTATCTACTGAACTTGACTTACAGCACCACGTTACAAAACTTTTTAATTCAAATTATTGATAAGGTTGTATTTTGTAATGACTGTACCCTCCTCCCTGATGCCCATTAATTCAGTTATCATTTCCTGACTTTATCCACCTCTTCCTTCACTTGCCTCAGATAAGAAAATCGTTATTCACTGACAATACAAGAAAGACAACAGTGAAGGAATCAATGAAATAATTTTCTAAGTCCCACAATCCATGCATAAAATGTAGCAAGAAGCACTTTAAAATATATTTCAGGATCACACTGAGATCTTACTTGTATTCAAAGCGTAGACGAGGATACTTTGCTGCTAAGCTTTCATGCATTCCTTTCAACTGATTGATCTCACAAGTCAATGCCCTCTTTTTTGCTAAAATGGCTTCTTGTTTTTCTTCTAAAGAGTTGAACATAAACAGCACACAAACATCCAGTGTACAGAAACATAGTGAAGTTAGTATGCTGCACTGTTTATATCCATACACAGAGCACAGAAAATTTAAAGAACTTCTAAAATTTTTAAATTTCTATTTTAGACAAATTAACACTTTAGTAAAACCAAACACATGCAAAGAGCAAGAAGTCTTCCATTATTATCTGAATATGAACTGAGATGAATTCAGAATTATCAATTTAAACTATTGTGTATTTTCTGCAACAATTGTTACCTTCAATAAGAAACAATCTTGAAGAAGTTTTATACAAGGAAAACCAAGAAGAAACAGGGAAGCTGGTCACATTTTCCTTGTAAGCTTAAGTTCAAGCTTTAAAAATGTTGGTTTACAGAATATCAACTCAAATCAATTCTTGACAACTCAGACCAGACAAATTTCTTTCTGCATGAAAACAGTATACTTGTTTTTCCTATTCCTTCTATATTCCTTCCCAGATCCTCCCAAAATAAGGCACCAGAACTCTATACAAACCGCTGTAGTTCAGCTCTCTCATTTTATTCTCTAATTCTTCTTTTGTTTTTTTGACAGCTTCAAATGCTTCTTTGTATTTCTTGTAGCCTTTGTCCATCTTTGTAACTTCAGCTTGTTTTGTTTTTAGTTCCTGTTGTGCATGTTTCAACTTCATTTGGACCTGCAAGGAATAAGAAAATACATACTTAAGAAAATATGGATTTTTAAGGAGAATCTTTGAGTACAGATTTAGAACATACACACAAGCTAGGTCCTCCTTTAATTTGTAAAAATTCCCATTGTTTGCAAGAACAGCAAATAGCAGCCCTGGACTTCAAAAATAAAGGCACAGGTGATTTGAGCATAAAAGCATAAAACGTGTCTGAGGGGGTTTCTAGGCCCCAGCACTCATGGTCTCTGTGTGCTGTGCACATGGAGGTGACAGACAGCAGGTCTGGTTAGAGCTGGGTGGTGATGGCTGTCCACATAGCCAGTCCAAGATGTTAGGAAGCTGCATCTACTTCACCCCAGGAGTCAAGGCCTTTCAAGCTGCTGTTTGTGCAGGGCTATGTGCTCTGCCAGCGGGCGGCCTGCTCTGTTTACCAGCAGGTGTGGGCTGCAGCCCTGATGGCCTCTTCAAACAACTGCAACACATTAAACAAGTTCTCCCTCCAAGGTCAGATCAGCCACGCCTCAGAGCCAGTGCAGCATCAAGATCAGTGCCATTAAGAAGTGGCAGCGAGCTGTAGTCAGGTGACTCCCTCCTGAAGGGAGCAGAGGCTCACACCTGCAGACCAGGCCCTCCCCAGGGCTCAGATCAGGGATGTTACCAGCGCGCTTTTGAGCATGATACAACCTTTAGGCTATTGCACCATTTTCTTTCAAGTGAGTACCAACAATGTAGGTACAGAAAAATGAGGACTATCAAAAGAGATTTTAGTACCCTGGAGATATAGCTAAAGGACTTAAGGGCACTTTTCTTCAACCCTCCCAGTAACGGAGGGAAACAGGGAAACTGTACTGTGAGTCCTGCATTATGTCTCAGATGTCAATTTCTGTACTTCCTTGTGACAATGTCGTAGCTTTTCCCTATACCAGTACAGTGATTCTCTTTTTTCAAACAACCTGTTTAGTCAAAAGAGTTATGTTAATGCCTATGCCAAAATATCTTGCGTAGATAATCTTCTCATACACCTGCCAAGAGTGTATCAGCAGAGCTTTGATTCTTACCTGTTGAGCCTCTGTTGCTGCTTTGCTAATCTCATTTTTGCAGTTCATCATCTGATCAGCAAATGTAGCTTCCAGACCATTTTCAACGCTGGACAGGCCAGCAGACACAGCATTAAAATACTGTTGTGCTGTGGCTAAAGCTTCTGCATCTCTTTTACTTTGTTCCTGTAAAGCGTTTACTCCTTCTTGTATCTTCTTTATTTCCTTCTCCTTTGTTTTGAATGCTTTAGAATCCTTTAACAAAAAACAACAAAAAAAGAATGCGAGTCTTATTAGTTTCAAATTTATGTCAGTCAGGTACGTACCTATGAGTAGTTTCACCAATTAAATTCCTACAACCCTTTTTCAGATTTTTTGATCTCAAAATCTGTCTTTGCACACTTCAAGTGTGCACTTGCCTCATGAGGACACTCAACATCTACAGAAAGATGAAATAGAGGAAGAGATGACAAGTGCAGTTAGGAAAAACAGCTCTCTCTGAAGTATTCTTTAGTGTTTCTCATTCATTAAAGTTAAACATCAAGAATATGAAACATTTTTTCCTTTGATTTTAATACTAGGTCTCCAGAATGCAGAATATTTTTGATGCAACTGAGATCTCCCCAAGGTTAAAAGAAAGTTGCCAGGAGTAGAGAGCTGCACTTTCTTTAATTACATCACGTTTGTTTTTAATAGGAGCCTACTGCCTACACCATGCAAATCAAACAACACCCCAACCTATCATTTGTTTCTGCCTTCCTGGTGCCATTCTTTCCAATCAACTTTGAAGATGTAACAAGAACCTTCTGTCCCTACTCACTCTGAATTACTTCAGTGTTTAAAAAGGAAATCACATACAAAGGGCTTACCTCCTGCAAGGCTTTTAACAGTTCTTTACGCTTTTTCTCTTCGTTTTTTAAGTTCTGCTTCTTGAGATCAAGAGCACTGCGTGCTCTAGTATCAAGTTTTTGAAGTTCTGAAAGAGCATCTTCCAGTGAACGGAACGCAGTACCAAATTTCTACAATCAGAAGCAATGGAAATTTCATGTATGCAATGATACAGTATTTGTAAGATTTCACTGTCTGTTCATAAGAGATGCCTAAGGATGCAGACAGACTCCAACGCAAATAGCCCAGAACAGGCATGTCCACCCTGTAGCCCACATGCAGCCCAGCATAGCACATATTGCAACCCGCCCCCTGCTGCTGCACCATCGTGGCAACAGCTCTCCCCCACCAAGCAGCTCAGCCTGGCCCTGGGCACACATCCATCACTCAACAACCAAAACATCCGTGTGCAATGAGCACTGTCTGAGCTGCAACCAGGACACGGGGAAGGCACAGCGTGGTGCTAACTCAAGTTACAGCAAATAATCTTATGCATTTTGATACATTGGCTGAAGATAGTCCTGTGATCAGCAAAAAATTTGCAGCCTTGCCTTTCATTTTGATAAAGGAATTTGAGAATAGGTTTCAAGTCTGCAGGAAAAAAACCTTTTTGTATTTTGCAAGTCCATTTTCAGTTGACATAAATTACCTGAGATTTTTTAAATGGCATATATAGAGGCAATGAGACATTCAGCTCAAAGAAAAATTTGATATGTCTCTCTACCAGACTTTTACAGAAAAATATCCCTTGCTTCACAATCAGACCTTACTCACATCATCACTTGCAATAAACCATTTTCAAGGATGAAGCATAGGAAGAACAAAATTTCATCAAAAAATCTCTGCACATTGAGAACTTACTAAGAATTGCAACCACTTCCATCAAACCAGACTGATTCACTGGTTTCACAAAAACAAGGTCAAATATCCTACTAGTTTTATGATTTTGTTGCTCTCTTTTTTTTTTTAAAAAAGTTTTAATAAAAAAGTTTTGTTAGTTATATACATTAACTATATTATATATTTTATATTCAGTCCAAGACAATTCTTCTTCAGTCAGTGTGGCCCAGGCAAGCTGAAGGATTAGATATCCACAGGTTAGAGCACATCTTGCCTCAGAAATCCAAACCAACCTCACGCCACTGCTGGAGCTCAATAGTACTTGTCACAGGACACCATCCCTGTACAAAAGTTTCATTTCAGCATCAAAAGACCCTGTATATAATCAAGTTATCTAATGTAACTGAGGTCACTAGTGATTTTTTTTTTGAAGAGTTTCCTATTTAAAGGAGTTATTTCTTTTGAGACACTGACAAGAAATGAAAAAAATTATCTGCAAAAGCTTTCCACGGAATTCACAGAGTAGAACCAGGAATGGAAAACTTCACCTTCTTCAGTTTTTATTCTCACTTCAGTGTATAATCTAAACAGTCCATAAGATAAAAATCAAACTGTATATTACCTAGAAAAATAATTACCTTCTCACATAATTCCTTCTGTTATAATACTTTCAGATGAGTACGTGTATTCTCACTTACCTCGTCCTTTTCCTTTTCCATCTCTGCTATTTCTTCCTCAAGTTCCTTTACCTTCTGCTCATTCTTAGCCATTGATTCCTGGATCTTCTTTATATCTTCCTGCGTATCCTTTAATGCACTAGTAGAGCAGCTCTTTATCTCTTCAGCCTGAACAAACTGATAAGCTATGAAGATGCGTTGTAAATTCTCTACTTCTCGCATCATTTTTTGGTACTCTATATAAGATTTTCGTTCCTGAAAAGACACCAATTAAAAGAAAAACAAATTAAAATTTTGTGGAAAAATAATATTAAGTAGGACTGTTATAGAAAACTTCTAAGAATTTTTACTGAGATTATTATTATTTGATAAGAGGAAGAATTCTCCATAAGTAATATTCAGTATTGTACACTACAAACCTGCTTAAGAAAAATCTTAGCTAAAACTATACTAGTACAGTTGATTGTACAACAGAAACTTCACCTGAAGTAAGTTTAAGAACTAAGATATGTTTTTAACTTCTGTTTTCTAATTCCCGTATTTTCTTCCTTCTGCCTACATTCCTTTCCTAGCTTTCTTGCAAGTACTGCACATTGTTTATATTTGGACAGAAGATGAACGTTATATGTCCTAAAAGATTCTTTAAAGGTTGAAAATAATGTTACTGTCTTAGCTTCCACATACTAGTTTAAGGTAGTTGAAAGTATTTCTTCAGTACTTTAAGGCCCGTGCCACTTTTCTAAGTATTCCATACCTCTTTCAGCTTTTCTAAAGTTGGACTGATCTCTTCATCTATGACCTGAAACACAAACCAGAACATTTGTATTCAGATTTTTAATACTCATACAGCATTAATACCTAGTTCCACATATAAAAATGAAATAGTCTACAAGTTTAGAAAACAAACTGTCTTAGATATTCAGTATCTTTAACAAAAAATAAAGTATACGTTCCAACACATAATACCCACCCTTCGAATTTCATTCAGTTTGGCTTCCTTCTTCTCTATGGTTTTATGGGCAGCTATTCTCTTGCATTCATACATCCTAGTACCAGCTGCTTCTTCAAGCATACCTAAAATCTAAAATAAAACAACATGGCAGAATTTCAATATTTCTATTTATTATGTCAAATAGATTCAACTCAGAACTGAGATGAACACATTACATCACCAGAACACTTTTTTTTTTCCAGAAAAAAAAAAAAACAAAAAACCTCCCACAGCTTTCTTACCTCTGCTGGCTTCATGTTTAGAACTTTAGTAATTCGTCCCTGGTTAGAGAAAAACAAAAGAATAATTACATTTGTGTACCATGCTATAGTAGTAAAGAATCAATAAATAAAATTAAAACCCACACACTCATTTTATACGCTATATTACAAGTGCAAACATTTTTTCTTGCTGTAAAGATAATTTAGTTTTATAAATTGTTTTGTTCTCAAAAGTTCAAAGAGAAAGTAAATCTCTTCTTCAGGCACCAAGCTTGAAATGGCCCCTACAGCTTCCACATGCATCCTCCATGTTATTGCTCATATCCAAATAAAGTAGCAGTGCACTTATTTTGTTCTGGTAGCCTTGCTGACAATAAGTAACTTTAGACTGGCTTCTTGGTGATTTTACTCAGTGATAACAGGGGGGAATAAAATGGGTACCAAACTAACTTTTTAAAATAAACAGCACATTAGGACAATCCCATTCGAAGCAAGTAAATCCTACTCTATTACTATTCCATGCAAATATTTCAAGGATTGATTTAGTTCTCTGTATTAAGATTTGCAAGCATCTTGTCACTTGCTCAGCTCTTTTTAAACTGTGATTTAAGAAAACAAGCATATCAACTTCATACAAAATATTGTCTAACAAGGAACACACTAAATGAAGAAAAAATCCTGTTTTTATACTGCAGGATATTTGTAACATATTTGATTTTCACTTGAAAGCTGTTATTCTCTTAGTGAAAAAGAATGTGTTTTTCCACTATCTATTCTTCCATCAACTTAGTGCCACTTGCATTCTTTTTGAATTTTAGAAAGATGCACACAATACCTGCATAATGAGGAAGTGAGGGTTATTGACATTGAGTCCAACGGAACAAAAGAGATCCTGTACACGACTGTTGGTAGTATTCACACCATTGATAAGATACTTATTTCTACCTCCAACAATAACCTAGACAAGGAAAAGAAACAAACTAGAAGCCTCAAGTGATTTAAAAGTGGCTTGATATTATGACACCAAAGAGCTAAAACAAAAACTAAAGCAAATTCCATATAACCTAGCCTTGCATAAACATACCGTACAGAACATCAAAGTAGATCTTACAGACATTTCAAGAGTCTTTTCAGTCCCAATGGAAATACAAAAAAGATCAGTTACAGAGGGCAATGTTTTTTTCTAGATTAACAAGAAAATTTCCAAACTCCGCAGGCTTTCTTATAAAGGTTCGTATGTTCTTGGATAGGGAATCCAATACACAGTTTAGAAAAGAAGAAAGCCACAAAATAGAAAACTAAAACTTTTAGGCACATTATTTCACTGCCACCTTCCTTCTGTGCAACTACATAGATACAGTATCTTGATAATGTTTTCTAATTAGATTAAGCTTATTTCCCAAGTAATTGAAATTTTTAATCGAGTACACCGGTTTCACTTTTACACTTTTTGTTACTAACCACACTGTAGAAGCATTGTCTCAGTTGCAAAAACTCAAGAACTTTAAGAAACTGTCTGTTTTCCCCTTGAAAAGTCACTCTATCAAATACAGTAAGCATGTACAGTTTCCTGAGCAAATGTGTGTATAAAGTGCTCACCTGTCTGGTTATGATGATCTCATCATTACTTTCAAATCCCAGCGGGCTCTGTTTCTTGTCAGAATTATCAAAGGTGATAGACACACTTGCTTTATTAATTCCAGCTTGCCCACTTTTATAAACTAAATCATGGAGGTTTGAAGCTCGCACCTACATGCATGGAACAGATCAATAATTTTTTTGAAAGAAATTAAACTGCTTCTGTGTGCTAGCGTAAGTTTTGGAGATATTAATAAATAATCTAGAGGCCAACCTATAACGCTGTAGCTTCAGGGTACAGACAGATACAGGAGCTGCAAGATGACAGCATGCATCTAGCAAAGGCAGAATGTTCAAGTTCTAGTGAGCTAGCCAGCTTTCTGTGTGATATTCCTGACAAAAATTGAATGGCTTTTTAAAAAAATAAGAAGCTAGATGACTAGCTTAGTCACTAGTACCTTTACTCAAAGAAAATTTATTGTTCCTAATGTAGTGCAGTAGGAATTGAAACAGGAAGTATTCCTTGGAGGTCAGTTGGGTTTAGCCCAGAATTAGAAGGGGAACAAGAATCACCTGAGAACAGATTCAAATTGGTCTTTCGACCAAAACCATACACTTTTTTAAAAAAATAAGTAGTAAAGGAGATGTATTTTATTTTAAACAACAGCCATTGCAAGAATGACTTTTTTCCCCTGAAGAAAAATTGGTCAAGTTTTGAGGACCCGATACAGAAGTGCAGAAGTTTGTTACAAAAACACAAATTGATGCCTTTAGCTTCAGAAGAATTCCAGCTTCAGGCTGCTGCCTTTTAAGCAGGTATTTTTCGCCTGATGTTCTGGATCGCACACTCTACTACTACAAGAGATTGACGAAACTGCAACTCAATATAAGAATAAAGAAGCAAATGGTAGGAACGAAGCTTTGCGTACTTAAGAATCCAAACAAATAAAATCATTTTTTGACAGAAACAACACTTCAGAGATTACGCGAGAGACTGAAAAGAAAGGCTGGCGACCTAAGAAAGGCCTCCCTTAAATTCACCCTCTCGTTACCTGAGACAGATTGGAGATGCCCAGCACGAAACAGATGGAGTCCAAGATATTGGACTTGCCGCTGCCGTTCAGGCCGGTAATGGCATTGAACAGCGGATCGAAGTCAGTGATTTCCGTCCTGCGACCGTAGGATTTAAACCCCTCGAGCACAATTGACTTGATGTACATCTTGTCTCCGCTGCTAAGATGCTCCTCCCAGGAGCGCGAGGGAAGGACGGGGCTGCAACAACGCGTGTTGCGAAAGCAGAGCAAGCAGGAGGAACGAGCCGTAGGCGCGCGCCCAGCACAGCCCGCTGTCCGAGGGGAGGACGCCTGTGCCTTTCACAGCGAGAGCAGGGCGGACATCTACGCAGAACGCCTACACCGCGTCCTCGCGGCTGCCCTCGCCCAGCGAAGCGAAGCGAACCCTCGCGGGCTGCCCGGAGCCGCCAGGCCAAGAGCCGCTCCCTCTCACCGCACCTCAACGCCGGCACTGCCGTTGTCCGTAACCGACGCTTGAATTTTGGCGCCGACAGGAAGGGGAAGTTGGAGGAGGACAGCTCATGGCTGCCCCCGCGCGCTGCCTGATGCAGGCTGCCCGGCTTGCGCCTTCGTTCCTTCCCATAGAGGGAAGAGAGAGGCTGAATTCGCTGATTTCTTCTTTTCGGACAAAAATCGAGCACATGCGGAAAGCGGCCCCTCGGCTTGAGGGGACGGCAGGCGCCATCAGGCCAGGCGAGCACGGCGGGCAGCCGCTTCTGAGAAGGCCCCCTCCAGCCCTGCCAGGCGGGACTTCCCCAGAGCTGGGCGGGAAGGAACAGAAAATGGCGGGCGGCCGCCCGTAGGGGAGGCGATGCGCACGCGCTTTGTCTCCGCCCAATCAGTCATTAGCAAACAAACTGACAGGCGGCGGCTGCTTAGCCGTCTGCGGCTAACTGGCGTGTGCCTGCTTGTCTTGCTGTGATTTAACAGAGATTTCTACATTTAAACACAATAAAGATTAAAATTTTCCCTCCAAGAGCAGTACGTGTCCGGTGTTACAATGATCAAAATAGATGAGAAATTGGGTGCGCACATTTCCCTGAAACTGCTGCTACGATGTAAAACCAGGACGTTGCAGGCGGGCTTCTGTGTCCCTGTCAGCTGGAGCTGCAGCAGCAAACCAGTTTCACTGAGCTGCCTGGCTAATAGCCAGGTGTTGATTTAATCGTCTAAAGTAATTCAAATTACTGATCTGTGTCAAAGGAAAACTGCACGCACTTGCTTAAGGAAGGAGGTTAGCTCACGCACCGCATCTGTTCAAGGCATGGCTGTGAGGGGTTGCTTCGGGGGCTGTGTGACCACGGGGCCCTTAGCGAGGTCCTGCCGTATCCTGCCAGCTGCTGGGGTCTGCACAGCCCCTGAGAAAAGTGTTTGGCAGTAGCAGGAAGGATCTGACTCAGTGTGATTGTCCGCTAAATACTGCTTTTGCCTGGCAACCTTATGTAGAAGGAAAAAAGAAATCTGTGATCTAGCAAGTATTTTTACATGTATTTTTTGCCTGAAGACCAGTTTCTGTGAGAAGCAGCTGCTTGGAGCTGCTTGCTCTTCAGAGGGGCAGAATGGTTGTCGAGCAGTGGCTGAAGAGCTGGTGCTGTGGGTGCTCCAGCCAAATGCAGCTTGAATAAGAAAATGGAAAAAAGGAGGAACCACTTCTGGTGTTAGAGGCTTCCTACCATTAAAGATAACCGTGTTCTCTGTTTGCATTTGACATATCCAGGGGGGATAATTTCATCCTTTCTTAAGTGTTCATGTTGAAGGGAAAAGCAGAATGAAGTGTCCTTGTGAAATAAACTGAAATTTAGAAGAGTGTAAACAATCTAAGAAGGTCCCTGCAAAACAAGACAAAGAAAAAGCTGAGGAGAAGGAGTTTCCTTCACCAGGATCTGGTTCAACAAACTTATTTTGTAACAAATGGCAGGAGAGGCCAGGTTAGCACCTGCTGACGGGGCCTGGTGGCTTAACAAGATCAAGAGGAAACATATTAACAAGATAAAAATTGGGCAAAACCACAAACTCTGAATGCAGAATACAATGTATGTATGAATAAAGAAAACAAAGGGTGGGTACCTACTTGGGGGGAATGAGTGCATGGTAGGCAACCCAAGAAGAATGTAACCGCAACTACCTCAGCCAATGGGGAAAGGGGGAGGCCAGAATAGCATTGGGGCTTGGGGATAAAAAGGGGTCTGTGTACCCCAACAATTTGAGAGACCCTACAGGAAAATGTCCCAGTAGACTCTCCCTTTATTCAAATAAAGTTATTTTTCAGGATTCCTCTGCCTCCTCTTAGAACATTAAGCTCTGGCAACAAGATTTTTCTGTACAATGTGATAGCTTTATAACCTCACAGACCCTAAAAATTTGTGTACTTTGGTTGATGTCATGATAAAGCATACTGTTTCAATGTTAGTGCTCTAATTTAAGGGGTAAAAACATCATGGCTACTTAATGTATAGTTAGTATGCTGAAATCATAGAACCATAGAATGGTTTGGATTGGAAGGGACCTTAGAGATCATCTTGTTCCAACTCCCTGCTATGGGCAGGAATACCTCCCACTAGACCAGGCTGCGGAAAGTCCCACCCAGCCTGGCCTTGAAGTCTTCCAAGGTAAACATAGTAAACATTACGTTATGAAAGGAGTGTTTTAGGAATTGAGAAAGGAGTTGATAAGTACATGATAACACGCAAATTAATGATATGGTGAATTCAGAAAGATGTTCTCTTTTTTTTTTCTTTCCCAGAAAATGTTCTATTTTGGTACTGCAACACCTGTTTTTTTTTTTTTACTTTGATTTTGTGGGATGAAACACAAAGCCTTTTGGAGAGACAAATATTGTAACTGTATTAATTTGGGGTTTCTTTGCAAATCAGAGATAATGCTATTGATGGTTTAAAGGAGATAATTCCTTTTTCTTTCTCAGGACTTAGTTCTGATGAAAGAAATTAAGGTGTGTACCACTAGAGTAAATTTCCCATCAGGTTTTTCTGTTTCTTCAGCTGTTTTGTAGAAACTTGTAATAACTAAAACCAATAAAAATAAATATGAAGTTACAACTTTCACTGCTCATCATACTGGTTTTAGTTCACTGCACGTTTGCAGTTGCTTATACCAAGCAAGCGCTCTTTGTTGTACAGAGCGCTAATTATGGGTTGTGAGTAGAAGTTGCTAATATGCAGGTGTAGAATAATATAGGTTGATAGGGGTTTATGGAAGTCTTGTTGTCTGAGCATGTGGTCAAAACCAGACCAGACAAATTAGATTGCTCACAGGCCTGTCAGGTTGTGACAATTTTGAAAGATAGAGATTCCACAATCTCTTCAAGCAACCTGCTCCACTATTTGATCCCTTCACAGTTTAGAGGCGAAAAAACCCTTCTGCATCTCATTGGAAATGTCTGTTTTGAAAACTGTTCATCATCTCTTACCCCCTTGCTGTGCACTCCCCTCAGTTCAGTTGATTTCCATTTTCTCTATATCCTCACTACTAAGCAGCTGTAGAAAGCTGTAAATTTCCCCTTGTTGCACGGAGTATAGTTTTGACTGCCTGCCAGAGCACCCCCAAGGTCTTTCACTGAAACAGTTTCACTAACTTTTTTTAAAAAATGGACGATTTATTGAAGTGACAGATATAACAGATATGGGATTGCCATTGATAAATGTACTAGCTGCAACAGTGCCAATACATAATAATAGTGTCAGCAAAATGAATGCTGTCCTAGCTGTTCTTCACCAAGAGGTGAGGGTGCAGTGCTCACCAGGGAGGTGTCCCTGTTGTGGAGGAAGAAGAGCACAGCTTCGCATCTCTCCTTGTCTCTCTTCTCTCCTTCAGTCTCTCTTCCCTTCTCTCTCCCCCTTTCCACCCCTTTTGTCCTCAAAATCTACTTTTTCTTGTATCCTAACCTTATCATTATTTGGGCAGAGAGTTGAGTACTATAATCGAATATGTTTAGTGTGTCCTTCTTAGAGCTCATTACCATATTTGTGGAGCATTAACTTTAATGTATTCTTCACAGATAATGAAGCATTCTCATTCCGGACATCACAGCCTTCAAGATTCTGTGCTGAAACATTACCTGCTTGTTCCTGCGACCTTAAGCCAAAACAGGAGTGTCCTGCCACTCCTTCCTTTGGCTGCTTTTCTTGCATACCTTGCAAATCTCCATCCTCACAGCTGAGGTGAGTGGAGGCCTGCATTTTTTTACCCCTTATGTGCAAGTCCCACACCCCTGTAGCTTTTGTTTCTGGAGACCAAAGAAAAGCACTTCTCAAGTTTTTCCTCATCTGTTACATTTTCACTGTGACCATACACTGGACTTACTGGAGTGTCTTGGGGACTGAAGATCCTGAAGGGATTTTTGGACTTTGCACCACTGAGCACAGTGCTTCAGCTCTGGCAGCCCAGTCAGTTAACTACCTTTTCTCATTTATGCACTGATTTATCTCACCATTTGGCTGTTAGTACACTGTGGGAGATCATATCATTGATCTGTTAATCTCTGATTCTTTGCTGTTTTTACATAGGTTGATTTAACATTCTTAATGCAAAAAAAAAAAAAAATGATTTTCAGTCTGATAAAAGATTATCAGCAGATATAGATTGCCTTGCCTCACACCTATCTGAGATCCACTAGTGTAGGCTGTGGTTCAATTTCCTGGGACTTTTTGTGCTACTGGTAAAACCAATCAGTTACTCAAAGTTTGACTAGCACACTGAAATTCATCAATCTTACAGTTTGGGAAGGGAAGTAAGAACAAAGCAATGCACCTCGATGTGTAAAGCAAAGTTTGCTTGTGGTAAACTGGATGTGAATTTGAAAAAGGGACTGCTTTTTAGTCTGCCTTTATAGGGAAGGAAGGGTCATGCTGTGCAAATTCAGTGTGTTTGCATTTCATTTTCTTGGAATATTTTCTATGGGCATGTAAGTCCAAAACAGTGAAAAAATGGAAAAGAAGCCATGAAAGTGCCTTAACGGGTGAAGATACATGCTTAATGAGACATTGGGGAATATCTTCAGGGGGAGAAAACAAGAATATGGAGGGAGGGAGGAGGGGAGGAAAGAAAGCAGGACAGAAAGATGTGCACTCCCATCTATATATCATAGGAAATGTCTCAGAGCTCACCTGAGCGGCTGACGCTGATTGGCTGGCTGTTAGACAAATCTGTCAGGGGCCTTACACCACTAGGGCAATGGCTCGTCTTCTGTGGCATGTGGGAGGCCTAGCACTGCGTTATCCACGTCTCGTTATTTCAGCTGGGGTAGGATTTTCTTTGCAGAGGCTTGTGTGATGCTGTGCTTTGGATTTTTCGTGAAAATGGTGATAACACACAGATATTTTTAGTTGCTGCAGAGCAGTGCTTGCACAGAACCAAGGCCTTTTCTGCTCTTCACGCTGCCCTGCCAGCAAGGAGTTGGGGCTGCACACAGAACTGGGAGGGAACAGAACCAGCACAGCTGACCCAGACTGGCCAAGGGAATGTCCCATACCATGTGGCATCATGCTCAGCAATACAAGCTGGGGTTAAGAAGGAGGAAGGGGAGGATGTTTGGAGTGACAATATTTGTCTTCCCAAGAAGCCCTGATGTGTGGTGAGTCTGCTTTCCTAGAAGAGGCTGAACATCTGCCTGCTAAATTCCATGGTTTGCTTTATTGCATGCATGGCTTTTGCTTTACCTAGTAAACTGTGTCTCAACCCATGAGCTCTCGTGCTTTTGTCATTCCCATTCTCTGCTGCCCAAAGCTGTGCACCATAAATAGTGATACAATGGGTGCTGATCACTGTTCTGTGCTTTCACAGGTTCCACTGTAATTCCTTAGACACTCATTGGTACCCCCTTCTTATATTTTTTCCTCTTGTCCTTTAATTTTTCAGTTTATCTGTTTCAGACTCCATAATACAGATGTACTGCGGCGCTAATTCATTGTTCTAATGCGCGGACCTGCAGAGAGCAGATGTGTCCCAGGTGCCATACAGAGGCTGGAGCAGTGAGCCTACTTCATGAGGGAGAATGTGTTCCTCAGCAGGAACTCACTGAAAGATGAATCTGCAGATGTAATATTACAGAAATTCAGGAGGTGTCCTTAGAGGAGTTTCAGGCACATGAGTGTGATAGAGAGAACAGGTGGCATGAGGAGTAGCATCACTTTGAACTGTAGAACAAAGAAGGGAACTAAAGCCCTGGGAATTTTCACATCAATGTGTGAATAGAGCCTAAAAAGAGATAAGAAAAAACCCTTCAGGTAGGTGGATGGGAAGGCTGTTTGCCTGGCTAGCGGTGCTTATCAGCATGGGCCTCAAGGGAAAAAGACAGAATGTACCCATAACTTGAAGATGAACCTGCAGAAAAACAAGGCTGGCCGCTGATAGGAGGAGAGTCAAAGAAGACAACCAAAAATGGAAGAAGGATCACCTGAAAGAAGGACTGAATGAATATGCACATAATATAATGAATATGTAATAGAGTGCAGTGAATATATAAGACTCCCTGTAATACAAACAGTGTGCTTGCTGGACTATGTCGAGAATGCCTATGTGGAATGATCCCTGGCATGACCCGTGCACACTACTAAAGAATACCTGCTAACAAGACATCAAAAATGTCTTGTTGTTAGTTCTCGGGGAGCCTTTGCTCCGTATTGAGTATGTGTGTGAATTCCCTTATGTGTACTCAGAGCTGTGTAGCAGAAGGGGCGGGAGTTGTCTCATGACAGCAATACAGTGGGCTGGGGTGATTGATCTTCGGAGAAGTAATGGGCGACAGAAATGAGGGAAGGAACAGTCAACTGAAAGGCTTAGTAAGCTCGGAAGCTCTTGCTTCAACTTTACAACATGGGATGCCAGCCTCTCTTTGCTCAGAAACAAAGTAACTTGCTTGATGTAAGCAAGTTTAGGGTTTAAATTAAGTGAAGTCCTGTTGAAAACTAAACATAGTGTAACTTAGAAAAAGAGTTTGTTTTGGCAGCTGTACAATAAAGCAAAGGAAATACTTGTTTATGGTGCAGTAAGAGACATGCCCCTGCAAACGAAGGAAGCGAAACCATTGATGGATTTGTGCTGCAGTATGTCCCAACAGTTCTGATGAAATGTTGCTATGCATGATGTTGCAGCATATGCTTGGACTGTTTTGATTTTAAAGCTGAGGGAGTAGAAAATGTGCTCAAAAGAAGCTCTGGAGTGTTTTGTGTGTACTAAGGAATCAGAACTTACCATTCAAGAGACTTTGGCATAGTTTGTCTGTGTCCAATCTTCATTCTTATCTGTGGGTTTCTAAGTTATTCTTTCTTATCAAAAATAGTTCTTAAGGTTTTAATTGTATGTGTGATTTCTGAGAGGCGAAGGGCAGCTGACGTGTTTCACTGCAGCTCTTAGCTTTCCTTTGCCCATTGCTGTGCAAGCTTGTTCAGCAAAGCAGCCAAAGCTCTCAGGATGACAGCCATGCAACAAAGTGCATGTGGCACCTCTGATCTTTTACCTTCTTCTGGTGTTTGATAGCTTTGCATAAAGAAGGAAAACTGCAGTTTTACTGTTTCGTAATGCAGCTTCATGCTTGCTCAGATGTTTGCAGTACACACTCTGCCAAATGTAGGATGGAGGTGGTTTGCCTTTACTAAGCCAGAGGGGAGGAACAGGCAATTTTTGCTAAGATTTGTTGGCACTTAGAATTTGAGGCTATATTCAGTCCCAGGTAATTGGAAGTGCTGTAGTATGTAGGCTATCCCAAACGACCTCTGATATACGACTGACTCGACAGTCTCTGCTGCCCAGAATTTGCTGCTAAGAAGTCCTTGTGAGGATAATATTTGTTCAAGTATTTAGGAAGCTTTTTACGTTGGTGCCTGGCAGATTCCTTTGAAATCCTGCAGAAAAGTGCACAAGCTGGATCAGAAAGCGGGGACTGGGTCAGATCCTGGTTTCCTGAACAACTTTGCTGTTGTGGTGATTGGTGTTTTCTCTTCAGCATCAACCTACAAGCTATTTCCAGTAAAGGAATTCTACTCAACTTTGAAGCATATCCTTGTCTTGTAGTATAGCTATTCCTGCTTTGGAGTCGAAGTAAAAGGAAATAACTACCACGGCTGTGTCTGCAAATTAGTTGTAGCTGGCAGCAAGAACTGTTAGCTTAACCCCAAGTCTGCACTGAACTTGATTGTTACTGACATACTCCTAAGATAATTTTTTACTCAAGGTTAGATGTGGACAATACCATGCAAGATACAAATATTATTTGAGGTTACTTAAGAAATTTTTTAATCTTTACTGTAGCTTTAGTTTACTGATTTGACTCAGCTTGCAGGAGAGCTTTACTATTCTTCTGCTTTAACATGAAGATTCCCAGATTTAGTTCAGGTATCACCACCAGTTCTTCAGCCCCCATTCAAATGCTTTGATTTTCTCAGTCCTGTCTGTCCTATCTTTTATTCCTGTTCTTCTCAGTTGCTAGCATCTGCGATGGAATCCCAGTTTCCACCTCTTCCTTATTTTCTTCCCCCATTTTCCACTGAATAGTGAATCTCCTTTCCCTTTCAGATTTTGGATGCTGAGGCATGATTCTCTCTCTCTGTCAGTTTTTGCATGCTGCAGTGTGCACCACCTGCAGTATCTGCACTCAGGCTAGATATTTGCTTTCTTATGCAAATCGTTAGTGCAAAAGGCTGAGATTCTCCAATCCATTCTTTCTCTGATTTTAGGGAAAAAGCTGAGAGTTTAACATATAATTTTATTCTTTGATAATGTGATGGGCTAGACCAGAGGACAGCGAGAGTTTGACGGACATCGGAATAAATGTTATCTTGGATTTCAATTTTGCCAAATGCTTTAGTAGTTCCTTTGCAAGAATTTCAGGCAAAAACACATCACTTTTTTTTTTTCCTGAGACTTATGAGAAATGAATTACAGTCTTTTTGTAGGTTCCATGGACTCCCCCTTTTCAAATTTTTATCGTAGCTGCTGCTTTACAGAATTTAATGTGAGTCTGTGAAGCATGTTACACAGAAAATGCATAAAATAAATGTATTATTGACCCACTGATGACAAATTTCACAGTGCAGTGGTTACTGGTCTTAAAGCTGAAACTGACAGTGGCTATCACAGGCTTAGTCTATGAGGGCTGCTCCGAAAGCAATGCCTCCTATGTTATTCTGTTGGCCCATGACACCAGAGGCAGATGTTGGTGGGATGGCAGCAGAGGCTGAACCTTCCCACCAACATCCCATTCCATGTTGTTGCCGTGTGACAGATGGCAGCAGAGGGGCACTCTGACACAATGGCGTCTGGCATGGGAGTGTGGATGGAGCAAAGGGGTGGAACTGAATTCCTCCATGTGGAAAAAATGGCACCCACTGACATTCATTGACTCTTGCTGAATGTTTCTGGAGACCAAACAGTGGCTGTGAGCACAGCGAGGCAGTGGTGGTGCGTTTCAGCAGTGTTGTGAAAGACGCATTCTGGACGGCCATGCAGGCTGTTACGAGCATGGCTCACAACATGCAGGCTCTTGTTCATCACTGGCAAAAACACAGCTAGTGGTGGTGACTCAGTGCTTACCGGTTCTTTTTATGTCTAAACATACAAATAATCTTGTTGCCAAAATGCAGGAAAATGGTTTATGAGTTTTAAGCTCAGTTTGTGAATCCACTCATTGAGCATACGTCTGCATTCTGTTTTCTGTTTGGCTTGGAGAGTTTGTTTCACAGCCTACAGAAAACATCCCTAGCCTTGAAAAGACTGTAATGTGGTTTCAGAAGGTCAGAATTCATCCTGTTTCTATAGTCCTAGAAGTATTAATTTTAATGAAATTAGTTTTTCAGCTTTCTTTGGGGGAGGGATCATTGCGCTACTGAAAAATGTGTGCGTCGTAAAAAGTAGAAATTTGTGATGGGAGTATGAATATTGATGTGAGTGGGAAAGGTGTGAGTGTGGAAGGAACTGAAAGAACAGCAGAAGGAAGACGGGTAGAAATGGTTAGTACCAATGGCATGGAGACCTGCAAATCGTCAAGACTGTCAAGATTACAGCACATCTTTGTGTGGCTTCTCAGAGCACCAGGACAGGGGAAACGAAGGACAGCCTAAATCAGGGGGCAGCATATTGCTGTGCTTAGCCTGAACTGAAGAAACAAGCTATTAGGAAAGAGTGGTGGGAAAGTAAAGAGAGCTGGAGCAGTGGTGCACACTGATAAAAAGAGACAAAAAGCTGAGAGGAGCTGTTACTGACTCACAGGAGTGGGACAGGGTGGGGAGACAGAGCGTTTCTGAACAGCTGTGAGCTTCACAGGAACAGGCGTCCCCAGCCAAACTTCATCCCTTGTCCCCTGTCCTTGCCTGGGTGCAGGACACCACCAGGAAAAACACACCTGGGCGCCTGTGAATAGAAGAGTGAGGTCAGCTTTGTTTTGCTGTGACCTCACCATCCTCTCCTAAGCGATGGATGGAAGTCAGGGAGTGCCAGCTACTTAAAAAAAAAAAAAAAAAAAAAAAAAAAAAAAAAAAAAAGTAGGCCAAGTGTAACTGCTGCCATTAAGTGTTCTCTGACCCTTGTTCTGATTTGAAGAATGCTGCTTCGGGTTGCTCACTCATTAACAGGGAATGCTTTGACACGTGGCCTTTTTGGGAGGCACACTCCTCCCGACGTTGGTGTCCTCCGGCAGCAGGACCCTGACCCTGCCGCCTCCGCTCCTCCGGGAGCTGCTGGCTCGTCGCGTTGCGGGGGGCTGGTTCTGGTTCTGCTGGCACAGGAGAGCGAAGCCCGCAGCAGCGGGGAGCCCGGACAGTGCCACACAGCCCAGTGCAGCACGGCGAGGGCAAAGCGCCCGGCCCCGGGTTGGGGGTGCGGTGGCTTCGGGTGTTGGCAGAGGGCAACCGGGAGCTGGAGGTAGAGGGCGCGCCCGGCTGCTGGTTTTGCCCCTTCCTCTCCGGCAAATGGGGTGAGGGCGGTGCCTGCGGTGCCGATAAAAGCTGCTAAAAGCCACCGCTTTCGTCTTTTAGGACAAAGTGTCTCGTGACTTGAGGAGCCCCGGACGGCGGCTGAATCTGTGGCAGAAGTGTGTGACCCGATCTTGAGAGCAGAAGGCAGAGCTTTCCCCCCGCCCTTTCCAAGTATCGGCTGCTTTCTCTTTCTCCACCTTTGTCTGTGCGCTCACTTACAGGAAGGAGAAAGGGGGCTGCGAGGGAAAAACGAATGCAACAAATGTCTGTGCTCTGTTTGGTAAATGCAGTTTCAAGCCCGGAGCTTGGCAACTGCAAAAACTTTTTCTTTCAACTTACAGAGGCATCAAAATCCTTTCTTCTATTTCTGCAAGTTTCTGACTTGCACTTTGGCTCAAGTTTGTAAAGGTTTAGGTTAATCCTGCATGATCAGGGCATAAGAATGACTTCAGCGGTTTTTGTGGGTGTTTTTTTTTTCTTTTCTTTTCTTTTTTAAACTATCTCAGGATTTTTGTTTTCCTTAAACCAGTAGATTTTCCCTCTTCAATTTCTTTGGCACCAGAGCCGTGCATCCCGCTGGGGCTGACCTCTCACACTGGGTTGTGTTGGCCACGAGCACTTTTCTGAGATTTGCTGCACCAGATGCTGCTGCCATGGGATGGGAGGAAAAGCTTCATTGTGTGGCAGCAGCTGGTCAGGATGCCTGCGTGTTGTACTCCCTGAAGCCCCAGGAAGCCTTTGCTAGCAGCTTAGCACCACTTGGCGTCTCTTTGTGCTCTTTGTTTTGCAGGATGGTGACTGCCAAGGTATGGGTGCTGAAGAAACATTTTGAGGGTTTCCCCAAACCCAGCGACTTTGACATGAAACAGATGGTGCTGGAGGACCTAAAGGATGGAGGTAAGTGAAGTGCCATCAGCCTTTGGAGGTTGTCTTACTGCTGACAAATGGCTGTGCATTTGTAGAATTGAGTGTATTTTTCTCTTACTCAGATGTTGTAAAAGGCTTGGCAGGGCTTGTGGGGAACTGTGCACCTCGGCAGCACAGGGCAGTTGCTCAAGGATGCATGCACTGGTGGGTTTAGTGTGTTTAAAAACATGCTGCCATCTGACAATACACCTAGGATGAGAGGCTGAACTCTGTTTAGCTCCAGCACGCTGTGGCTCTGGCATGGCTTTCAGAGTTCCACATCACATGTAATGCCTCACGGCAAAGGTTTTCAGCTGTGTTTGCAAACAAAGCATGCTGAAAAACTGCTGAAGCACTATGCCCTCAGAACCAACTGCTGTAAGCAAACATGAATGTCATTTAGAAAGAGAGAGAATTGAACTATGGCCATAACAAATGAGGTACCTGTAGTAAAATGCAAATGTGCTTCACTGTTGTAAAGCTGTTATCTGTTACCTTACAAAATCCTTTGGTGGAAACTGGAGAAGATGGTAAACCTCTGGGAGTGGGTTTTCCTTCCAGTTTTTTCCTGTTGGTAGGGAAGGTGCTGCAGGGTAGTTGTGGGGGACAGCAGAGGGACTGGGGTGGCAGTGAGCCCCCATTTGGGGGTTGCTAGGGCTGGAGTTGATGAGGGCTGGATTTTTATTTAAAGAAATAACAAGGGAAGACTTCTGCTTGCATTCAAATTTTTTTTTNAAATTTTTTTTTTTTTTTTTTGCCAGCATGTTTACCTGTGGTATTTGTCCTGTTGTTACAGCATGAGTGTGTGGAAAAAAAAGAGGGAAAAAATGCAGAAGTTTTACTTGTGTGTTTCTGTCTTGAAAAGGGAAGGAAGTGTGATAAATAATTTAACTTAAGTGGTGTTGAAAAAGAATGAACTTAGATTTTTGACTTCCCATGGTTGTCTGCACCATGCTGTCTCAAGCCTCACCCCACTGTTTGTCCTTTACAAAATTTACTCCAATTTAGAAGGTATGTCAAAGAAACCTCATTAAAGCAGTAGTAGTGCTAGTTACGTTTACAAATTAATGGTTTGAAAGGTTATTTCTTCTTATATGTACTCTTAAGCATTTTTATAGCATGTGTGGCTCTATAGCATCCATACACTCTTACCACTTGAACTTATTGTTCTTTAAGAACATGGAGTCATGTAAAAGAGATGGCTTTTCTTGTTATGGCCTTAACTATTCCTTCAGCTTGCTCTGAGCAATGGAAAAATATTTGTCTAAATACGTTTCTAGCTTATATTAGCTAGGCCACTGCAGTGGCAATGAAAGATTGTTATTAGATGGAGGTGGGCAGCTAATGCAGATTAATCCACCTACAGAAGATCTTTCTGCTCAAGGGAGCAAACTGACTGATGTATGTGACCTTTACCAAAGTCTCTTACTACCCTCTACTGGATGAATCCTGGGAAGACATTGTATATATAGGTGAAGGAAAAGTGTTTTGCTTAGGAAGTCTGTCCTGGGGTCTTCTGCAAAGAGAGGAGGCAAATGAGGACAAACAGGACTGAAAAGCAGCCACCCTAAAGTGGTAAATCCACCCAGTGCTAAATCCAGACAAAGCTACTGAGTGTCATAGTTGTTTCTGGTAGTTTATCCCTATAGGATGCTCATAGGGTTTTTGAACTACCAGGAGTTTCTATAGCTTTTTTTGAAAGATTGAATTCTGGCACCTATGCTTGACTATACTGCTGATGCTCAGCAATTTGCTTTGTCTTTTGTTGCAGAACTGCTGCTTGAATCAGTGTTTCTTAGCGTTGATCCTTACATGAGGTAAGTTAACTCACTTGGGCTCTCACTTAAACCTTAGAAGAACATGTCCCCTGATTCCTTCTGGGCTTGGTAACGGGGAGCTGGCCGACTCCAAACCTTAGACTTTAAAAAAGAAAAAAAAAAGAAAGAATAATTTAAAAGCTCATGCATTACTTGACTAACAGACTTTCTTTTGTCCGCCATGTTTTCTTCCATCCCTCATTGCTGGAGTCCCCAGTACCTTTTTCTACTTTGTATGAAACACGTGTAAACTACGAGACTCCTGTGCCAGATCCAGCTGGACATTAAGATAACTATGCTGCAGACCTAGGGTTTTCCTGGACTCTGCTGCTGTCTGTTCTGGTGATTCTTGCACTGAATGCAATGGGAACAAAGGAGACTACAGCCCTGTTGGAGAACCTGCTTTGCTTATCTTCTTAAGCCTATACTTAAGGATACGGATTTGAAATAGGACATTACTGATATGTTTGTGTTAATAGACAGTAGTTCCAGCACAGGGAGACTGGGAATTTACCCAGAGCTATGAAGAAGTCCGATAGATCCGAGTCTCAGAGATAATTCTTTGGAGTCTCAACTTTCTTGTAACGGTGAACTTTACGGGGAAGACTAATGCTGTGCTATTTCTGACACTTTAACTCAGTGTTGATGGGATGCTTGGGTAACTGTCTGTGGAAAACATCCAGTTATGTCATTACAGTGACAAGTTCTTTGCAGTCTGTTCAACATCATTACTTATGCTGTTTCTGGCTCAGACAGTAGCCACTGCTTTATCGTGTCTGGAAGATCGTTGAAGTTGCTAGCAGTAAGCTGTCTTCTGTGCCTGTGTTTACAGACCTTACAGCCAAAGGGACATGAAGGAAGGGGACATAATGATAGGCACACAGGTTGCCAGGTAAGATCTTCTATTCTTCTTATCCATCTATGTGGCAGATGTCAAAGGAATGTACTGATGTTTGCAGCCTATATTTTGTTTTCTTAGCATGAGTCTACATGCTGCTGAAGCTGTATTCCTTCTTTTCTATCTACAATTGGTTGGAATACTTTTTTTTTTTTCCTATAAGAACCTCTTCTGCCTTCTTGGAGAGCATCTAGGGTAAGAAACTACGTGTTATTTCGGGAGATGGTGTTACAAGGAGAGGCATGAAGGGCCAACTGTCGTACACGGTACAAAGTGTAACAATGTGATAGACAGTGATTGCATGCCCAAAACCATGCATGCTATGTATTCCAGCTGTGACTGTATCAATGTCACCGAAGCTGCAAAATGCTATCTCACTGTAAATCTATCCTTTTCCAACCTTGTGATAATGATTTAGCTACACAGATGTTACCCTTTGTCAGCTTGCTCCTGCTGTGCTGCCTCTGAGTTGCTGCCCAAGAACATCTGGGGCCTTTGACTCTTGTGCTTCTCTGCAAGAACACTGGGGCCTGGGATAAATTAAAATGAAGTCAGCCAAACAGAAAACAATCTGTTTTCAGTATTTCAAGGGTACTTACTTATTCCTTCACAAAGTAATTTTGCCATTGGGCTAAGAAAGCAGGATTTTCATTTGGCATAGAAATACTCCAAGTATGAGCTTCTCTCTGTGATTAGATACTGCCTTAATGAGCATTTTGCTACTCCAAGAGGCTCTTTCTTCAAGGTCTTCAACTTTTAAGTTAGATGCAGGTTTTCTGAGGAAGGAACTGCTTTTTTAGCCTATCTGTAATTCAGCTTCATACTTTTCCATCCTTCAATCCCAGTGTCCTCTTTTCTGTCTCAGACCTCGTAGAAGCCTAGTAGTCTGAATCCATAGCAGACTGATGCTCGTCAAAAAGAAAAAAAAAAAAAAAGGCATCTGTATAGGAACATCAGATTTTTGTGGGTCAAGCTGAGTCTAAAATCATCTTACCCAGCTTTCCCATGGGGATAAGAGATAGCAGCCGTTTCAGAAAAGGCATCAGAAGCCTACAGCATCAGTAGCGTATAGCCAGAATGTCCTGACATGAAGTATTTATTTTATTTTCTCTTGCATTGAAGGGCAATGGGAATAAAGAAGGAAAGAGCCAATAAAGATTTGTCTCCAATAGGATATTCTTTTTTTTTTTTTTTTTTTTTTTTTTTTTTTTTTTTTTTTTTTTTTTTTTTTTTTNTTTTTTTTTTTTCCTTTTTATTCCTTTGAACAGGATTGTGGAAAGCAAGAATCCAGCTTTTGCAGTAGGGACCTTTGCTGTGGCTAACAGAGGCTGGAGAAGTCATTTCATTTCTGATGGGAAAGACCTCAATCTCCTTCCTTCGAGTTGGCCAGAATCGCTCCCCAAATCTCTAGCTCTTGGGGCAGTTGGCATGCCAGGGTGAGTACCAAGATCCAAAGGAAGGTATCCTCTGGATTTTGCTGTGCAGGATCAAGAAGATCCAGAAGATCTGTTTGGCTTGTCTTTTTCTACCATTATGCTGTCTAGTCACTCTGGTTTTAAATAAGTAAATAAAAGTGTGTAATTTAGGATGCCCTCACCCTGTAGATGGCCTGAAGTTTGACCCATTCTCTAGGTCAGAGGAGATTTGCCTTAAAGGTCAGGGTGCCTTGCTATGCGGTAAGGCAGGAAGAGGATCCAGGAAGGGCTGGAAAGAATTAAGTCCAGTCTGAATTACCTGGAGTGGAAAGACTCAGACTTCAGTTGTGGATATGATCTGGTCTGCTTTTGCCTATTGGGCTCTTCTATTATCCCTGTATTTCCAGAACTGCCCCCAAAATCAAAAAAGACAGCTGTCACAAGGTGCAGCAAAGTGGCGGTCCTCTAAATTAAACTGCAGCAGAGCTGCTATTCTTGGGAGTCCATAATCACAACATTGCTTTCTCTCAGAATCCTTCTCACCTTTCTTGTCTCCATCTCTGTAGTTTTTACAGAAGATCAGGCTTTCAAAATAGCTGTAACTTTCAATGTGATGCAGAACTCCTCAGATCTCATATTGGCATTGCTTTAGATGCCTTTATTTCTAGACAGCTGTAATTCACCCTTTCAGTTAGGAACAAATGGGAAGCTCTAAGCCTGAAGTTAGAAGAAATTAAAGAGGACCTTGTTGGGATGCTGAGCCGGATGATCATGTTACTTAGCTTTTCAGCTTGTGAGTGCAAGGAAAGTTGTTTCCATGTAAGGCAGACTTCCACCATCTAGCTTCCCAGTAGTGTATCTTATTTTTCTGGACTGGCTGTAACTTTTTAACACGAGTTGGTACACTCACAAGCCAAATTAAAAAGTTGGATAGTTGGATTTTCTTTTCTTTTTTCTTTTTATTTTTTAAATAGTATTCTCTAAAGAGAGAAGAAAACTCAGTCATGTTCTGGTTGTGATGATATTTTAGTTGAATGAGGTCAAGTCACACCTCTGTGTCTGGTTTCTTTTATTCTACAATGAGCATTTTTCTTTTTCTTCATAGCCTCACTGCATACTTTGGTCTGTTTGAGGTCTGCAAGGTGAAGCCAGGAGAGACGTTGCTGGTTAATGCTGCAGCTGGTGCTGTGGGCTCTGTGGTGGGGCAGCTTGCCAAAATTGGGGTGAGTGACTTGAACTGCTCAGACTTGCATGTTGGAGGGCTGTCCTGGGAGACAGAAGTACAAGGCCATGAATGATCAGGAGGGCGAGCATTGCTGAAGACATGCATGTAATAAGGTCTTGAGATGAAACAAGCTCCTGAAGATGTAGCAAAACGAGCTTTGGAGGTCAGGAACTCATACGGTCACAACCTCCTGACTTCAAGAGTGAGCCTTCCACCCAGCACTCTTGTGTTGATAAGGTGATCCTGTGTTCTGAGGGCATCTGTAAAAGTTTCTCTTTCTTTCCTTGCAGGGTTGTAAAGTGGTTGGCTGTGCTGGCTCAGATGACAAGGTTGCTTATCTGAAAAAAATTGGCTTTGATGAAGCCTTTAATTACAAGACTGTTAAATCCTTGGATGAAGCACTGCGTAAAGCCTCTCCTGATGGCTATGACTGTTTCTTTGACAATGTGAGTTCAGAAAGGTCCTTGCCCTGAGCAGGCTGTTATTTTCCTCAGCCTATAACGGGAACTGGATATTGAGTTGCATCTAATTGAGACATAGTTTCTTTAACAGCTTACTGCTTTCCAGTTCCCTGCTGGCTTGGGGAGTAACAGGAAGAATAAACATTGAAAGGCAGACTTGGATCGTTAGTATTAGCTGAGGCTGAATAGAGAGCTCTGGTCCATTCCTGGCCCTGGACCACAGACAGTTCTCTGCTGTTTCAGGAAGAGGAGCAAGGATGAATGACCACATGTTACATGGTCTATGATGGTATCAGTAAACAAAACAGACACAGAGCACGCTTGTAAAATTGCTAGAGTGGTCTGTAGAGGGTTTCTGGCCTTTCACAGGTACAGCTGGAGTTAATGGGGGCTGTGCACTAGGTCTTGATGGTCTGTTTGAATGTAACCATCTTGTTCTGTAGGCTGGAAGTTTGACAGTATGGATCAAACCATGTCAGTATACCCGCAAGCCAGAGAACAAGCCCTCTCATTTTTAATTTACAAGTATAGCTGGCGTGTGCACTATACCAAACTTTGTGAAGTAGATTCAGAGTTAAAACTGGTTTCTTTTGTTCACAACTGATTTTTAGAAAGGTGATGTAGTCCTCATAAGTGTTGAGTAAGGGTTACTGCATCCACAACGTCTTTGCAAGGATGGAACTCAGCTTTTCTCCCTTTTAATTGAACCTGTTCTTCTCATTGAATCAGCTCAAATCCAGCAGCGTTGACATTAGATTTTCTCTAATGCTGCTTGTGCTCTGGCTCTTGTAGGTGGGTGGAGAATTTGCCAGTATTGCTATCAACCAGATGAAGAAATATGGAAGGATTGCACTCTGTGGAGCCATCTCTCAGTACAATGACTCTGTGCCTCAGAAAGGTGCGGGTCTACTTTTGTGTGCCTAAGATTAGTTACTGTTTGCTGATGGCAGAACGGAAAACATGATGGGAAGCTCTTGAGATCTTGCTGGTTGTTTCAGTGTGCCAGCTGAGAGTGTGTGTTTGTGTACATTCAGACAACCAACCACTGGTTTGGGGCAGCTGGTGTGTGACCACACTGATGTGTACACACAGACATCCTTGTTAGTACGCTCTCATATCAGATGGAGAACATCAGCTGATTAGAAAGGAAGGAGAGACTAAACTGCGTGAAATAAGATTCCCTGGGGCTCTGAGCAGATACAGATCAGTAGAAGGCAGAAAGCATGGTGGAATGATGGCATTTATGCAGTACATACTTTCAGTTATGAGAATGGATTTCTCTCAGGTTTTTAGATGATGCAGCTTCGTTTTAATTTGTGTGTGATTGAGGTTTTTTGATAGTTTTTCTTCCTCTATTTCATAAATGTAACTTCATTTACTGATAAAACTGTTGATAAATGTTTGAAATTAATATTCACTTTCAACAGTATTAAATTTTTCAAATTTTTCTTTCTAGAAGAAACTAGAAAGATCTAGAAACTCTTCTAGAAACTAGAAGAAACTAGAGGCCTTAGGAATTGTATTGTCTTTGATAACTGAGTGGCTTTAGACTCCCAAACCACTTTAAAAAATGGGCTTATTCAGGTGGAGAGGCTATCAAACATTTTTATTACTGAAGAAATTGTTTTTTTTTTATTGTTCTTGGTTTTTTTCCTTTAATAACTTTTCTTGAGCTTTAGCAAGAGCATGAGAGCTTTGCAGGCTACCAAACGAGCTGTTAAAGCAGTACTTTGAGGAATAAGCAGAAGCCCCTCAGCAGAGGACACTACTCCTGAACGAAACTTCTCAGCAGTGCTGGGTGTTCAGCCTCACACAACTTTCACAGATCAGGTCTTTGTTTCCCTGGGTGCCTCACTGTCTTTTATCCTGGAAAATCTGCTTGGAAAGAATGGAGTTTGTCTCTATCTGGAACGATGTAATTTACTGGCTAAAAGCTCTCTCTATGCATTGGGCTATGTTTTAAATGAAGCTGATGTTACAGGCAGCTTGCTGGTTCCTTTCTTTGTCAGGGCCTTATGTTCAGATTCCAATGATCTTCAAAGAGCTTCGTATGGAAGGGTTTATTGTGACCCGCTGGAATGACCGCTGGAAGGAAGGTCAGAAGGCACTGCTAAAATTGGTCCTGGAGGTAAGAAAGGAAGGGGTAGCTTTCTCTAAGGTGTACTCACACCATAGCTTCCCTCTTTGAAAGGGGGGATGTCTTTTGTCTTAGCTGATGAACAGAGGTCTGGCATGGTCTTTGAGCCTTTTGGGGACACTCAAGCCATACTGAATATGCTTGATGTCTTCTGCTTTGTTGAGACTTGCAATGTTAGCTTGTGTTCTTAACTGAAAACCTCAGAATACATATAAGCTTTGAAGAGTCATTCTAAACAATTCTCTGACAATGAAGAGCTTCCTATTTAGAGTAATTCTTCTATTTCTCCTTCAGAAATCTCCTTTTATTTGCTATGTGAGCAACATCCCCACCGTAAAGCAGTGCTGGAATTACTGGCAAAAACCAGTGCACTTGTGGAATTGGAAGCTGGGCTTTAAGGGACTTATTAGGAGTTTTTTTTTCCCAAAACAAAAGCTGAATTTAACACTTGGTTCATGGCTTTGGAAAAACATTTTAATGTGAACACTTAAGGCTCTAAAAGGCTCTAGCTTTTACTATCTGAGGATTTAAGAAGGCTCACTTCTGTCATCTTGATTTGTAATTTCACACTTCACTATGTGTAGAGACAAGCCTGGCTTTGAGGAAATAATCTATCTGTTCTCTTTTGGGGACTGAGTAGCACTAGATCTGTCCTGGGGAGTTTTCTCAGCAGTGTCTTTTGGTCCCTGTTTTGACTCCGAGGGGTGGACCTTGCTGAAAGCAAAGCAGGTCCTCTCATGGAATCACTATGCGTAAAGCTAGTTTTGCAAAGTTACCCTGGTGTGCACCAGCTTATGTGTTTCAGATGGAACATACAAGCTGGAGAAAATTTGCTGAAAATTTAGACTCCTGAAGATTTTGAAAGCTAGGCAACTGATGAATAAAGACTCAGAAGCTTCCTTTCTTCCTTTCGACAGGGAAAAGTGAAGTACCATGAACAGGTCACTGAAGGATTTGAGAACATACCAGCAGCTTTCATTGGAATGCTAAAGGGAGAAAATCTTGGAAAAGCTATTGTAAAGGTCTGAAGGTCACACACGTCTGGGAGACAAGCACAGGAGAATGTGATTCTGATAATCTAAGTGCTTTAAACTCACTGTTCAAAAGGTCTGTTTCAGTATTTTTGCTGGATATTGGGTGATGGCAACTTCTCTTAATGACTGACCTAATAACTGTGGGTATGCTCTTGAAGAACTTGAGAATTGCTCAACAAAGCTACATAAAAAAGCCTTAAAACTTCTGAACCTCATCATAACTTTAATTGATTTAACAGTAGTTCGAACCAAATCTACGTTGAATCATAGAAAGCAAAAGGCAATTCTGAAAGCTTTCCCAACTGTTGGCACACCTGATGACTAATGTTTACCTACTGAGCTGGTCCAGACCTCTGCAAGGGGGAATTTAATTTTGTAACCAATATTAGTGAGCAAAGATCAGGCTAGCAGTATGCAGGGGTTCCCAGCTTCTCACATGTTTGTTTTTTTTTTTAAATTTCATCAAGAAATGTAGGTATCGATTATTATGAGATTATGGAAAGAAAAAGAAAAATCTGTTAACGAGTACTTTACTTGTGTTACAGTTCTGTTTGTGGAATACCCTTCACTTCCTCGCAGTTAACATGTCGTCTTCAAAATATTGTAGCCACTCTTTCTTCCAGCAGACACTACAATATGGGTGGTATGATTAGGTCAAATATTTTCTTGAGTAATCTGGGGATTGGTGTCTTAAGCTCAGAGCTGTGTTCGTCATGATTTCCAGCCTGGCTTTCCTGGAAGTTAGTATCAATGAGCTGTCCCTGTCTGTGTTGTGTTGCTGTCCATGTCCCTCCCACACAGTGCTGAGTGAGATTACCAGCAAGGAAGATCTTAGACATATTGGAAAAAGTTGAACAAGAACCTGTTACGAGCTACAGGTTACAGATAGGAATTGAAGTTGATGGTGATCAGTTCCTGGGTAAATAATAAACTCTGCTATAGAGGAATTCTTGGTTAATTTGGGGATTCTTGCTGTTGGTCTCTCAAGAGATTGTAAGAGGCCTTAATGTCTTTGCAGTGGCAGGATTAGATGATCTGTCTGTTAACAGGAAAAGAGCATTTCAGATTTAGATCAACAGATACTTGCTGAGTGATTCACATCTTTAAACTCGTTGACTGGCTGGTGGGAAAATCGTGTTTTGGGACAACTACTAAAGAAGAGTGCTGGTATAGGGTTTTCTGGAACGAAGGACTCACCAGTTTGTTAGCTGAAGTTTTCAGTTGGCCTTTGAGAAAATCTATGGATTAATACTGCTGCACGGTGTGGAAAAAAGTAAACAAGACAAGGGAGTTTGTCAGTAGATTTCAGATCCACTGTCTACAGCCTTGCTGTTGGCTGACCTTTCTTTACTGAGGAATTTTCAGAGGATTTGCAACTCCCAAAATACTGACTTCTTTTAAGTTTACTGATTTCATGGTCTTTTGTTTCAAGTAAAGTTGTGATTTGGAATAAACTAAAAATTTCCATGTAGTGTTCCTGTCCCCTGTAAATGATTCGTTAGAATATTTCTGATTTCAGCTTGCTTTGTCATAGAACATTGAGTTGAATCCCCTTGCTATTTGTGTCAAGGTTTCATGTTTCACGAGCTGCAGATGATTTTGCAAGGTAGTTCTACCACAAAAACATAACTTTTTTTCAGAAAACCAAACAACTCTGAATTTTACTCATGTCTGAACTTCAGTAGACAGCACAGCTATTTCTTCTGGAAAGTTCAAGCTTCCACTTACATACTGGGAACCATGCTGGCACACGAATAATGACAATAATACTTTTGTCCAGCATTGTCTGAAGTTCTCACAGTGGTTTCTCACAGTGAGCTTGGTTGTCCTTGTAGTTTTAAAACATATGGAGAGACTAACTGTTGTTTTTTATTTCAGTGTGCTGATGAAAATAGAGGGAGTATTAAAAACAAAAGGTTTTTCCCTGACTGTCCTGAGAGTTTCAGCGGCACACGTGCCAAGCCAGGCTAAAGTTCACAAAAGCTTTTATATTTTTCTGCCCTTTGTATATTTCTCCATGTGAAGCAGACAAACTCACTGAGTCCAGTCAGTATAAAGAAGTTTAACAAAGTGCCAGCAACCAGTGGGGAGCAAAGGTGCAGCTGTGCATTGCGGAGATAGGCCCTTTCTGCCAATTGAGGACTTGTGTGTTCTCAAGCAGAGCATTAGTTCAGCCTGCCTTCCAGCGCAAGGTCTGTGAGCAGGCAAATGCTGGCTGTGGTCACTCCTCTAGCATGTTAATGCAGAAAACACTTATTTTCTGTGCCCACGTTGGACCTGTTCTGTAATGGCATAAATAGGATGAATGGTTTACCTGTCCCAGCAAAAAGAATAGCTGAGTTACAAAGCTTCAGAGCAGAGGACTCTACCTCTGGTGCTTTGCCCATAGGCGTCAGACATTTTTGAAGGGTCTCATTTGAAACAGTACTTTTTTGCCTAACGGCAATTCAGGGTCCCAGAAGACAGGTAGTCTCCTCAGAGTTGCATGCGCTATTTTTGATTGCTTGCAACCAGCTGACGTCGATTTGCCTTTTCTACTGCTGGGAGTGGGCATATTGGGGATTTTTTTCATCATTGCCTCATGTAATCCATTGCAAGTTTTATGCACAAGTGCTGAGTATCACTGCTTTTTTTCACATGCAGAAGAATTTTAGTAATTCAATGTCTAGTCAACTGTATGGCTTCAGTTGTTTATTCATCTGTACTGAGCTTACAGGGCAAGGTTTTGTTAGTGGGTTTTACCTGCAAGAATGGCCTCTGTGAGCAGAGCCCAGCACTGCCCCATGTCAGGTCAGAGCCAGCTCCAGCTGCTCCATCAGGGACCCGCTGCTGCCAGAGCTGGGCCACGAGTGACACTGGCTTTGCTCTAGAAGACCAGACTGCAGAAAGGGGAAAAACTGCTGCACGACAGCAGCTGGGAGAGAGCTTGAGTGAGAAATGTGAAAGCAGCAGCCCTGCAGGCACTGAAGTCAGTACAGGACGTGCTCCGGGCATGGAACAGAAGTTCCCTGCAGCCCAGGAGAGGCCCGTGGTGGAGCAGGCTGTCCCCCTGCAGCCCATGGGCACCACATGGAGCAGATCTCCACGTGTAGCCACAGAGGAGCCCACGGTGCAGCACTGGATGAGGCCCGGAGGAGGCCGCAGCCACGGAGAGCCCCTGCACGAGCAGCCCTGGGCTGAGCTGCAGCCGTGGAGAAGCCCGGGCAGGAGCAGGAGGTCTGGCAGGAGCTGCAGGGGGTGTGGAAACACAGTCTGTTCCTGAAGCACTGCCCGGTGGGAAGGACTCATGCTGGAGCAGAGAAACAGGGTGAGGAAGAAACAGCAATAGAGACAAAAATAGTTACAGATGGACCGCAACCACCCCTCCGCCACCCCCTGTGCTGCCAGGGGGAAGGAGGCAGAAGGATCAGGAATGAAGCCAGGCCTGGGAGGAAAGGGAGAGGGTAGGCATAGTTTTTTGTTTCTCACCATCCTACTGTATTTTGATCTGAAAGTAACTTAATTTTCCCTGAGCTGAGTCTGTTTTGGCCATGACAGTAATCACAAGTAATCTCCATGTCTCTGTCTTAACCCAGGAGCTTTTCCATCCTATTTTCTCCCTGTGTTCTGTCTAAGAGGGGGTGTGAGAGCAGCTGGGTGGGCATCTGGGAGCCAGCCATGGCCAAACCCAGCACACGCAAAGGCAGCTTCACAGAAGACACCAAAGGCAACTCCCTGGACCAGCACAGAGAACTCCTGCTGTGCCCAAACCCAGAGACCCTGACCCTGCCTGGCCCTGTGCACGCAGTAGGACATCCAGGGTGATGGGCTGGGGGAGATGCTGAAAGCACTGAGCTCAGGAGGAGCTGCCACAGTGCTGACGTCTGCCAGCACCTAGTGGTAGGGCACTGGAGTGGGGGGACAGGCTCCGCTGGAGCTGCACAGCAATAGGATGTGAGGTAGCACAGACAGTGGGCAAGAAGGGAAATATGAAAAGGACACATGGAAAAGAAAACAACCATGGGAATACGCCTGCACTAGAAGAGGTAACACAGAAATGCAGTTGAATCTCCAGCTTGGGGAACATACAAAACTGCACAAATCCCAAGCAGCCTGATCAAAGTTGTTCCTGCTGTCAGTGAGGGCTGGGACCTGAGAACCTCCCAGCCTGCAGGGCCCCTGACAACACAAACGATGAACTGTGCTAGTAAGGCACCCAAAACAGAGAGAGACATGCTGTGCCAGCAAAGCATATAGACCAGGGATTTAAATGATTTTTTTCCCAACAAAACTTCCGATTGCTTTATTAAAGTTTTTAAAATGACTTATGTTTTGGTAGTGCTGACCAATGTCTGTGTAGAAATTTCTTCCTCCTTTTCAACAGAGACCAACATGAACTGAACAGATTAAAATGACAGTACAATTTAGCCTGAATTATCTTTTAAAACTAAGCAGTTTTCTGGTGATGTTTCCGGTGTTTCTTCTTATGCTTTTTCTATTTCATATGCTTCATTGTGTCCGTCAGTTTTCCTTCACAGGCTCTCTCCGCACTTGGACTTCTCATCCTTTTCTTCTTATGTTTTCTCTCGCTACTTGCTCAATTGTCTGAAGGGCTGTCTTCAGTTTCACAGCAGTCCCTGAATGTTGAGAAAGTTTTCTTGGGGTCCTTTTCTCTCTCCAGGCCTGTGCTCTCCTTCACTGCGTTCTCCAAGTGTCGAGTTTTGCGCTTCCTCTTTCCACCAGGCTTTTCACTTTTCATTCTGTCTGTCTCTCCAGAAGGGCTCCTTGACCTGGTGCTTGATCGACTCCTTGGCCTGCACTGTTGGTCATGGCTGTAGTGTCTCTTGTGGTGACTCTGGCTATGTGTATCTGTCCTTTCGGTAAAGGGCTGCATCCTGCATTCTGGACTAGCAGATGGCCTTGAGCACTGAGCTTTAGACTGAGTCCTCCTCCTGCAGGAGGAGCCATCTCCAACAGCCTTTTGACTCTGAAAAGCATAACCCCTCTGGTATCTACTTTGGTAACTGTCTCTTCTATAGTAATGATCACTGTCTCTGCTCCTTGACTTCCTTTTGCCACGGCCTTTACTACGTGATTGTNTTTTCTATTTCATATGCTTCATTGTGTCCGTCAGTTTTCCTTCACAGGCTCTCTCCGCACTTGGACTTCTCATCCTTTTCTTCTTATGTTTTCTCTCGCTACTTGCTCAATTGTCTGAAGGGCTGTCTTCAGTTTCACAGCAGTCCCTGAATGTTGAGAAAGTTTTCTTGGGGTCCTTTTCTCTCTCCAGGCCTGTGCTCTCCTTCACTGCGTTCTCCAAGTGTCGAGTTTTGCGCTTCCTCTTTCCACCAGGCTTTTCACTTTTCATTCTGTCTGTCTCTCCAGAAGGGCTCCTTGACCTGGTGCTTGATCGACTCCTTGGCCTGCACTGTTGGTCATGGCTGTAGTGTCTCTTGTGGTGACTCTGGCTATGTGTATCTGTCCTTTCGGTAAAGGGCTGCATCCTGCATTCTGGACTAGCAGATGGCCTTGAGCACTGAGCTTTAGACTGAGTCCTCCTCCTGCAGGAGGAGCCATCTCCAACAGCCTTTTGACTCTGAAAAGCATAACCCCTCTGGTATCTACTTTGGTAACTGTCTCTTCTACAGTAATGATCACTGTCTCTGCTCCTTGACTTCCTTTTGCCACGGCCTTTACTACGTGATTGTGATGTGCTTGAATCTCTGGACATGGTGCTCGCTTGAGTGAGGGAGCCCACCTTGCTTTCTGAGGTGAGGATTGTGTCATGAGGTATCGACCTCCTCCTGCTTCTTTTGCTCTGATGCTTGCCACCATCTCTGGTGGTGACAGAGATCTCTGAAGACAGGCTCCAGACTGAGTCCTGTGGAGAAAGATCTTTGGTGTTATTTTTGCTCTTCTCCTCACCCTTTGCCTCTGTCTTGTCAGCGGCAGAGGATAAGGAGCTCCTACAACTGCTCACCGTCTTAAACAGGGGGGAGCGAGGTGATGAGCCCCTGCTTGGTCCACTGTCATTCCAGCTGTGACACTNTAGTGTCTCTTGTGGTGACTCTGGCTATGTGTATCTGTCCTTTCGGTAAAGGGCTGCATCCTGCATTCTGGACTAGCAGATGGCCTTGAGCACTGAGCTTTAGACTGAGTCCTCCTCCTGCAGGAGGAGCCATCTCCAACAGCCTTTTGACTCTGAAAAGCATAACCCCTCTGGTATCTACTTTGGTAACTGTCTCTTCTACAGTAATGATCACTGTCTCTGCTCCTTGACTTCCTTTTGCCACGGCCTTTACTACGTGATTGTGATGTGCTTGAATCTCTGGACATGGTGCTCGCTTGAGTGAGGGAGCCCACCTTGCTTTCTGAGGTGAGGATTGTGTCATGAGGTATCGACCTCCTCCTGCTTCTTTTGCTCTGATGCTTGCCACCATCTCTGGTGGTGACAGAGATCTCTGAAGACAGGCTCCAGACTGAGTCCTGTGGAGAAAGATCTTTGGTGTTATTTTTGCTCTTCTCCTCACCCTTTGCCTCTGTCTTGTCAGCGGCAGAGGATAAGGAGCTCCTACAACTGCTCACCGTCTTAACCAGGGGGGAGCGAGGTGATGAGCCCCTGCTTGGTCCACTGTCATTCCAGCTGTGACACTGGATCAACCGCTGTTTCTTCACATCATCTTCCCTGTTCTCCTCTCCGATGGGCTCCTCAGAGTCTGAGGACAGCTCAACTAGTTCTGATGTCCTCTCAGCTGTTGGTTTAACATATGTAATGATAACACAACTGTCTGAGGAAGAGTCACTGCCACTGGAGGAAACGCTGGCCTGTAACTGAGGCTGCAGCGAGGTGCTCTCCCTAGCAGAGTCCTCATCAGAGCTTTCTGACCTCTCCAGAGGAGAAGCTACGGTTGCACAAACCTCTTCTGAAATGGAATACGAAGGCCCTGGTGTTTCATCGTCCCAGGGGGCCTGACCAACACCAGACACCGATGAACTGTGCTCTGGCCCTTGAGAATCTGCCTCATCTGGAGAGATTGTAATAACTGATGAGTCTGAGTGGCTTCCTTCATCGTACAGTGGTGCAGGACAGTCATAATTGGCATGCTGATCATATGCCTCTAAGTTAAAAGGACATCGGGCAAAACTGATGAATTCATGCAGGAAGTGCTCAGTCCGATTCAGCAAGAATGGCTTTAAATCGTCAGCAAAGGCCTGGCTTTCCAGATCGTATCTGGTCACGTTACTCATGATGA
This sequence comes from Penelope pileata, assembly GCA_013396635.1. Taxonomy (NCBI): domain Eukaryota; kingdom Metazoa; phylum Chordata; class Aves; order Galliformes; family Cracidae; genus Penelope; species Penelope pileata. Next base: position 339,762 of record WBMW01003499.1, on the reverse strand, counting down.
TGTGTTGCACGATATTAACCAAAGACCCATGGGCACCAAACAAGACGGTAAGCTCTCGCTTCAGCCAGGGANGCACTAGAAGAGGTAACACAGAAATGCAGTTGAATCTCCAGCTTGGGGAACATTCAAAACTGCACAAATCCCAAGCAGCCTGATCAAAGTTGTTCCTGCTGTCAGTGAGGGCTGGGACCTGAGAACCTCCCAGCCTGCAGGGCCCCTGACAACACAAACGATGAACTGTGCTAGTAAGGCACCCAAAACAGAGAGAGACATGCTGTGCCAGCAAAGCATATAGACCAGGGATTTAAATGATTTTTTTCCCAACAAAACTTCCGATTGCTTTATTAAAGTTTTTAAAATGACTTATGTTTTGGTAGTGCTGACCAATGTCTGTGTAGAAATTTCTTCCTCCTTTTCAACAGAGACCAACATGAACTGAACAGATTAAAATGACAGTACAATTTAGCCTGAATTATCTTTTAAAACTAAGCAGTTTTCTGGTGATGTTTCCGGTGTTTCTTCTTATGCTTTTTCTATTTCATATGCTTCATTGTGTCCGTCAGTTTTCCTTCACAGGCTCTCTCCGCACTTGGACTTCTCATCCTTTTCTTCTTATGTTTTCTCTCGCTACTTGCTCAATTGTCTGAAGGGCTGTCTTCAGTTTCACAGCAGTCCCTGAATGTTGAGAAAGTTTTCTTGGGGTCCTTTTCTCTCTCCAGGCCTGTGCTCTCCTTCACTGCGTTCTCCAAGTGTCGAGTTTTGCGCTTCCTCTTTCCACCAGGCTTTTCACTTTTCATTCTGTCTGTCTCTCCAGAAGGGCTCCTTGACCTGGTGCTTGATCGACTCCTTGGCCTGCACTGTTGGTCATGGCTGTAGTGTCTCTTGTGGTGACTCTGGCTATGTGTATCTGTCCTTTCGGTAAAGGGCTGCATCCTGCATTCTGGACTAGCAGATGGCCTTGAGCACTGAGCTTTAGACTGAGTCCTCCTCCTGCAGGAGGAGCCATCTCCAACAGCCTTTTGACTCTGAAAAGCATAACCCCTCTGGTATCTACTTTGGTAACTGTCTCTTCTACAGTAATGATCACTGTCTCTGCTCCTTGACTTCCTTTTGCCACGGCCTTTACTACGTGATTGTGATGTGCTTGAATCTCTGGACATGGTGCTCGCTTGAGTGAGGGAGCCCACCTTGCTTTCTGAGGTGAGGATTGTGTCATGAGGTATCGACCTCCTCCTGCTTCTTTTGCTCTGATGCTTGCCACCATCTCTGGTGGTGACAGAGATCTCTGAAGACAGGCTCCAGACTGAGTCCTGTGGAGAAAGATCTTTGGTGTTATTTTTGCTCTTCTCCTCACCCTTTGCCTCTGTCTTGTCAGCGGCAGAGGATAAGGAGCTCCTACAACTGCTCACCGTCTTAAACAGGGGGGAGCGAGGGGATGAGCCCCTGCTTGGTCCACTGTCATTCCAGCTGTGACACTGGATCAACCGCTGTTTCTTCACATCATCTTCCCTGTTCTCCTCTCCGATGGGCTCCTCAGAGTCTGAGGACAGCTCAACTAGTTCTGATGTCCTCTCAGCTGTTGGTTTAACATATGTAATGATAACACAACTGTCTGAGGAAGAGTCACTGCCACTGGAGGAAACGCTGGCCTGTAACTGAGGCTGCAGCGAGGTGCTCTCCCTAGCAGAGTCCTCATCAGAGCTTTCTGACATCTCCAGAGGAGAAGCTACGGTTGCACGAACCTCTTCTGAAATGGAATACGAAGGCCCTGGTGTTTCATCGTCCCAGGGGGCCTGACCAACACCAGACACCGACGAACTGTGCTCTGGCCCTTGAGAATCTGCCTCATCTGGAGAGATTGTAATAATTGATGAGTCTGAGTGGCTTCCTTCATCGTACAGTGGTGCAGGACAGTCATAATTGGCATGCTGATCGTATGCCTCTAAGTTAAAAGGACATCGGGCAAAACTGATGAATTCATGCAGGAAGTGCTCAGTCCGATTCAGCAAGAATGGCTTTAAATCGTCAGCAAAGGCCTGGCTTTCCAGATCGTATCTGGTCACGTTACTCATGATGATGTGTTGCACGATATTAACCAAAGACCCATGGGCACCAAACAAGACGGTAAGCTCTCGCTTCAGCCAGGGAACCAGCCTGTGAAGGCAAGCAGGGTTGTGGCGGAAGAACTCCGCGGAAATGTCCCGATAGCGGCCGCCGTCCTGAACGCTCCGGACACGCACACCGGTGCGGTACAGGGCTCTGCGGAAGGTGATCATGTCCTCCTCCTGGATCTGCCGCAGAGTTCTGCCCTCCGCGCTCGCCTGCCTGCGCGACGCCAGCCTCCTCATCATCTGCTGAATCGCTCCATCTCTCTGCCGCACCGGTTGGCTCGACAGCCCCTCAAACAAAATCCCGTTATCGGGAGGGGACAGCGTCCTTCGAGAAGAGGAACTGCCTCGATGGTAGGATGAGGTGCGGCGCTCCCTTGTTAAGGTGGTACGGTAACGAAATCTCCGGCCGTCGGGGCTGGCAAAAGAGGCATTTTCAGAAGGTCTGAGTATGTATTCCTTAAAATCATCTTCAGCACGAACTGTATGGAAAATAGAAAAGAAGGGCTTTTGGCAGAGTGGGCATTCAGCTTTGTTTTTTGACCACTCCTGGATGCAGTGGAAGCAGAACTTATGGAAGCAATGACCTAGATAGGCAACACTGTCAAATTTGTCCAGGCAAATGGGGCACGTAGAGTCAGGAGAGGGCTCCATTGCCATGGCCTGCAGCTTGCTGGTGCTAGCTTTTGGGTAACTGCTGCAATCCTCTGAAAACTCCTTGGCTGTGGAAGCAGAGCTCTACAAAGGAAAGCGACAAAAAGATCACTGCTCATCCTGAGAAAAAAGTGTTGGACTCTAGACACAGAAGCCTGTAACACCCCCCCTTATGGCCGAGAACGCCAGCATTAGTTCTGAGAGAACGCTGAACAAGGAAGCAAAACATCCTAACTGCTGGGTTCTCTTCACAGTAAAATCAGGCTTTGTGGGGCTGTGAGATTGAAATGGAGCCTGAATCACGCCGGCGGCTGTGATGCCAACAGGCAATAACTATGTCTTCCCCCCACTCACCAGTGACACAATCAGTAAGTTTAGGTTTCACACAGACTCCTCCAAAACACACTTTCAAAAGAGACCAGCATTTACATATGAAAGATGAAATATGAAATTTCCTCTGTCCTTTGAGAAAACTGATTCCTTCACACACTGCTGGGCCAACACTGCTGAGTGCATTCTGTGCAGCTGGCTGGACCAGAACACTGGCCCAGGACTGCACTCTGGCCTGAAATGATTTTACTTCTATGACATGACAGCCAGATGTCACCCCCACACCCACCCTCGTGCACACGGCAGTGGTTTCTCAGCAAGATTAAGTTTGAAAGGCTGAAGTTACATTTAGATGACTGTTATCTACCTGAGAGTCAATTTAATCTTAGAAAAGAGTCCTGCCTTTGGGATCTCTGTTGCTTTTAAGTAAAGCTGCTCCTCTAGAGAATCTCCTCCAGAAGGGCAGTGACTTTCAGGCACCTCTGGAGGTCACCTGGGAGAGCCCTCAAGACAGGATCTCCTGGTGGAGGGTGGGGAGAATCCTCAGGTCTTGTGTATCTCCAGCGACTGAGACTGGGACCTGCCTGCTCAGCCGCTTCACCACCCTCACAGCAAAGAGTGCTGCTGGTTGTTCTCATTGGTATTGCTGGCTGTTGTCATTTTCGTTATTATTAAGTGGAAATTCCTGTGTTTCAGTTTGTGCCCACTGCCTCTTGTACGTTCACTTGTTGGGGTAAAAAAACACCGCTCTGAGGGAGAGCGGTGAGAAATGGGAGACCAGCAGCCCTGCAGGCACCCAGGTGAGGGCAGGACGTGCTCCAGGCATGGAACAGAAGCTCCCTGCAGCCCAGGAAAGGCCCATGGTGAAGCAGGCTGTCTGCCTGCAGCCCATGGGCACCACATGGAGCAGATCTCTCCGTGCAGCCACGGAGGAGCCCACGGTGCAGCCGCGGATGAGGCCTGGAGGAGGCCGCAGCCACGGAGAGCCCTGGCCCGAGCTGCAGCCATGGAGGAGCCCAGGCATGGGGCAGGAGGCCTGGGGGAGCTGTGTCTTGTCCCATGTGGTGGGTAAAGGCGAGGTTAAAGTTTTGTTTCCCCGTGGGGTAAGCAGGAATAATGAGAATTACTTGAGGGGTTTAAAGAAAGTGTAAAATTTCTTAAAATTCCATGGAATTAGAACAGGTAGCAGCTCGGCTAAACTTGCGGAGATATATCCCGTATGTCCAGAAACAAGGTCAGATGGCCACCCCCCAGAAACAAACTCGGACAGCGGCTCAGAACGGTACTACCTTCATGTGCCAGAAACAGAGAGAGGTGGCTAAGAGAGCAGCCGGCACGCCCGCGGGGCGCAGTGCCGGTCTCCGCTCGTAGCTGCCGCCCCCTGGTGGCAGGCGCCGAAAACCTGCGGCCGTGCGGGCGGCGTGGTTCGCACATGCTCAGTCTGTTGTTCTGGGACCTTCCAGAAGCTGAGGGGGGAGGAGTTGCTCCTGTCCACCCCCCGCCCCCCCCCGTCCCGGTTAGTTGGTCCCAGAAAGGTGCTGCCAGGCCTTGCAAGCTGTGTGCAACATCTCTTCTGCTGCTGAGTGTTTGACACACTGAAGCTATTTTGGCAGCTCTGTCTTATACAGGCTCCTGCTTGTGGGGACCCATGGTGGTAACCGCTGAGGGAACTCCTTGTCCTGATCTCAGCCCGTGAACACTTTTTCTCCCCATTGTGTTTTCTCCCTGTTGGAGGATGAGGAGTGGCAGAGCAGTATGGTGGAGTTTAGCTTCCCTTCAGAGTGAATGAATGCTCCAGCAAGAACTGCAGGAGGATGAGGCGGGGCCTTAGCCTTGGTGGTTGGTTGTTTTGAGATTTCTGCTTGTGGGGTGCAGGGTAGGTGTTGTTACGTGGCTGCTAATGGTTGGGGAGGTGGAGGTGACAGGGGCTGTGTGTGCAATGGCCACAGCAGGCCAGTTGGGGCTGGGCTTCTGGGTGTGGAGTTAAGTGCGGAGATGCAAGGGGCTAAAGGTCAAAAGTTCCTGTGTGAGGAAGACCATCATCCTGAAGGCTCTCTGAATACCCACGGCCATACACAATGGGGTGGGGTTTCTGTTAACATAGGAGGAGTTTATGTTAATGATTTATGAATATTCATATAGCTGTGCTATAAAGGGGACAAGCAGCGGCACTTGGGTGTGCGTTGTTGGGAGGTGCTGTCCCCTGTGCACCCGGTGCTGCCAATAAAGGAATACCGGCTCAGCAAACTCATTGCTGTGTTGAGTTTCTCCGTGTTTTTCTGCAACCAAGAATGTTTAAAAAGGAAGGGCTACTGCAGTCTGTGTGTGCAGCTGTACTCACGTGGGCAGGCATGGAAAACGTGAATCACGGAATCATAGGGGCTGGGAGGGATACCTGGAGATCGCCCAGCCACCTGCTAGAGGAGATTCCCTACAGTAGGTTGCACAGGAAAGTATCCAGGCAGGTCTCGAGTATCTCCAGACAAGGAGACTCCACAGCCTCTCTGGACAGCCTGTTCCAGTGCTCTGTCACCCTCACAGTGCAGAAGTTCCTCCTCATGTTCAGATGGAACTTGCTGTGTCCCAGTTCATGCCCGTTGCCCTTTGTCCTGTCAAAAAAAGAGCGTCCTAAAAAGAGGGCACCACCTCTTTTTAGAGGCCCTGTCCTCTTGACTCCCACCCATTAGATATCTATTGGCACTGATCAGATCCCCTCTCAGTATTCTCTCCAGGCCGAACAGCCCCAGGTCTCTCAGCCTGTCCCCATAAGGGAGATGCTCCAGGCCCTCAATCATCTCTGTGACCGTCCGCTGGACTCTCTCCAGCAGTTCCCTGTCTCTCTTGAACTGGGGAGCCCAGAACTGGACACAGTATTCCAGATGTGGCCTCACCAGGGCTGAGGGAGAGGAGGGATAAATGTGTCTCCACTTCTCCTTCCTCTTTACCAGTCCAGCTTTCTGAGTGTACACAGGACAACACGACACAGACTGGCTGCAACCTCCGTGCTGTGCCTTGTCAGATCAAATCCAACGATCCATCTCCCACAGCCCCCCAGCTCAACAGCAGCAGTTCCATACAGATCCCTTACAGCTTAGCTCGCTCCTGGCCATTACCTGCAATGCATGGAGGCACCTCCTGCCCCTGTCCTCAGCCCCTCAGCACTAGCTGAATGTGGGTGCTGCTGCCCAGTAAGCTAAAAGCTTAGGGACCATCCTACTGAGTGAGCTGTTCACTTCCCTTCTCAGCGGGACTGCCAGTTCAGCAAAGTGCCAGCTCTTTTTCTCCCTGTGTACTGCGTACTGTGTACTCTCTCAAAGGAATGTGGATGAACTAGGAAAGAACAAAAAGGTGAAAAAACAAATTCACTTGCTTCCCTGAAGAAGTGTCAAACTAACTCGAGAAGATGAAGGGTCTAAAAACCATTCCCCTGTGGATGCGCTTGGACTTCACACCTGACTTCGCTGGCAGCCTAGAGACTATTCACATACCTGTCACAGCCACCCCACCTCACCCAAGCTGTTCCAGCTCCCAGGAGAGAGGAAAATCATGCACGCTGGGACTTCTGCACTGCTACATGTGTCCTCCTCTAGCCCATTACCTAGAGGTACTGCCATCATCCCAGTGTACAGGGGACGTGCATAGGGTGTTCCCAGAGTTGGTTTCTTTACAAGCAGAACCAGTCAGTGCCACCTTGGGGAGATCTGCATGCCACAGACCCATCTCCTCAGCGAGCTGCAGGAGGGATCGAGTCTTTACACAGCTCCCGTACTGCTGCACAGTGTCTGTTTACTGGTGTGGAGATGCCAGAGAGGAGGGGAAATGCATTTCACTTGGATTTCCTCAATATTGTCACACAACATTTTCAGGTTCCTCCAAGTCATCTAGTTGATTGTTACCAAATGTGTAGGCATCTGGCTGGGTATCCTTCTCACCTGCAAGAAACCTCCACTGAAAATAAGGAGGCCATGGTATGGTTCAGCCCCTGCTCAGCTGAACTGAGCACAGCATCTGCCAGCGACCAGTCCCAGGCAAAGACAGCCAACAGCTGCACCCAGTGCATATCACCAAGCACCACTGGTGAGCACCGCAGGAGATAGCATAGCTGGGGTTTCACAGACAGTCCTTGGGTGGCTGAAAGCTGCACGCAGTAGAGCTTAGCACAGAGGAGCTGCTATGCCACAGTTCAGTAACCGTAGAGGTGGAAGCACTGTGCTCCATGTCCCAATGCTTAGAAACTTGGTCCAGTTATTCACACTACTGCTGCTTAGGGTTTGTGTTAACTAGACAAAAAAGGAACAGGACTAATGGACAACACTGTTAGGAGTGTTCTCAGTACAAGGCAGTTTTGAGTACCATGTACATTGAGAGGATAGAAATTTGTCCTTCCTGGAGCCAGCTAATTTTAGGGAATCAACACTAATTAAAATCACAGCGACATCCAAAACTCTTATCGAAATCCTTTGAGCGTGAGGTTGAAATCCAAGTCTAACATAATTCAGGTCTGGGAAAGCATGAAAAGTTGATGGCCGGCTGGCACTGAAGTTAGGCTGTGCATTACAGGAAAAGATGTGGAAGTGATGCACTGGTTCTTAAGACAGCCCTTTCCCAAGCGCAGTGCAGCAGCCTCACACCATGGCTGAAGTTAAGGAGTACCACTTCACCCTAACCCTGCACTGTTCCCTCGTCCACTCACTGTAACCCTTGTGGCTTGCCCCTCCCTTTCACCATAGGTACTCCTCTCTAATTAAGCCTATTACTCCAGCCACACATTCCGATCTCTGTGCTTGAGGAAGTACTTCTCTTTGGGCTGGCCGGTCCGTCCACTCTCAGACTGGAAAGCTACACAACAGGCACAAGGAAAACTTCTTGCTCTACTGGTCTGACAGCAAGGCACAGATCTCAGCCATTTTATAGCCAAATAACAGACCACGGTCATTACCTGAGGGGAGGATAACACCTTCCCTGAAGAAACCTTTACTCCTAGAAGAAACCTTTTAAAATGTGTCATTTCCTCCATGCATGGAAATTCAGTGTACACTGAAGTCAGCTGGCCATCTACTGTTACCCCCTTAGAACCATCTTCTCAGACCACTGGATCGAAGCAGTTCCATTCTTGCAAACAGCAGAGCACATCCCCACTTCTCACAGAGGCTAAATGAGCTCACAGAAGAGCAGCTCTGCTGCATTACTTTCTGGCATATGGAAATACTGGTGTCTCACTCCTTCAAGTGAAAAACAACTTACCCATTTAGCAAGCAAATCACACCCATTGAGTTCTCCAGAATATTACTTAATAGTTCTGCGTCAGGGCCTCTGCCTGAAGTTTTAGCACGGTTACTCGTAACCACTGCCTTTGTGGGTTGTGGTTTAACCTGGCAGGCAGCTCAGCATCATGCAGCTGTGTGCTCACTCACTTCTACGGTGAGAACAGGAAAAAAGGTAAAACTCATGGGCTGAGATAAAGACTGTTTAATAGGATGGAACAGGAAGGAAAAACAGACATCATACAAAATGCATGAAACAAATGATGCACAATGCAATTGCTTCATGACCAACCACACAACGCCCAGCCAGTTCTCAAATAGCAGCCCCCTACAACTTCCCAGCGTAGGGAATGTCAGCAGTGTCAGCATGATGCATGCCACAGGACACACTCTTGTCAGTCTGTGTCAAATGTCCTGGCTGTGCCCCTCCCCTCTCCTTGTGCACCCCCGGCTCCTCACTGGAAGGGCAACGTGAGAAGCTGCAAAGTCTTTGACTGTGTAAGTACTGCTCAGCAATAACTGAAACATCCATGCGTTAACACTTTTCTCCTAAATCCAAAACATGGCATCATACCAGCAATTAGGCGTAAAATTCCCTCCCAGCCAAAAGAGAATACATGAGGGCAATACGTTTTTTTGTCAGAAGTCTGAAGTGCATGTTCCTGCCTATTAAGTCAGCCCAGATGCTCTCCTGAACTGGCAGATTCTTCTTCCATATGGGCACTGCTGCTATAGGAGCTAAGACCTCTTACACCTTAGCTAGGCATTGTCATCAGGCTTTGCTTTCCATTACCTGTAGTGACAAGAACCAACTTCAAACACCAATTTTGGCCTGTGTGCATTTTGAAAGGAATATACTTGACAGTTCCTTTAAGAAGAAAGGGTACCTGACACACATAGTTCTTTGCTGCATATTCCTCAGAGCTGAATCTTAAAGAACACCTGCTTTGAAGCAAGGCGAAGCAAGTTTTTGTGCTTACATGCCAGCTCTCATAACTAGAAGATACTGCAGAGGAAGCTGAACACTTGCTGTACTTCTAAGAACTACTTTGTGCCCATTGGGGCACAAGTTATTCCTGCCTTTCTGATCCTCCCCCATTCCTACCTGAACTTGCAGTCACTTCTGTGCTCTTCCCCACTGTAACAGGGTACTACCTGGTCTTGCCTCACCTCAGCAGAAGCATTGTGTTGCAGCAGATATGAATTGCTTGTTTATTCGTTAAGGATGAAGAATGTTGCCTGGACTTGTGCTCAGGGATTTTTAAGATGACTTCTCTCCTTCCTTGCTTCCATCTACTGCCCAGGGGAGATGAACAGGCCGGCTGAGAATTGCTCTTAAAGGCAATGCTTGTTTGCAGACACTGTGATCTTAATGGTGCATTCTTGCTGCACTATCATTTTGTTTCCTCCTCACAAGTTCATTTATGGAACCACTTCACATAGTGGTTGCCCACTTACTGTGAGTGATCTTTTAACACATGGCTGCACTGTTGTTAGTCAAAGAGCCAGAGTAGCACAGAAAACATCTTGCACACCATTGTTTAAGCAGAGCCCAGAGCCTACATCCAAGATTCCTGATGGCTTCTCCTCAGTTAAGGGGTGTGGTCACTTCTTGGAACTAGAAAAACCTTGTTTTCTGCTGAAGGCCCCCAGCCTTTGTGAGCCAGGAAAATTCACGCGTGCTTGTGATATGAGTGTAAGCCTGAGTCAGCCATGAGGTCCTTACCACAAAAAGGAAAGGGTCGCTCATTCCACTTTGCTCACAGATGCAGCAGGAAGTCCCGCTTTCTCATCAATGATCAGTGAGCAGCACAGCACATCTAACCCCAAACCACTGCACTAAGTGTAGCTGCCAGCTACAGCCGTGCTTCATTATTTACTGAACACTTACCCAACAGATAATACCAGGGCCAGCAAGAAAGCCCTTTTGATCTGGGGGAGGAGTAATAGCAGTTAAATAGCATGAGGAAGCTGGCAGGCAAACACTCATCTCAGCAACCTGATGGAGGGCAGGAGGACTGCAGAGTCCAAAGTGTATCCAGTATGGTCCAAGAATACTGCAGTTAAGTGAAGACAAGAACACAAATTCATCTCAGGCTTAAGACAATGTTTTGTCTCTTTAGTCCTTCATTTTAGATTACTGTCTGTGGAACAAAGCAGCCCAACCCAGAGACTACACATACATTGCTGCTAACTGAACCAGACAGTACACCCAGGGCAAAGCAAAACTGAGGAGGTGAGAAGGCAGCAGCTTAAAGTTTTACTTCCCATTACACTTCCATGGCAGTTTGCATTATATTCAGATGTTTACTATACAACTGGTCTTAACTTGTAAGTCTAATTGTAAGTCTAATATGAGGCTTAGATTTCAAGAGAACCTTAATCTAAGAGATAACAAAACCCATCTCTACCAGTGACATCTTGTTTTCTGCAACTCTAAAGCTGACCTTTATCTCCAAGTCACACTGCCACTCTTCAACAAAAGTCTGGTGGCTACCACCTGAGTGAGGTGCCAGCAGACTTCTAAAGCAACTGTCACAGCTGTTTTCTCCAACACTTATTTTCCATCCTCAGCAATAACATGGTATTAGACTATGTCACGTTTGACAGAAGCCTCTACATCCAGACAGCATTCCTTTAACACAGCAAAAAATGGCATCTCAGTGACATAAGGAACTTGCTCACAATCTCATTCAAACAAAAGGCAATAACCAAAAGCGAGAATTTACATTTTATTGTACTCATTTACATAGATCAAGAGGGTAGTTTCCACCATCTAGCTAGCTTGGCTGGAGGTTTTTTTTTTTTTTTTAAAGTAGAAAAAGTTACAGGCTATAATTTAGCCGAAGCAGGCATGCTCCAATGTCTCCAAGGCTGGAGATTAGATTAGACTTTTAATGGTCTCTTCCAGCTTCTCTTTATTGGCCCCAGAGAACTCCTGCACCTGTGAAGAGAACAATTTTCAGAAGTGCTGCATTCAATGCTACATTGCTACATAACATGTAGAAGCATGGACCTACTTAACTCTGCTACCATTAAGATTTCTTTGCCCCCAGAATAAGTAGTATTTTACAGATGTAAAGCTATTCATTTCTCCTTCAAATAAACAAAGATTGGTGCAAGAAATTTTTTTTTTTTTTTTTTTTTTTTTTTTTTTTTTTTTTTTTTTTTTTTTTTTTTTTTTTTTTTTTTTTTTTTTTNAAAAAAAAAATTAATTGATCCTGAACCACTGGTGTGTAAGACTCAAAAATACATGCTTAGAGGGATTCTCGAAGTCACCTCCCAGCACTGGTAACTCCAAGCTACCTTGGTTTGCTCTAGACCTTTTCCTATCAAATTCTGAAAGGATTGCTCTGAATGACGTGTCTCTGAGCATGATTTGTCCTGTGAAGATTGTCCTTGTCACAACTTAAACAACAAAAAGACAAAGGCAATGTTACATCACAAAAAAACAGGGGCTATCCTGCACTACCTGCACAGAGGTATAAGATACTAATGACATTACAGGCCATGAAATTGCTTGATTGCTACTCATGTGTCCAAAGAACTGTGAAGTCCCTCAAAATAAAGAGCCATACAAGAGGGTCAAACAATCTTCACACATTATCACTTTTTAATGATTATTTTCCCAATTACATTTTCTTTGAAGTAGTAGAAGTCTATCCTGAGAACGCAATTTGGCCCTGTATTCATTTGAAGCTCACTGAACATTTGATACCCACTTCTAAAGGTGCAACTCCAGTACTTTCAGCGAGGATCTTATATCCAGACTTTTTCCACTTTTTAACTTTAGAAAAGTCTACTTTCAGCTTGCCTGGCAAACTAGAAGCCTGAAATAACACTTAGCTCATTGAGTCTTTACTTCACACAGCCAGCCAGCGCCGTGCACTGTCACTGCAGTGTCAGCATGCTTTGCATCCCACCTACCCACTTCTCAGCAGAGCATGCACAGGGTTCATGCACAGTTCAGTCCTGTGACATATATCTACTTCCTGGGTCCACCTGAGCAGTTGTTTCAGGTGTGAGTATATTCAAGTTAGAGATTTGCTGGGGTGGGACTCCACAGATACAGTCATGTCTCTGCTTGAACAGAACTGCATCCAGAGAGCAAATGCTAACCAAGAAAAGTGAAAGCAGGGCGTTTTTCACACATAACCTCACTAACTCCTCATGAAGATCCACCCACAAGACTGACCTGTAACATTCAGCTCACTACCTCTAATTCAAAGTGTTTGCTTTATCAGTTAGCTGCTGGTCCATGTTACATTTGCTGCAGCATTAAGATTCATTAACTTCATTGCTCTCGGGATTGTCCCAATGCCAGTTGTGACCCAGATACATTACTAACAGAAAGCAGGCTATGTTGTCTAGCCTGCCTCTTCCAGGAAAATAAGCTCCAAAAAAAGCCTACCTTCTTTCCACTCTTGTAGAACTGGAATGTTGGCATGCACTTCACATCACAGTGTGTAGCAACATCCTGGAAGAGACAGAAAATCATCTTCAGCTATGCATGTCTGATGGGACATTTAGAAGCCAATAGTTTCCTTTTGACTAGGAAATAGAACAAAAGCCATTACTGTTCAAAATGAAGCAAAAAAGCATCTCTGGTAGTCATTACTTGGAAAGCCAGCATGATATTAACTTGACAGATACTCCACCATCTAATTCATAGAATAAAAGCACACATGTACTGTACTCATACTGTGTGTGTGGGTGGGGGTTGGGGGGTGAGGGGGTAAGAAAGGCCTCTGCATCAAAACAGAACACTGTTCATAAGACTTGAGATCTACAGCAGCTCTGCTCTTTCAACCTGACATCATTCAAACACTCAGTCCATGTTGCTGGAATTGCTGTAGAGCAGCCATTTTACTGCATCCGATTCAAAACATGAAAGAGGAAAAAATGCCAAGGGCAATGGGTGAGACCAGACAGTAGTGAGCCATTAGTTTTAGGGAAGATCGTATCAAAACAGATTAAGGCCTTTGAGACTCCTTCCCAAAGCACAGAGTGCTAGTGTTCCCAGGTTACCTAATGCATGCCATAGGGGTTAGACTGTGCAGATAACCAAAGTAGTTTGTTCTTCTCTGGTGTGCTCTAGAAGTTCCTTCTTTTCTGTATAGTTGCTAAGCACGTAGCATTTTGTTTCAATAAATCCAAGGCCATTTAAAAACATTCTTCTTCGCCACTTCCATGGATCTCATAAGCTACTCTCTCGGCACTACCCTTCGACCTTACCTGGGCATCATCCACATCAATTTCGATGAACACCACATCCCCAAACTTCTCACACAAACTCTAGAATGAATTAAGAAATAATGTAGTTAGCGCTCCAGAAAGCCAGTTTTTAAAAAGAGGCACTCACAGAAACTGTAACCCTAGTGCTGCTTCCCCCAGTAAGACTTGCCATGTTACCTTACTGGACCAGAATACCTTTCCTGACCAGAAATTTGATTTTCTGCTCTAACACCTGGAAGAGCCTGCTGAAACTTTCCCAAGCCTTCTCCCTGCAGAGAAGCCTCAGCTATCACTAAGCGCAGGGGAAAGGCCTTTACTTCTCTTCTGGCTTTTAGCAGATCACAGCAAGATGCTACACAGTCTATCTGAATCCAGGTTTAATGATCAGAGCCAGGGTACACACAAGGATAAACATTGTTTCAATTCCACCCTTCTTGAGGTAATGCAACTGTTAAGTCCCTACAGACCAATGCATGAAAGCACGGGGACAGCAGAAATTCAACTGCCTCAGCTCCTGGCTGCATCATTTATTCACTAGTTATAAAGCATATACTTCTACAATTTCTCAAAGAAAATCCTGTCTGTTACTCTGACGAAGGAGGTTTCCTTCATGTTACTGACAAAGTTTTGTATATCCTTCAACATACTTACTGAGAAAAACAGAAAGGCTACTTACGTGGAAAAACGGCTTGATCATTTTGCATGGTCCACACCACGTAGCAGAAAAATCAACTACGACAAGCTTCTCACCAGCAGACTTGAGTTCTGCCTCAAATTCGGACTATAAAGAAAAAGGAATTGAGCACATGAAGGATTTTCCCCCTTCTTCGCAAAAAGGTTTAGACTAATCCCCAAGTTAGCTTTCTCTCAGCCTTCACACGCTAATTTTACTTAAGCTAAGCTGTCTGGATCACGATGCATGTGCTTGTGTGAACTGCTTCCAGTGTTGGCACCACCAGTGTCTTCCGATTCCTCAGTCAGGAAATACCACAGCGCTCAGTTGCCACAACTCACTGAACGGTGGAAGTTAAGCTAGAAATTCATCTAGCCTATGATCTCAACTCATACTGCATTTTCAAAAAGTGAATGTTTTAGCAGAAGCGTATGACACTGAAAGCAATAGATGTCTGCATGCTAGAAGGCCAACAAGCACCTCGGACAGGTGCTGCACCTAGGGTGCAGCACCAGTATTCTCTGGCAAGCAAAACTCTTCCACATGCTGCAACTCCCAACACATCTGGCATCACAGCTTCCCATTAAAGGTGTCTCACAGCCTCCCAGTGCAGCTATCTTCAGCCATGCAACCTCCATATGCCAAGTTCTTCCACCCTTGCATCCTGGATATTCACCAAGGCTTCTTTGCTGTAAGGCTAGCAGCTAACACTCCACACCACCTGCTCTCAGCATAGTTTCTCACACTTCTGCACTGTAACATCACCAGCTCCTTACTAATTCTACTTCCTGCACTGGCCACCTAGACCATCTTCCTTACTCTCAGTTCTTCAGTCCAGTTGCTTAACTGCTGTATCCTGCAAGAGGAAGTCCAGCCCCGAGATGCATGGGTCTTACGGCCACACACGTCAGGTCACTACTGCACAGAACAAGGGTGAAGAGGAAGGACACAACACCTCCTGCTGACCATGAGTACTGTGTTCAGTTTTGGGCCCCTCACTACCAGAAAGACATTGAGGCCCTGGAACGTGTTCAGAGAAGGGCAACAAAACTAGTGAGGGGTCTAGAGCACGAGTCTTATGAGGAGCGGCTGAGGGAGCTGGGATTGTTTAGTCTGGAGAAGAGGAGGCTCAGGGGAGACCTCATCGCACTCTACAACTTCCTGAAGGGAGGCTGTGGTGAGGAGGGGGTTGGCCTCTTCTCCCAGATAACTAATGGCAGGACGAGAGGGAATGGCCACAAGTTGCGCCAGGAAAGATTTAGATTGGATATGAGGAAAAACTTTTTCTCTGAAAGAGTGGTCAGGCACTGGAATGGCCTGCCCAGGGAGGTGGTGGAGTCACCGTCCCTGCCGCTGTTCAAGAAGCGGCTGGATGAGGTGCTAAGGGATATGATTTAGTAGCTTAGTGGGTAGGGATGGTGATAGGAGGACGGTTGGACTAGGAGATCTTGTAGGTCCTTTCCAACCTAGTGTTCCTATGATTCTATGAGCCACACATCACTGGAGACTTGGTTCTGACTGCTGCTCAACCAGGCCCTAGCCTGTGAGTCATCTCTCATGTCAGAGAAAACTGCTGGGGGGGGAGGGAGGCTCAGAAGAAACGCAAGGTCCAAACGTGCTTACTCTTGAGACATCCAGCCAGGGGGAAGTGTTGGTATTTTTCCCAGAGAACCTAATATCCCTGAAGTAAGGAAGGCAGCAGTGACAGAAAAACTACCTGACCTTTGTCTTCTGTGTCACTGTGAATTGCTAAGCTTTCATACAAGAATATCTTTGCTAACAGAAGAGACACCTCCCACTATAAGGCCACAGCTATTGGAGGAGCTCACAACTCTGCTAGCAGTATTTTCTTGCTCCCATTGTCCTCCAGCAGGATAACACATGCTGCATTCAACCAGTGTGCTGTGAACAGGTCTCTGCTTCCAAGAGCCAAGTAAGAGAAAACAGATGGCAAGGAGAGCCTCTGGCACAGCAGTGGCTCCCAGCACCTCAAGATGGAGGCTACTGACCAGGACTGTAGGAGATCCACTGCTCTCAGCAGCAGAGGAGACAGCTGTAATGAAACACCTTACTTATAAGCGTGATTTCCGACATGTACCAAGTTGCCCTTGAACTGGGATTAACTCGGTCACCAGCTGAGTACCAACAGTAACTACACAATTCAGTGCTTTTTATTTTTAAAACAGAGCAGACTTTTTCTGAGCAGCTAGTATAAGCAGACTGAAGGCTGAGCTGCTCAAAACCCTGGGCAGTGACCACTTCTAGAAGTGCCACCTGCACCTGAGGCAGCACGCCGTCAAGCCTTGCTGCAACCCAAGTTGCAGAGAAAGCTGAAGAAAGCTTAATCAGCACCACCATTCTCACACCTCAAAAGGCCTTCTACAGCAGAAGCTAGCGAGTGTACGTCCCACCACCCGCTCCTGTCACAGGCTGTGCACGTTCCGTCTCAGGGTGACACACTTCCACCGTCCGCCCACCACAGGAGCCCAGGGGGAGCACCCTGGGGAGGCAGCAGCTCTAGGGGAGGATCAGGAGAGCTGCACAAAGCAGTTGCCAGGCTCACACTGCTCAGAAGCCACTCGCTGCATTTTACGAGCGGTGGGGAAAAGGGGTTTTTCCCCCTTCGCATCTCAGGAGAGCACAGACCCGCCTCGCCGCAATGCATTAACCCAGAATGCGCAGCTGCACTGTGGCCCGATGCAAGGATCTGGAGTTGGAGCCGCGCTGCCAGCACGACGTGCCCCCAGCCACGGCCCGCACCGCCGGGAGCTCCGGCCGGGCTCTGACCTCAGCTCCTCCCCGCTGCCCCGACCCCTCACCTCTCCCTCAGAAGATGACCGCCTCCCGCCATCCAGCGGGGCGGGGACCGCAGCGCGGCCCTTCGGCCCCGCTCTCACACGGCCCGGAGGCCCCGCACGGCCCTTCCCCCGCTTCCCGGCTTCCAAGCGCCTAACGGGCTCACCAGGCTGCCCACGATCTTCACCATGGCGGCGGCTCAGAGGCTGCACGGCAAGAAAGCGGACGACGGCCTCGCCTTTGCGCACGCGCGTCCCGCACACCGCTGGGCTCTCGACTGTGACTCGGCGCCGNGGGGGGAAAAAGGAGAAGAAAAAGGGCAAAAAAAAAGAAGAAGAAAAAAAGAAACCTCCAACCGTGTGACTCCGGGAAAAAGTGCTGCGTAACGATGAGCAGGAAGTGCCGGGCGGAGGAGGGAGGGGGCAGGCAATGGCGAGGGGGACCCCTCCTTTTTTTTTTTTCTTTATTTCACTTCATCGCATCACGTTTTTTTAATTACTATTTAATTAATTCGGTTTTTCCGCCCCCGGGAGCGCGGCGCGGGGCTGTGCCGGGGTCGGTGCCTGCGCGGGGGCTGCGCCCGCCTGTCCGTGTGCCATGTGTCCGTGTGTCCCTGTGTCCGCCTGTCCCATCTCTCCACCTGTCCCTTGTGCCCGTGTGTCCGTGTCCATGTGTCCCCCGTGTCTGACTGTCCCTCGTACCCACGTGTCCATTGTGCCCACCTGTCCCTTGTGCCCGTGTGTCCGTGTCCATGTGTCCCCCGTGTCTGACTGTCCCTCGTACCCACGTGTCCATTGTGCCCACCTGTCCCTTGTGCCCGTGTGTCCGTGTCCATGTGTCCCCCGTGTCTGACTGTCCCTCGTACCCACGTGTCCATTGTGCCCACCTGTCCCTTGTGCCCGTGTGTCCGTGTCCATGTGTCCCCCGTGTCTGACTGTCCCTCGTACCCACGTGTCCATTGTGCCCACCTGTCCCTTGTGCCCGTGTGTCCGTGTCCATGTGTCCCCCGTGTCTGACTGTCCCTCGTACCCACGTGTCCATTGTGCCCACCTGTCCCTTGTGCCCGTGTGTCCGTGTCCATGTGTCCCCCGTGTCTGACTGTCCCTCGTACCCACGTGTCCATTGTGCCCACCTGTCCCTTGTGCCCGTGTGTCCGTGTCCATGTGTCCCCCGTGTCTGACTGTCCCTCGTACCCACGTGTCCATTGTGCCCACCTGTCCCTTGTGCCCGTGTGTCCGTGTCCATGTGTCCCCCGTGTCTGACTGTCCCTCGTACCCACGTGTCCATTGTGCCCACCTGTCCCTTGTGCCCGTGTGTCCGTGTCCATGTGTCCCCCGTGTCTGACTGTCCCTCGTACCCACGTGTCCATTGTGCCCACCTGTCCCTTGTGCCCGTGTGTCCCCCATGTCCGCCTGTCCCTTGTGTTCACCTGTCCCGTGTCCGCCTGTTTCTTGTGCNCCTGTCCCTTGTGTCCATGCGTCTCTTTCATGCTGTCCCTTGTGTCCACATGTCCATGTGTCCATCTGTCTGCGTGTCCCTTGTCTGTGTGTCCCTCATCTCCATGTGTCCCCCATGTCCACCTGTCCCTTGCATCCATGTGTCTCTTGTGTCCCTCATGTCCACTTGTCTCTTGTGTTGCGTGTCTGTGTCCGCGTGTGCCATGTGTCCATGTGCCCCCATGTCCATGTGTCTGTGTCCTGCTGTCCCGTGTCTGCTTGTCTTGTGTGTCCACATGTCCCTGGTGTCCATGTGTTTGTGCCCGTGTGATCCTTGAGTCTGCCTGTCCCTTGTGTCCATGCGTCTGTGTCCTGCTGTCCCTCATGTCCACCTGTCCCTGCAGCCTGGAGGTGGCCAGGCACTGGGCACACGTGGGTCTGGCTCCCAGATCTGCCGCGTGAATGCCTCCCATCACTGAGCACAATGCCATTTGTGCCACCTGCGCTTGTTATGGGACTGCAGTTACCTGGTGCCGTGATGGCACGTAGTAAAAACTGCAGAAAAATGTGGAACCTCTCGCTGGAATTCAAAAAAACAAAAACTCACACACCCAGAAAGCACACCCTGTTTTCTTCTTATTTTTCTTTTTTGTTCTTTTGAGCTGCAGAGTGGCCCTGCTCCTTGCTGCAAGGTGCTGGGCGTCCCTTGGCCAGCACAGAGCTGGTGAGGAGCTGAACGGGTGAAGGAGAGTGGTGTGGAACACAGTGCTGCCCTGGTGTGGAAGGGGATTTTCCAGCCCTCTGCATTGTCCAGGTGTCTCTGGGGGGCCTCTCGGGGGAACTGATTGTTCCTCCCAGTTCAGCATTGTCCGTGGACTTAGCATGCACTCAGTTCACTGGTAAAGCATTGAAGAGAACTGGCCCTAAAATGGAGCTCTGCAGACTCCCACTGGCGACTGGCTGCCGTGCGGCCCCATTTGCTACAACCCTTTGAGCCCGACCCAATGGTTCAGTTGAGCCAATGGTTGACCCATTGCATTGTTTCCGTCTAGCTGCACATTTTGTCTAAAAGGATGCTGTGAGTGGCAGTACCAAAAGCTGAAATCTCCCAAGCCTGCACCCCCATCCCTGACCCCAACTTGATGACCTCATACACGTGTTGCAGTAGAAGAGATGGTTTCATGGCAAGTAGGTGTTTGGCCATGTCACAGACATGGGCACGTCCAGCATTAACAGTGGTGCGGATGGCTGCCCAAGGGAGGAAGCAGCTGGAGGCAGTTCTGCAGCAGCGTTTTGTGGCAGGAAGGCCGGGTTATCTGCCAGTACTCTGCCATGGAGTGTTCCGCCCGGCCCCAACGTTGCAGCCTTCAATTGTACTTTCCCTTTCCTTCCAGCCTGCTCTTCTGGAGGATTTTACTTCTGTAACTGGTCCATTAAAGGTGCAATAAATATTTAATGATGAGCTGGGTGTGCTGGGTGCTGTGCCAGCAGGCTCGCAGAGTGAGCACACTCTTCTCTCCCTGGGGTGACGTACCAGCAGTGCAATTACCTGGAGTCTCTCGAACACTTGGCAGAGCACGTCTGGTTGAAAGATGAGAGGAGATGCCAAGAAAAAAAA
>WBMW01003499.1:185016-317294 GCA_013396635.1 Penelope pileata | reverse complement strand
AAAAAAAAAAAAATTAAAAATAGTGTTCAGCTGGGACCTAACCATCTATGTGCATCATGTGTTCTGCCTGCCTGCATAGTTAATGTTTACTGACTTTGTGGGTAATTAACTGGAGCCAAACAATCCTGATTTATTGCCGCATAATTATTTTCCTGGGAACACCTGACTTATGAGAACTTTCTGAGAAATGTGACGTTTATTAACAGGTCTCAGGCACCCTGACCTGACACAAGACGCTTCTGATCGAAGGCAGGAGGGCTGGGCACTGCCAGCAGGCTTGGGAGACCGCCTGCCAGTCTTGTGTCTCTGGATGGTTTCTGCAGGGGTTCACCTGCACCATGGCTCGGATCATGGTCAGCAGCTTTCTGAGGCCTAAGAAGAGCTCCTGTGTGGCTATGCCTCCGGGAAGATCCTGCTTGAATCCCAGTTGCTTTAAGTTGTTCTTCAGGCCAACCATACCTGGGGTGCACCAGGCCCAGCACTGCTGGGCGAGGGGAGGGTCTGTCCCCTCTACTCTGCCTCCTGCAGTCTCACCTCGAGCACTGGGAGCACAGTGCAAGGACATAAAACATTAGAGAGCATCCAAAGGAGGGCTGCAAAGATGGAGAAGGGTCTGGGGGGCAAGAGGTGTGAGGAGCAGCTGAGGTCCCTTGGGTTGCTCAGCCCAGAGCAGAGGAGGCTGAGGGGAGGCCCCATGGCGGCCTACAGCTCCTCACAGGGAGCGGAGGGGCAGCGCTGAGCTCTGCTCTCTGGGGACAGCGACAGGGCCCGAGGGAACGGCATGGAGCTGTGTCAGGGGAGGGTCAGGTGGGGGTCAGGAAAAGGTTCTTCACCAGAGGGTGGCTGCTCTCTCAGATATATGGTTGAAATTTTGGGTGGTCCTGTGTGGAGCCAGGAGATGGACTCAGTGACCCTTGTGGGTTCTTTCCAACTTGGGCTATTCTATGGTTCTGTGATACTACATCTCAGACTCAATCCAAAATCAAAGTGGAAATGTGGACCTCATGATGGAGATCCACCTACAGCACTGTTTTTTTCTTTTTCTGCTGGCAGATCTTGTTCTTACCTTCCTTCCAGCTGCTGCAGGGCACAGGGACCCCATAGTGCCAAAAGTGGTGGAAATTTAAAAAGAGAAGAAGAAGCTGCTGACAGGAAGTGATGTGAGCTGGTGATGCACTGTAGAGAAAGGAGATTCGCGTTTTTGATACCATACTCTAATTTCAACATTTACAAAAAAGGAGAAGCAGCACTCAGACACCACAGGTCTAGACAGGCAAATTAGTGCTCAAGTCCTTCCAGCTCTTAACAACATTAAGGGCTCTCTTGACTCCCTGATCCTTTCAGTGCTGGAATAAAGGTCCACTTCCATCTGCATCTTCAGACAGGGAGCATGCTGACTGCTGTTGCTGCGGCAAGGTGGATTGTTTTTGATGAAGAGAAGGAAAAGCATGGGGCCATAGGGAATCCCCACCAGCATCACTGGAGAGCCTGCCCCAGGGATTCAGGGAAATTTGGTGAAGGAGCCAAAATGCAGACATCGAGGTGCTGAAGGCACCCAGCTCTGGACTGTCATCCATGGTGTGGAGTTCCACCCATGTCCTCCATCCATGCTGAATGGACACCGGCCTTCCTCCTGAAGAGGCAGGAGGACCAGGCTGCTGGGAAGAACAAGGGGAATCCAGGAGTTTTGTAGTTGCTGTGGTAGTGTTGCCTGTTCAATTGCTGTATGCTGTGTTACCACTAAACAAAAGGGCAAGAAGATTGGCAAAAATATTACAGGTTCACACTGAAAACCCACTCTTGATAAGGTTCTGATATCTGTATCAGAAATGATCACTACTTGTTGGGACCTAACTTTGATGTAACTTCCAGGGATGTGAAATCAGAACTGTGTTAAATACCCAGAATATATTTCCAACACGCCCAAATGTGTGCATAATTCAGGATGTTTAGTACTGGATGCTCATCCCAATCTATCTGAGGTCTTGGTCTTGCCAGAATCAAACCCAGGAGCAGTTTGACTCCTGCTGCATTTTATTCCATTGCTGGAGGACAGACTTCAGGAAAGGGAAGCTGCCCATCAAAAACACTCATTTTTCACCCCTCTGAAATCCACTTTATGCCCCAGGTTGCTAAAAGTTATATGCAGAAATGAGTTTGTTTGTGGGTCTGGCAGCCTGCTGCAGTCTATGGGGCTGCTTTCCTTGGGAGAGCTGGTTGAATATCACATTCCCGCAGTCTGGGGAGAGGGCTGAGTTGTTTTTTATGCTCGAGACCCAGTGTTGTCCAATGTTATAAATAAAGATGACTCAGCGCCTGTTTTTCTCCACTTAACTACTGTCAAACTGACATTGGAATTGCAGACCGTCGCATTGCCTGGTCTGAGGAGTAAATGGAATAAGTGGATCTGCCACAGCCGGAAGCAATCAGCTGGCACTTGTTGGCATTCCATCTGAGCACCGCAGCTCTGTGAGGATGTCCTGAACGCAGTGGCTAAGTGCGGACAGGATGCTCTGCCCTGGGGCAGCCACCGTACCTCCAAACCCACTGCTCATCCTGGGGGCTCCTGCCAGGGCTCTGGACAAAATCTGCCTGTGGGGGCTGCTTGCCCTTCTCCTTAGTCCTTTCTGGGGATAGGGACAACTTGTGGTCCTCCCAGCCCAACGCCGGGTGGTGGGCAGTGAGGGGAAAAAGACCCCTGTGCTTCATCCTCTGCTGCACTTTGGTGAAGAGTAAAAGCACTAGTGAGTATTTTTATAAAATGTTCATGCTCTGTCCCCAGCCCCCTTTCCCCAAATCTAAAACCCCTTTTCACATCCTTTGCTCTTTAAGTGCAAACACAGAGTGCAGCCAAGGCTCCCAGAGGGACATAGCTCATGCAAGAGGACATTTCCACTCTGGGCATTGCTGTAAGAGCCTTGCTGAGAGCTTGTTGTTGTGTTTTGAAGGAAAAACACCCATTAGGGACACTGAGCCTAAAGATGGTTGTTTTAGTCTCTCTCCTTGGAGATGTCCAAAAGCTGCCTGGACATGGTCCTGGGCACCCTGCGCAGGGTGTCCCTGCTGGAGCAAGGGTTGGAGCAGAGGGACCCGAAGTTGCCTTCCAGCCCCATCCATTCTGTGATTTACTATTCCTTAACATCAGTTGTCTTTATTACAGCTGGTTGCTAACCCTGGAGAGTTCATCCCATGCCCTGTTCTGAGCAGGGCACACAGCAAAGCAGTGGAGGTGCAAATGCAGTGCATTACGAGGAGAGATCAGCGCAGCTGCCGAGGATTTTGCTCGTTGAAGCCATTTGCTATCGGCAAAGTGAAGAGATAGACGAGGTATGCAATGTTACTGGGTGACTCAGAAGTGGGAGTGTGTGTTCATCTTAAGCACCTTTGCATCATCCTGACTCAGCAAAACACGCTCAGCACTACATTTTCTTCCTGTTTAGCAAATTTCCTGGGGACTTTTGCTTTAATGAGGAACCATACAAATCCCTATGCTTAAACTCAGGAAGCTTCACCCAGGACTGACATGGTACAACAAAGCCCAGTGTTCTCAGCAGTCACAACTTGCCACTGTTCAGCATCAGAAAGTGGTTCTCATGTGCAGGGAGACGTTTCTTCTTCCTTTAAAGCCAGCTCAACCACAATCTCTTCGTTATTTGCTTCCTCCTCTGCTGGGTCAATAATAAATTGTTCAGAGGTTTTTATGCCACGCTGCACCCAGTGTGTAGGTCAGGGACAGCAAACGCGGTGAGGCACAGGAGGAGCCTGTGTCCCCCATGGGAGTGTGCAGGTCTTTCTTTCCCACATGCTGGTGCTGGTTGCTCCAAAACCACCAAAATCTCCTGTGACTGAGGAGCCAGCCTCATGTCCCCGAGCGTTAATGCAATAAGGGATGCTTTCCTAAGTGCATCCTTCTGTGTGAAGCTTAGAGGGACAGAAGCAAAATACAGAACGTGTAACACAAAATGCTGGGCTCATTTTCGACTTCGCAGTGCCCACTGGGTTTGAAGGTGAGCCTGCCTGCAGAAAATGATCCCTTTCTCCCTCCCCCCCCCCCCCCCCCGCCCTTTTTCCAGCAACACATTTGCAGCACTGATGCATGTCCCTCATGTGTTCCACAGCTGCTGCTCTGTCCTCAGTGCATGGATGCACTCTGTCCACTTGGGACAATCCCAAAAATGGCACTCACAAGCTACGCCCTGCATGATTCCAGCGGGAAGCATTGGCCACGGTGAGGGCAGCTCTGGAGCCTGGGGTCGGCTCCTGCTCCAATGCACAAACCTCTGATGGGATGCATGGGAGCAATGAAGACAACCTCCTGAAGTGCAGCCACCCCAGAATGAGGGAGTTACACATGGAAAAGAGCTGAAAAAGGGAAAAACTAGTTACTGACTCAGGAAGGGCAGCAGTGCACTGTCAGTATTTTCCCTTGTTGTTGGCTCTTTGATGTACTCTTCAGCAGAACTGGGTATCTGCCACGCTGTCAGGCACTGCAGGTGTTAAATGGGGGATAGGGAGCAGGCATGCTGCTAATATTGCAGGAAAACTTCCTGGCTCTTCCATCTCTGGGAACTCATCTTCCTACTGCTGTGCCTATTCACTTGCAGTTCCTGCTGTTTTGCTACTAAACTAACAATAATAAAAAGCCACCCATTTCCACTTCTCTTGTACAAACATCACTTTCCCCTAGCTCTGAAGACACTTGGTGCAGAAATAGGCAGCATCATCCATAGCCGCACCACCACTGTTTTCATGTCACCTGGGTCACCTTACCCTGCTGGTACAGGCACATGACAACAAGGCAGCGCCTTCCTATGAGGAAAAACAAGTTCTGTGAATGCCTGGATTAAATCCTTGTTGCTGGGTTAAATGAGCCCATGCAGCTTTTCTGCCTGCTGATCGGTGTCTCAGACAACATGGGCTGATTTCTGCCCAGTGCAGGCTGTGAATGCTTCTCCTACATATCCGGAGTGCCCTGCAGAGGCTTGCTGAGCACTGAGGGGATACTGCCTGTGGGCCTCAGTTAAAGCATTTCCATAGAGAAATGCAATTTTTTGAAAAAAGAGCGAAAGCTCTTTCTGTTTATTTTCTGCCTGGTTCAGCACTGCTAGGGCTTTCTTCATGACATCTCCTCAGATGGACATAGGGTCTGATTTTTGGGTGGTTCTGGAGCCAGGAGTTGGACTTGATGATTCTTGTGGGTCCCTTCCAACTTGGGATATTCTGTGATTCCTAGGGGCTCTCCGAAGCAGGGCTTTGGAGGTGGGTTGCTGGGAGGTGACTTGCTGCGTCCAGTGCTGATGGCTCGTGGTTGTTAGAGGCCCCTGGGGTGCCATGTCCCCCCCACCCCCCCACCAGGAGAGGGGCCTCTGGGGATCCCTGGCACCAGAGGGCCTCAGCCCCGCTGTCTCTATTTTGTCCTCTCTTCTTTGGGGGCAGCCACAGGGACTGCACAGGGTGTTCGTGCCCACTGCCCTGGGGAAGTGGTGTCGCTGGCACCTGCGCCAGAGCTGCCAGCAGTGGGCTGATGCAAGGTGCTCCAACCCCAGCTGCAACCCCAGCTCTCCTGAGTGTGGGCACGGCATCTGGGGTTCCTCCAGGGCTTCCTGGCCTTTCTGCTTTGCCCTGAGGTGCAGTTATGGGTTGTCCTAGAAATGCGGGTGGAGGGACAGGGCTGCTGCTTCTTGTCCTCTATGTGTGTTTGATGCTTCCCAAAGTGTCAGTGTCAGCATGGCCTGAGTCAGGCGTCCCTGGGCAGACTGCATTCCTCCTCTCCATTGCTTTCACCTGTTTTCATTAACGCTCTGGAAGAGCCCCCCAAAAAGCAGTGGCTTCTTGGAAACAGAGGTAGGAGAACCATAGAATCATGGAATCATGGAATGGCTGGGCCTGCTCCCATGGCTGTATTTACTCTCCCTCATGGGCCTGCCAGCCTGGAGCCCTGACCCTCAGCCCTCAGCTGCGTGGGTGGCAGTGGTCAGGACACGGCTTGCTCTCACACCTCCCTCCCCCCGGGCACGTTCGCTGCAGGTTTTTGCTCGGGAAGCACTTAACTCTGTCATTTCTAACTTTAATTTCACGCCATTTCCCCTTAATGCCATTACCCTCTCTTTATGCAATTTGTTCCCACAGGTCCTTACAGCACCTCCCTGCTCATTAGCAGCAGGATTAATTAATGAACTGTTTATTCCTCACTCCAGATCGTTAACCGAGCTATTTAATAAAATCAGACCAGACACCCATCCTTGCAATACCTGACCGGGCAGTCACCTTTCCCCAGCCCTGCACCCAGCTGATGGGAAGCCAGGCCCCGGGCAGCCATCCCTCCTCTGCAGCTCTTTGTGTTTGCTGCAATCCCATGATGACGAAGGCTCCAGCCTGGAAAGATGCTTCAGCTCCTTTTAAGCTGCACTTGAGCAGCCCTAATGGCTTCAGGACAGGGCTGTACACGGAAGTGCTTGCAGGATGGCAGCTGTAAGGAGGTTTCCGTTCTTGCTCTATCCATTTGGCCATCCCTGGTTTTCCGGAGGTAGCTCCTTGCCCTGCAGCAGCACGAGGACAGGGCCTCACACAGTGCTTTTCTGGGAGGGGGGAGCATGGGACTGGGGTGCAGGACCTCACCTCCCCATGAGGAGCACGCTGGGCCTGAACTGGGGGTGGGTGTCAGGGGACAAACAGGGACCTAAGCTCACAGGACAACTTGCCCAGCTGCTGCTGGCCGCAGACTTCATGCTGAGGGGCAAGGCTTACATTTGGCAATGTGCTCAGACTGGAGTTCATGCTGGTACACCGGGACAGCACGGTGTGTGTGGGTGGCACACACAGAATTGTCCTGGGGTTTT
The DNA here is from genome assembly GCA_013396635.1 of Penelope pileata. NCBI lineage: Eukaryota > Metazoa > Chordata > Aves > Galliformes > Cracidae > Penelope > Penelope pileata. Next base: position 310,455 of record WBMW01003499.1, on the reverse strand, counting down.
TGAGTCCTGAGTGCTGCATCCAGGCCTTGGGCCCCCAGCACAAGAAGGATGCAGAGCTGTTGGAGTGGGTCCCAAGGAGGCCATGAGGATGATCAGAGGGCTGGAGCACCGCTCTTACGAAGACAGGCTGAGGGAGCTGGGCTTATTCAGCCTGGAGAAGGCTCTGGGGAGGCCTCAATGCAGCCCTATAAACAGGAGGAAGACTGACTTTTTATACAGTCTGATAGCGATAGGACAAGGGCGAATGGTTTTGAACTGAAAGAGGGGAGATTTAGGTTGATATTAGGAGGAAATTCTTCACTCAGAGGATGGTATGGCTCTCAGAGGGCACAGCTGCCCAGAGAGCTGTGGGTGCCCCATCCCTGGAGGTGCTCAAGGCCAGGCTGGATGGGGCTCTGGGCAGCCTGAGCTGGTGGGTGGCAGCCCTGCCCATGGCAGGGGGTTGGGGCTGGGTGGGCTTTAAGGTCCCCTGAGCTAATTTAGGCCTCTTATGATTCTTCTGTGTCCTTTTGCATTTGTGTCCCCAGCTGGCTGTGTGGTGAGTTGTAGCCAGGCTGCGTTCCTTCCTGTGCTTTAACCCACTCATGAAAAATACAATCTCACACTTAAGGCCAATAAAATACCCGCCAGAAGAAAACTCCACTTGTCTGGCAGCATTATGTTCCTCTCAAGGCTCTGCAAGAGGGCTACTGTTAATAACGATTAACAAGTTTTAACTCTCACCTCCTTTTATCTGCAGTGCTTCGGCAGAGAAAGAAGGGCTCACACTTCCCATGCAATGGGAGGACCTGAGGTGACTCATGTGGTGACATGGCCTGCCATGGCAGGCAGGAGCTCTGTGTCCCCACCAGGCCTCACGAGCAGCCTGTGGTAGGCGAGGCCTGCATGAAGAGCTGGCAGTGCTGCCATGTTGGCAGGCCCCAGCAACGCCACCATGTTGGTCTTGAAAGCAAGGTAACAGAAATGCAGCCCTGGGAGAGCAGCTTGTGGTAAATGGGATGGACACGTGAACTGCTCTGCTTTGTGTGCATGACTGGAAATAACTGCAGGGAAACAGATCAATAGCGGTGCTGCACGCTCTGTGCGGCCTGCCTCTGGGTACCGCAGTGCCTTGCTGCTGGGAACACCCGGCCAGGGGCTGTTCTCCCAGAGAAGCATCTGCAGTGCGGTAAAAGCAGTAGGGATCCTATCCGCAGCGAAGACATGAACCACTGCAGGACAAGCCTGAGGTGCCCACACTGTTCCTGCACCAAGCTGCAAAGAGAGCACTGCACTGGCCTTCAGGTGAAAGCACAGCAACATCTGCTGGCACACACGGACCTCTGTGTAGAGGATGGGCATCCGTGTGCACAGGTAGCCTGCTCTCACTCAGGATCATGAGCAGTATTTGGATGATTACTGTTGCATGCAGATCTGCCTCTTTTCCATCAGATGCACATCAGATTTCAGGGCTCCACTCTCTGTAACCTCATGCTACCTTCTGAGCTGCTGGCTTTTGTGAAGGCATAGAGGACTGCTTTGGCACTCTGAAGTCTTCACGTAAGCCTCTGTGTCAAAGCACTGACAGGCTTACTAATATTACCTGGAAAAACCCACACCCTAAGTCTTTTGAGTGCTTTGTCATATATGCTCCTTCTTTCGAGGGGTGGTGTTTGAGTCACAATGTTTTCTTTGTTACGCTATTTTTAACCCCAGCTGTCTCTGAGCAGAGAAGTCTCCATAGCTTTAAAAATTCTGGAGCTAGTGCAGAGTAAAACAAACCATATCTCCAGTAAGCAGCATGTGTAGCAGGCTTCAGTGCATCTGTTTATGCCAAGGATAAGTTTGGCCATTAGAGGTTTCAAAATGCAGTCTAATGGCAGAGGGGATGTCAAAAATTAAGTGCTACCTGCATTTCTATCTGAGGATGTGGAATAACCCAGCACATTCTTCTGAGGTTACCGGCAATTATTTCATCTTTTCGCTGAGCGGAGCTCCACTTCCCTCATACTCATGCTCTGCAGCAGATCCAAAAGGGTAGGTATATAGTTTTGTTGCTTGGTGTTAACAAAGAAATGCAGTGTTGCATCTATATGGGTACTAAACAGGGTGCAACTTTATTTACAGTGTAAAGTGCATCACACAGAAGTCATTTAAAACACACAACAAGCAGTGACATAAATGACAATACAGCACAGAATGGGGAAGGGAAAACGTTCCAGCAAGTATCAAAGCATCATCAACAGCACTAATATAACAGCCTATAGTTTCAGCTACTCTTCCTACCACCACATCAGCTTATGAAACATATTGACTGAGTATATCCCCATACTCCATGAACTAGTCACTAGTGCGAAGCTGCAGCGCTAAAAGCCAGCCCTCAGCCCCAGGGTCTCCAGCAGTGTCCTGCCCGCTCCACGCACATTACTCACCACTGTTCTGCTCTGGAGATTGCCAGGGCAGTGAGGGCACGTACCGAGGAAGCACACTGAAAATGGGACCATTTACTTTTTAAAAGATGAGTGACATATAAATAAAGACCCACTTTTCCCACTGATACGCTCTTTCCCTGGAGATATCCTGACGCTCACTGCAGCGTCTGTTCACCCACTGCGTACGGCAGCAGGGGCTCAGGGAATGAAGTGCCTACACACAGTGGCGACCGTGGGTTGAAACAGGGTGTTATTTACTGAACACTAACTTGACCCAAAGCTGTAAACATCGATGGCTGTGGATTGTTGCTACATGTCCGCAGAATCCATTAGAAAAAGATGTTTATGGGAGCTGAAGGAACAATCTTCAGCTGGGTGCAGCTCCCAGTGGGAAGGCATCTGCATTCAGATTCAGCTTGTCCCTTGACAACTGTTCTTCACTATTTCTTTTTCTTTCAGCTGGCTGAAAGCTCTTCCTGTGTCACATCTTCACTTCTTTCTTCCCCATTTCTGGTCTTAGGTTAACAGCCATAGTTATGTGTCAGTCTTCATTAGCGCCTTAGTCCTGCCACTAGCTCCTTTTTGTGTCCTATCACATTTCTCTCATGCATTCATCAAGGGAAGGTAGATTTATAAAGAGGGAAGGGGTGGGTCAGGGTGTGCACACTCATAATCCAGAGGGTAACCAAGCAGTAATGCTGCAGAGAGTAGAATGTTCTTCCTTCTTTCCTACTGCTGGCTGCCAGTCATGCTTTTCTGCTATTACTGGGAAAAACTGAGCTTCTGATCAATGGTTGCCATGTTTTCACTCTAACATCTTATTTCATAGATCAGACTTTATACTATCTGATGATAATTAGTAGACATTTGACCTCAACACACGCATGATTCTCATCTTGTAATTCCACCTCACCACTTAACCATGGATACATCTTGGCATCGCAGCTCATTAGAGCATGACCTCAGGACGGCACTCAGGTATGTGTGATTTTCAGATGCAGTGGGATCAACAAGGTGCAGAAGAGAAATCTGACAGCATGTGTGCTCTCTTTCTCTCTCAGCCAGGCATTTCTGCCTGCATGTGTATGCAAGAGGCCTTTTCCAGTTCTCTGAGGGTTCTGTACAACATAAATACCACTTTTGTATGAGCAAATAGCAAAGTTTCACCTGTAAACACAATCAGTGCCTTCTCTCCCTGCTCCAGGGCCAAACTTCAGGACCCAAAACCCATGTATTGAAAGATCTCACCTGGCAAGCAGCTGCTGGATGTGTACTTCATCACGACACAGGAAAGGGGCACTGGTTACAGGCAGGTGCTGGTGAGTCCCATTACAAGAGGGAAGGTCTCCGTGGTCTGCCTGCTGCCGCATTATCCAGCCTGAGCACAACACCTGAACTGCCTGCGTGCCAAAAACCTTCAGAGGCTGTTGTCGCCTAGACACTGTCTTTCTCTGAATGACACAATGTTCTCTCATCTCTTTCAAATTTATTTTGCCAATAAATGTCAGGTAAAATTCTTGACAATGTCTTCCATTTAAGTCACTTTTGAATGACATTCGTGTCACATAATGAATGTTACATTATCTCCTAGTGTCCACCAGGAGCTCTGGTTACAATTTGGACTTTATCAAATGTACTTCTAATTTATATCAACATGAGTTTAGAAGCGGGCCCGACGCAAAGTTCAGTGGCTCAGTTAGCCTTACGTAACAACTCTTTACTATCAAATTGCTGGATTTCAATATGCTTTGGCAGATGATAAGCAGAATTGCAACATTCTGTTTAATCATGGTTGCGGTATAGTATGTTTTAATTAGCTTACTGGTTGTAAGAAATGGGAGGGACTTCACCGTATACAACCATTTCCTCAGCGGATCTTTACCTTTGCATGTGTATGGTGTGTGTGTGTAGCAGCATATATTTGATAATACTTTTGTAAATGGAAAATACAGAGGATTTCTTTAAAAATTGAAAGGTATAGAAAAAATATATCAGAAAATAAAATACAAAACAAGGGAGCTGGGGGGAAGGGAAGCGATGGATGTGATTTACAATGCATTAGATTCCAAGCCCCGGTGCCCAGGCTGAAGAAAGATTTCTGAATGTAAAACTGCTGCTCTGCTGTTAAAAGTGGTAGAATCCAGCCTTCCGTTTTCTGTGTCAAAAAAAACAACACATAACAAACAGAATCAGTGCTGTGGTGAAAATACAGAGCAAGATGAACAGTGAGACACATGGAGAAGCTGAGGCTGTATCAGGGAGTAGAGCATAGCGTACTGAGGGGGAAGAGAGAGAGCGAGCTGACGTCTAATGCAAACCATGACTCATCACAGACTGGTTTGGAACTAATCTAGCTCTGGATGCTGATAAAAGCTTTTAGCCCTTTCAACTTTCCCTAATAAATCAAACCCAGCTAACCTGCAACAGCAAATCTTTGCTGCCACGGCACCTACTTCTGTCTTGCCTGTATTGTTTTCAAGTCCTCAGCACAGTATCATACACTGTAAAGAGCCACCAGGGTGAGGCCAATGTTTAACAAAAAACAGAAGTGATCTGCCTGTTTCTGTCATCTTCCCTCAGCACCCTAAGTTCTGCGTGGAAAGTTTCCTCTCAAACAACCCTTGAAGGGAAAAGCTATTGGACCACAAGCTTATGGGACCCATGGTCCACTTTTTCTCAGACTTGGCAATGCTGCATGTAGCTGTGAGTATGGAAAAAAAAAACCAAACAATCAAAAAAACACAGTAAGAGTCCAGTTTACTAACAGCCTGAAACTCTGCTTTGCCACAGAGAAGAATTCCAGACTTTTTGGCTGATAAGTCCAGTGAACTTGGGCTTCTCTGCTTCCTGTCCTATCTGAAAATATGATCAGTGTTTACACGTTTAACTAAAGCCAGACAACGTTTTTCAGCAGTACATTTAAGCTATTTCACTTAGGTATACATAATTATAAATGAAAACTGTTCATTGTGGACAACATGGTTTTCCAATGAGCACCTTTTCTGGAGCTTTAAGATAAATGGCGAATCTGAGAGACAGAGAGGAATCTCCCATCTATATCTGTCCAGAAAGAATAATAATAATAAAAAAAAGATGATGGCATTAGATTTGTCTACATTCTGGAGAAAAGAATAAAAATCTAATATTCAGCTGGTATTTGTTTAGCTCTCCAGGATAGTGACCAATGCATTCAGTGTGAGTCTGTGTCAGTAGGAGTTTGAAGATGTCATCCACTCTGGGAGGCTGTCAGGGCTGGTGAGGAGCTGAGGTACAGCTATTTTTGCTGGTGTGTGTTTCATGGCCTTCATTAATACTCCATGTGGGGAGCAGGAGAACTCATGCTACATGTTTTGTTATGATATCTGGTTTCCGACCACAGCATCGTCACTACAATTCCACGTGCCTTCCATCTTTGGGGCTGTAAATGGCGGCATGAAGCAAGGTAGCTTTCCAAAGATAAACTGGTTCCTGCTCAGACCTCCGTGGAAGCTGAACTTCCCAAGTTAGCTTTAGAAAACAAAGCCATGATTACAACTTTTAAATGCTGCCTTGCATGGTGATGGCACTCACTGATTTGAGAATCTTTTCCGCTACTGGCTCTGTTTTACATGGATCAGCAAACCCAAATACAGGCATGAGTAAATTGTAGAAGAGCACACACATGAACCAGATCTAAGCCCAGTGCATGGGGCTCCTGGCACAGTGATGGCACTGTCAGGTGATCAGAAGTGTGACTTGACTCAGAGACACCATATTTTACTCTAAATAATGACATTACCCAACAGCAGGTGTAAGACGAACTATTTTTTACAACTTCTGCTGCATTTCCTTAGTCTTGAACCTGGACCGAGCTGAGGTATACACAGTTCAAAATGAACATTTGAAAAACATCCAGTATGGTATCACAACAAACACCTCAATTTGCAGCATTAACACTAAGGCTCAACCTTGCTGGTTTGACTGCTTGCTCACACATAAATGTGCCATTTCCTGGAACTTCTATACAAATGTACCATTCCCTGGGATTTCTATACATTTCATAATTATTTGACTGAGTACTCTCTAAGGCACTTCCAGATTGTTCATAAATGATGAGTCATCTGGTGACCACTGATTTACAGGATCTAAAGATGCTCTTCTGCAAAATTAACTGAAGTTCTTTGGAAATACTGTTGAGCAGTGAGTCACTCAGCCTAGTCATGGGACAGCACTCAGCAACACTTACCTGGAGCAATCATGTCCAGTCCATGATGAGGGACAGTAACATCGATTTGGTCGTATGCACTTCCCACCATTTAGGCAAGGTGACTGGCAAACAGCTGCGTACAAATGCACACAGAGATTAATGAGCACACCCACACCAACCTGTGAAGGAACAGCATCCTGAAAGTCCAGCCTGCATTATTCCATTACAAATGGACTGCTCTCAAAACCACAACATCAAATGTCAGCTTTGCATTTCTTGTAAAAGATGGTTTGCTCTGGAAAGGGCTATCCTAGCAGCTCATCTCTGCTGCATGTGATTCCAACCTCTCTGCTGTCCGCTGTATGGGATGCATGGAAGAGACAGTGTATTATTTTCTGTTGCCTTAAAAATTATGTTCTTTTTGCCCTGGATTGAGGCAGAAAAGAAATGCAAGTGGAAGCAGAGGGAGGAATTAGAAGAGTCGTCAGATCAACAGAAGAACAGGCTTCACTTCTAGGAAGAAAACGTGTATGTTTATTTGAAAGGAATGTGATGGCTGAACAGCAGCCAGAACAAGCAGAAACCAGATGTGGTAGAAAGTCCAGAAAGAGGCAGAACAAACAGAGTGAAAGGCCGAAAAGCCATCACATCAACAGCAGGCAAGACTTCACACAATGGCATCCATGTGGAGACATGCAAGCAGGGGATGATGGCAAGTTCCTGAAAGAGGCTAGGTATCCCTAAAGGTGTGACTCAGTGTTACAGTGCATTGGAACTGGAGAACAAATGCTAGGCTGCCTCAGGCCATAGGGAAGGGTCAGCTGGGACATAGCTGCACCTGCTTTTGTGCTGTACCAAACCTAAGGGTATAAGGTAGCTTCTCTTACCAATTTTGAGATTAGGAGATAAAGCAACACACAATTTACAGAACAGATTCAGAGACTCACTTGATGAGCTGCTTCAAAGATAAACATTTGTAACACCAGAATGCTGAAAAAGACTAGGTCTTTTTAGCAGATGATGCTGTATTAAGAGGACATACCTGCAGATACCACTGAAAGCAAACTTTGGGTAATGTTTTTGCAAGAAATATTCATCACTGGAAACAGTGACTAAAATGGAATTACAGGAAATGGAAATGAGTAGTCACAGGAATGTGTAAAGGAGATGGAAGTATTCTACTCTGATTCCTCTGGGCCAAAACACAAGCAAACAATGGCAGGAGAGTATAGAGATGGAACACCCCTGTGCAATTAAGTGTGCCAGGCTTGTCGTGTTGAAAGTGACTTCTATTTCTGGAATGAAACACATGAACGAAACACCATTACCTCTCACTTTATGTTTATAATTATTCCTGTGAGACTAGCAGTTAATCCAAATAGTTCTCATTTCACTTTACTCTGTCATGGCAGAATATCATGATCAGGAAGTAAAACCTGAAGTGATTTACTAACTTTATAAACAGTGTTTATGTACTTTTGAATGGATTTTGGCATAGATGCCGTTGTCCACTAGATTTTTTACCTGAGCTACTGAAAAGCAAGTCAGCCTGAACAGATTTGAACTGCTGGCCTAGAAGTCAAGAAGCTGTCTGTTCTCCTCAACGACCTATGCTGTTACAGCTGCAAAGTTTGCGAAGCATTAGAGGAAAGACTGCATTATGTGCTAGGCAAGCGTTGCTTCAAAAAACAGCATTTCTGAGTTAGAACGGTCACTCTGGACTTTTAATTTGCTGAAGGATGGTTGGGTTTGCAGTTTATCCCTCAGACTCACTATTCTTAACAGCTGAGAAAGTAAAGTAAATATTCATTAACAGCTTGCAACTGCCTTGCAGTTCACCTAATCAGACCTGCAGAAAGGCAAACCCAGGCTTTCATGTTAAAGCCCTGTTAACACTCAGTTAAGTTGCACCTGAACAACAAAAACATGGTGAACAAACTCTACAATAATAAAAAAAAATAGTTAACATATATTAATGATTGAGATTCAGTAATGACTGAAAGACATTTCAATGATCACCCACTTGCTATGAGTTTTACTGGCCATTTCCACAGACAAGGCTTCGAAAGCCGCCTTTTGTTCAGCCTCGTAGTAAAACCAAGTACGCCAAACTGGGGTTCAGCTACTATCCCTAACTGCAAATCAGCTTCACCTAACACAAAGTGACTTGCCAGGACACAGGTCTGGCACCTTACAACCATTCCTCTGACTATCTTGGTGTGCTACATGTTGTTGAAACTCAGTGAGGTACAAGGAACTGATCTATCATCCACATTATGTTTGTTCAGAGTACTTAGATGGCATCTAAGGCATCTATGTACCCACTAAATTCAACTGTCCTTAAACACATCCTTGCTTTCCTCTGTCATCTCTGCTGCCTTTGCACTCAGGCACCAAGTGGGAATCCCCCACACCAGACAGCTGTGTGGTGGAAAACGTCAGTAGAATGTGCAGCTTGCTTCTGAGTTTAATGGTCAACAGCATGTGTTGAAACTGGAAGTGAAATCCTAACTCTTCTTGGACTGGACAGCCAAGTTGTATTTTTCTCCTTGGAAATTCCACTCCACTGCACTGGTTTTTGCAGACAGCCCTCTTCTGAAGGCTGTTTGTCCTTTCTGAGAGTACGTGTCTCTGAGAGTTGCTAAGATGCATCAGGAACTACTCTGAAAATAGTCTGCAGCTGGGGACAGCAAGTGCTCTGGGAATTTTACTGCAGGGCTGGGTTTTCTTGTGAGGAGCTTGGTAGCTGCTACAGAGTCCTTAATGAACTGTGCCAGGTATTGACAGCAGGGTCACATAAAGAAAGAAATGCAAGTAAGAGGAGTTTTACCCGTATGGCACCGTGATCCAGTCCATCCAGGGGGGCAGTCACACTGGTAAGGAGCCACACAGCGACCTCCGTTGAGACATGGCAAAATGCATATTGCTAAGGAGAAGGGAAGAGAACCAGTAAGAGTAATCATCACCTCTCCAGTGAAGAGGAAGGTGTACAAGAAAAAGCTTGCATTTAACTAGAAACTACCACCCCTCAAAGTGTTTGTATGCTGTATCAGTGGAATTGAATATGATCTATCCACAAGGAACAAGCAGCTGCTACCGCTGGCCTGGCAGTCAGAATAGAGAAGGAATGATGACAATGGGCAGAATGAAGCAACTGCTAGAGTCCTTCACATGCCTGTAGGCCCTGTGCTCACTGGAAAGGAGCAAGTGCTGTTTGTTTGCTTGTTTTTCACCTCTGTGTCCCCAGACAACGCCCACTCCTGTGAGGGAAGCTAGCAAAATCAGTTTATGCATTAGTCACAAGCAACTGGATTGTTTCTGGATTCCCTGCGTCCCACAACGTAACATCCAGAACAAGGAAACTATGCGCTGGTCTGGGCCAGTGAAAACATGATGAGACAGGTGACACCACAAGCATCCCAGTGAAAGACAGCTCCAGCAATGCAAGGCATTTTGGGTGCAACAGGCTGATTGGAAGCTTTGGGGAACAGAGAAACCAGAGTGCTGCCGGATGATACCACGTAGCTCATGGCCTTTGACCAATCAACCCAAGCTGCTCCTGTGAGCAGATCTGCAAAGCAGTCCAGTATGTAAACTGTTGGTAATTTAAGAACCTTCATACAACTATCATCTCCTTTGCCCTAACCAAATGGAGTGCTTCTCTTACCATGTTCCCAGAGGAGCAGGAGTTGAGCTAGGTCTCAAATTTGGACCCATGAGTGGCCAAAACTTCCAGGGGAGTTTTACTCTGGGAGGATGGGATAGCCCTCTGCACAGAGATGATGCAGAGTTTCTTCCTCTTCTACTGTGTAGCAGAGGTCAAGCTGAGCAGGTGCAGTCAGCTTGGATAAGAAAGAAATCGTGAAATTCCAGGAGTTCACAGGACTAATCCTTACCACTAAGATTTACTTGTCTGTATCTTTAAACTCGTAGTGTTCTGCACATTTTCCAAGGTGGACAAGCCCTTCTCAGGACAACGAACCAGTCTTGTTATCAGTGAAATGCATCACGAGCTATGAGGTGACTGAATTCCTTCAGAGCTCTCTGTGGCCCCACCTGTGGCCTGGCCTTGACAGATCAGGGCTCAGTGCTGACACTCAAAAATCCTTTGACTTCCAGAACAGACCCTCAGAACTGAAGACTTACCCTATCTTTTCTGTTCACTGGTGTACCTTGAGGGACAAGTAACACTGCAGAATTAAGGCGGCACTAACCAATGGCGGGAAGCCTTTTCCTCTCTTCTCACTACCTACGTCAAAGTAATGCCTCTGTCTATTCCTGTGTCTGCATGAACTGTAATCCAGCTAGTCAGCTGTCCGTTCATTTTCCTCATGTAGGAAAACAAGGTCAGAACTGGGATGACAGATCAAAATGTCTGGGGGCATAAAATCTGTCCTGTGGTCCTGAAGAATGCATTAGGTATTGTTACTAATGTTAAGGTAAGGAAATCAATCGTGGCATACCAAACACAGTCCTGCCAGGCACAGGGCTCAGCCCCCTCCTGCTGACACTGTCAAACATAGAGGGCAGAGTTTGCACGTTTGGCTGCGCTGGTGCTGCCAGCATGAAGGGTTTATATCTCACCAACTCCTTGTGCTATGACCACTGCCAAGGAAATGGGAAATATAGCCAAACCACCCAGAGAACTTCTGACAGGCTCAAAAGTCAGATCTGGCTGTTTGGAACCAGAACAGGTCCAGTTCCACAATTACACAGGGCTTCAGGCCAGGAAAAGTGAGCCCTGCATTTGTAGGGTACAGGAACACAGGTCAGGCAGGATAAGATGGAGAAGGTGCCACAGCTGTATTATCTGAGCATGAATTGATCAAGCTGATAAACACAGATGATAAAAACAGATGATAAAAAAGGAAGCCAAGAAACAAGCGCAGCCATCAGAACACTCACATCTCTTATGCTCTAGCTCCCAGTCTTTCCCCAAAACTATCATGTCTTGCTGTTAGAAACAGATTTTGGAGAAGTAAAGCAAGCTGTTCTTCAACCATGGTGAAAGAACACTCATTAGGGTAATCACATCAGTTATAAAAGTGTTTTGTTGGGAGGCGACAGAGGATGGCTGTTTGTCTAGAAACAGTCAATTCTGTTCTAATTTGTTAAGCAGAATAAAATGATTATTTTAAAATTTTTGGCTATATGCCTTTAATTTTCCCACTCAGTTCACTGCAGTAAATAAATCCACTCATCTTTCCTATAACATCCTTCAAAATTGTAGGTAGGGCTGCTATACATACGCTCTTCACAGAGACGACCCATCCAGCCATCTGGACACGAGCAGGCATTCGGTCGCTCACAGACGCCGCCGTTCTGACATGGGAACCGACAGACAGCTGGAAACAGAAAAATTTCATGACCAACTCAAGAAGGCTAATTAGAAGACAGAACAGAAGCTTAACTTGGCTTTGATTCCAACGGCTACATCATTTTCTAGCTGTGCACATGTGACTAGGTATGGTGAGTGAGAGCATGGAGGGGAGAAATGCAGTACTTTCCTCTTTATTTACAGTGAACTGTTAAGACAACCAAAAATGCCCTTGAACAACAGCAAGAATGAAAAATGGCAATTTTTTAGCATAGTCTGGTAAATCACCTGCACAATGTTTGAAGGCTGACACTGTGCTTTACCTGCTTTTTCCTCATTTTTTTTTTTTGGTAAAGCAAACATACAAACAAAATCTATCACCACTTTCTTCTTCTTCTTGATAAAATCAAGCTTTCTTCTAACCTCGAGATGAAACAAGATAATGCTGTCTGGCATTACATAGGGTTTGCTGAAAGTATGATAAAACAGTGTGGTAGAAGGAGGAATTTTTATTGCACTATCATCCAGAGTAATGAGGAGTGTCCTACGAGGGTGCAGCAGCACCACAGTGAAGTGTTTACCTGTGGAACCTGGAGTATGATTATAAACCTCACTCAGCTTTTATGCTGACTGGTGCTCCGTAGCTCACTCTTAATAAACACTTGATCATAAAAGTGAGGAATCTGAAGTGGAATCTATCATGCTACTCCAGTATGTTGCCTGAACTTGGCAGACTGTGGACTTCTTTGAACGACATCGTCTTATATCTTGGCTAATACATCCAGGGAAACCAGGACTACTTCACAAAACTGAGTGGTAAGCTAACTACAAGCATACTAGACTTAAAGATCATTGGAGCAAGCACAATCCCACTCATGGTTGTGTACAAACTATGCACATAAGATCAAAAATTGTGTCTCCTTGATGGTACTAGAGAACAAATAAGTAATCAGACAAACTTCTAATTAGTGGTAGTTATGAACACAGGGTAACCTCAGGAAACTCAGTCTGAACTGTTAATTGCATCCTATCTTTAATTAGTTACTAGATGAGCAAAATACGTGTTTAGGCTTTGGAAGTATTTCAGATCTTGTTCAATGTTAGTATTTAACACAAACAGTGGCTTAGCACACTGGTTCAGACCTGAGCTCCACACTGGAAAGAATGCAAGTCTTCCACCAACTGAATCAAACTTGAGTCACTCTTGCAACTAAGCCATGCCATGCTGCAAGCTACAGCTTGGAGTCTACTGAAATGAAGCTGAAGCTTTTGCCTTTTTTAAAAACTTGACAGCCTTCCCATCAAATGTCAGCTGATAATGAGACTGGGAAGAATCTTTACGTCCTGGTGAGTTCACAGAAGTTGCAATATTTTGAAGAGGTGTTTTGAACAACTTTTATTGTAAAGATCTATGAATACACAGACAGCTTGTCTCTAGGTGTTGACTAAAGTGGAATAGTGTGCCAAATACATTTCTGTTGTGCAATGAAAAATTACGAAAGCTGAATCAAAAACCATTTGAAGTTTTGAAATTGTCTGTGATCCACACCATGGAAAAGGTATTCCTTGAATGTGTAATAGGATGGTAAGTAAAAGGCTTGTATATAAATTACAAGCCAAGTTAAATTGAAAGCCCAAGAGAAATGGTTTCTGGAATTTATTCTCTCACACTGTCAATGGAGATGTGGATATTTCTTTAGTTACAGAAGTTGCTTCGGATGGCAACTCCATCCTGCTCATCAATTCAGGATCTCAGTCAGAGGTATGCTTTCCTGGATTTCTGCCCTGGTTGTGAAACTCTGAATAAGTAAGACTGTACCAACCCTAGGTGTGCACTTGTTCTACACCAGTCTACACAGGGAGAGACTCTGTGCGTCTGTAGCTGTGAGGATTATTTTGCACTCAGCAGACAATTGCAGAGAAAGGCTTGGGTGGGAAGCTAAGCTGGGATCTCATTCTCTCGTTTAGCTACTGTGAAAGCAAGCAAGACAAATTCAGTCCTGATCTGCTGGAGAAAGAATGGGAATCATTAATTGAAACTCCAGTGACTGGTAGCAGATCTCATACCCACAGTATCAATCTTCATCTTTGAGACCCCTTACGCCAGGCTGGATGGGGCTTTGAGCAACCTGGTCTAGTGGGAGGTGTCCTTGCCCATGGCAGGGGGGTTGGAACAAGATGATCTCTAAGGTCCCTTTCAACCTGAACCATTCTATGATTCTATGATTATAAATCCATGTCTGAGTTACCTCCACAGAACACAAAAGTGTTACACTGCTGCAAGACAAATACAGGCTAGAAGAGGTAAGAAAAGATTCCTGTTATTAGCTCTCTGTCAAAAAGCTTTCCTGCAGTGGCAAATGAACAATTTCCTGAGGTCTCAGCTGCTCCTCAGAAAGCCTGTTTACTAGCTGAGCACCAGTTTTTTGATTAACAGTTCCACAGCAGCAGCACTCTCCCATTCAACAAGATGCAGGCAAAGAACAAATGTGTGACACATATTTTAGGGCATTTCAGAGAGGAGAGATAGGAGTTAGACAAGTTCTGTGAATCTGTGCAGTTTGCTGAGTCCCACAGGTGTTTACATTCGGCAGATCCAGCCTAGTACTTCTCACCCTGAAACCCTGAAACTCAGATCAGAATCTGGCCTGCAATCTTTAGCTAGCAGTGATTCAGGCAAGTGCAGCTGTGGTTACAGCTCTCCCATAGAAGCCAATGAAGTCTACTTTTTAATTACAATATTTACGTTAACTAACTCGTTCAACCGGGCCAGAATGTTTCAAGGAGGCTTAGGACACATTAATAATCAACTCCCAGAGCCAAAAACAAGAAGTGCAGCATGAGTCATTGTAAACAGTGCTTTCATGTTGCTTCTGATGTAGGCCACAAAGGCTTGGGCCCTGTAGTCCTTTTGTTAGGCAAATCTCTCAAATGAATTATAAAGCAGTTCTGAAAGATGATTTTGTCATGTGTCACAAAAACACGGCAGTCCTTCCAGATGAATCTTCGGTCCTCCCTACTTCCACTTTTAGTTGAAAAGAAGGGGGGAAATTACTGTCTCTCATCCTTAATATACCCAAAGGCAGATTTTTCCACTTTGTTTTATTGCGCTATCCCCTGACCATCTGTCCACCCTATAACTTTGAATTTCAAAATAACACTTAATCCTCTGAACAGTCTCATGGATTCGGTAGTGTTGGAAACAGGAAGCGTTTGACAGCTTTTTGCATTTCATCCCTTCCAGTTTGTTAGCTATCAATGGCAAGAGCCTCTTTTAGCAGAAGTCTGTAGCTCTTGGCATAAGGTTATGTTCTGTGTAACTAAAAAATACTAAATAAGAATAAGAGAAAAACTGGTGATATTAAGGAGGTATCTGAAGAATCCATAGTGTTACAATCTGGAGATAGTATCCAAAAAATGTTGCTAAATACCTAGTTTATGTAGAGTAGCTATTGTGCTGAGATCCCTTGAATTCTGCAGCCACCACAGTTTAGAAAGAAAGAATAAAATATTTGGCAAGCTTTTCAGAAATGGCTCTGTAGTTTATGAGTGTACATTTCCAAAAGGACTTCTGGATACCTATTGACATCTAACTCAGTTGCTTTTACCATAAATGCCCTCTACTTGGCTGCTCAACAGCTGATTCTTCAGGGCAGTGCCAAGCCATGATTGCATTACTAGGAAAAGCATGGTTTTCAGAAGCAGCTTCACTAACCCTGTCCCTGAGATGTTTGGGAGTTACAAGCCCACTTCTCTGGCACTGGGTCTCCTCAAAATGATCTGCTCGCTTTTAGGTAAGGCAATTTTAACTGTTGCATCTGGAATTTTAACAGAGTGTTTTCATGCAGCAGGGCAACTGAGATTAGCCAGGTCCTAACTTTGATAATGTTTTGGTGGCAGAATCTAAACAAAAAGCATTGACAAAGGGACCCTGATTACTCAGTCAGGATAAGCTCTGTAGAGACACCTCTAAGGGATTTCTGATCTAAACAGAAAGATGGCAATGGAAGAAGGAAGTATTGTTGCTTCTATTTTAGACATGGGTTGCTGAGACACTTGCAAGAGCAGGGGCAGATCTGACAACTTTGATTACGTCTCTGATGTTTCTGTATCACTATTCTGGCACCTTTCCTCTTCTGCAGGAATTCATGAGCTTTGGGAATGTCACTCTTATGACTTGCCACTGATGTGCCCTAAGGTTTTTGCTTTTAATGCATTTCTGAAGAAAAGATCTTAGGCTTAGTTTATAGTATGGTGACTGTTACAGCACCTGAGATAAGACTTCAGGATTCAGCTAACTTACCCAGCTACACAGCAATCTGGTAGCAGGAGGGCAAGCCAAGCTTCTGCTGGGGAAATGGCAGGCCGCGAGGTTTCTCCAGTCAAAGCTCTATCACCTTGGAACTCTTTTGCTATGCCTTACCCTTGGTTTTAAGACAGCTCTTGAATATGCTTGTATCTGTTTTTAACTGTTTAGTTAAACATCTACTCTTCATGTTGGTTTCCTCCATTTTTCTGTTCAAAATTGATTATTTATTTGAATCTGCTGTGTGGAAGACTTAATTCTGTAATGTAAACGTGTAATGTTTTTTTTTCAGCTCAACATACCCAAAAGTGGCATCTTCCTGCTGGTATCTTAAGGGTGGAAAGGTAAGACTATCCTCAGTACTTTGTTAAAATCACAAATTTTGTGCAGTGCTCAGCGTGTACCATTTAGTGAGCTGTACCAACTTATCCTTAAGTACTTCATTGTAAACAAATTTTCAGGAACTGCCAAGCTCTACGGTGAGAGGCTAAGCACCTACTGGATCTCTTACTTTTGTTTTCTGTAATGGTTGATCTTCGGTTGTGAAAAAATGACTGGCAGTGCTTATTTGAAACAGCCCAGCATGTCAGTAACATGACTGGTTCTGTCACCTCACAGAAGATGTGAGTGAGGATCTCAGGTGCAGGGTACAATGCTGTAGGAACAGCAGGAACTAGAGAGAAAAAATGGAGAAGTCTTCTCTTTCATGTGGAAATAAAGCAATACCCTGCACTTAGATGTCTTAGGTGAAATCACAGCTGCAATGAAACCAGCAAGAATTTGCCTTTTGTTTCTATTGCAGCTACAGTGACTCCTCCGTGCTTATGGCTAGTTAAGAAATACTTCTGTCATAAAAAAGACTTACCTTTGCAGGTAGGTGGTGTTGTCCACGTTCCATTTTCTAAGCAAATGCTCCGCAGGGGTCCCTCCAGCATGTAACCACTGTAGCACGAATAGGTGATCATGTCTCCGTACTGATAGAAGCTACCACGGATGAGAGCATTCTCTATGTGAGCTGGGGGCCCGCAAGATATCTCTAAACAAAATAAATCACCCAAAGGCTGGTGAGCTACAATGCCTGCACAATATTATTTCCAGCTCTTGACACAGTCCTTCACTCTTAGGACTCAGGAGATGCTGAGACCTCTGATGAAAATGCAGTAAGGAGGGCTTCACAGTGCAGGCACCCACAGGGCAAACCTGTGTCACATGAACACCAGTGAGCACAGAGATGACCAGCAACAGTGGTTTTAAGTAACATAGCAATCTGCCATAAACAGCCGAAACTTTTGAGACGGTCCCAGGATATAGGTGAGACTGAGTCTGTAGGGTGAGGTGATGTCACTGCACTGGCCAATGCTGTTTGCAAGAAGCCAAAAATCTTTCAGATGTGCCTAAAAAAGGATTTTGTATCAGTGTCAGTAAATACAACAAAAGGCTACCTCTCCCTACAGCCCTTGCCTCACCATAATCTCACAGGCATTCTCAGGATATTCAGGGCATTCAACAACCAAATCCAGCTGCAGTGCTTGCAAAAAATGAAAAGACAATGACAGTAACGCCTAGCAGATAATAGTATGAATGGGCACCAACTCATAGACACATTATGAAATAACTCTGGTAGAAGGAAGAAATTGCTCTTTTGCAGAGCTGCTTTGGTCACTTTTATGTGCCAGCGTTCCTAGAAGTAACCCAGCTCTCCATATGGCAGTTGCAGATAAAAGCTGAACTAACTGCAGTTAGTTAACTGTAGTTAGTTACCAGAGCTCTGGTAACAGGTCTGTGCTGTCACAGTCCTATGTGACACAGGTGCTGTCACCCACCCTATGGAAACAGACCAGATCCCTGCAGGAGTGCACCTCCTCTACTTACTTTCACACTTAGCTGTCGTTGGAGTCCAAGTCTCATCAGCATTACAGGTGATCACAGCCTGCCCTTTCAGCTGGTAGCCTTCCCTGCATCTGATGGATACATTCTGCCCAACATAAAAATCCACCTCGGAGAGAAGGGCGTTCTCTGGGATTATGAAAGGTACAGGACAAGGGTTTGCTGTTCAGAGAAAGGGTGTGAGGGAAGAGGAAAAAGAAGAAAAAGAGAGGGAAGGAAGGGAGAACTTTAGAAGAATTTCTGCAAATTTCAACATCAAATCATATGAAGAGCAACAGAAACGGATGCTAGTCACGTCTCATTTGTAATTCGATGTAAAGTTATGAGCTTTGGGTTATAAAATAATGATAAAAGGTTTTATTCTCTTCTGTTACATGACTCACTACCATCCCGTACTGAAGTCAGTGCAAGATATACTTAAGGATTTAAGTGGAGAGCAACTTACATTTTACAATCACAACATTCTCTCTTGTCCTTACTGTTTATCACAACCTTAGTACAAAAAAGGCAGACCTATTTCACTTTGAAAAAAGAGTCAGACTTATTCCACTCCTTGATCAGGGTCTGGACCAATGCAGAACAGCACAAAATCCAGGTGTTTGAGCAGAGACATTTAGAATTCTTAATTTCTCTAATAACCTTACTTATTACTGGCTGTAAGCTTGCTGAGCTATTTTTGCATTGTCTATTAACCTCATCATGAGCATAGAAAAGGTTGGACTTCATATATATCAGAGATTAATGCCAGTTTCATAAAATGAAAATCCTATGAGCCCTCTGTTATACAAAATCTAAAATGTCTTAATTATTATCTGGAGACAACAGTACATCTTACAGCAACAGGGATGGCTATTGCAGTTGTGTGTGCACAGTGTGCATGTATGTAAGGTGCTGTTTCACAGAATTACAGAACAGTTTATACAGACATTTAGTCCAACCTTCTTCTCAAAGCATACCCAGCTAAGTCAGGCTGCTCAGGGCCTTGTACTGCTGAAGTCTGAGCATGTTTAAGAGCTGACATTTCACATCCCCTCTGGTCCCCTGTTCCAGTGCTTGACTGCAATAATGATACAAAGTTTCTTCAAATAATTAATTGGAACTTTCTTTGTTGCCACTTGCATCCATTGCCTCTCAGCCTACCACTGTGCACCTCTGAAAGAAGTCTGGCTCTTTTCTGTTCATACCTTGCCAATAGTAAGTCATAGACAAGAAGAATGTCTCTCTGTTCCCTTGTCTTCCAAAGACTGAACAAGCACTCTTCTCTCACCTGTTCCTCAAAAATCAAGTTGCTGACTCCAATGGATGCCATTTAATGTCAGCTTTTCAACAGAAAGGTGTGACACTGAATGCAGCTTGTTCTTTTACTGTCACAAAAATGCACTCAGACAAGACAGTGCTTTAGCATTTCTCAGTAACTGCTTTGTTCCTGTGCAAAAACAGGATGCACACCAGCAAATTTCTATACGTAGGTTAAACCAATTTTTTAAACTGTGAGTGACAAATTCTATTCATGGCAACTCCAGAAGAACATTACAGTACATTTCCACCAATATCTGCAGAAGGTGCTCTCAATTACTACCAGTACAAGCAAAGAGCAACCTAGCCTTTAATGCTTGAAAGCTAAGACCACTTTTTCATTACAAAGCAAACACACACGTTTACAGAGAGGCAAGGGGTTACTCCATCTCCCATCCCTTGCGCACTCTGCGGCAGGTTCTCCTTCCAAGCTGTATCCGCTCTCGCAGAAATACGCTATAGTACTGCCAACTGTATTGTTTTCATAAACCGCCTTCCCATTCAGCAAAGAAAGTGGAACTTCGCATCTGGTCTCTGCAAAAGAGGAGCTCTCATTAACACAGCTTGATTATTAGATGTGGACTTGCAACAATTCCTGAGTTACCCACACAGTATGTTTAAAGAAGCAGACACAGACTAATAAATCATGAAGATCACCGAGAGAGTTCAGTAGCCACAGTATGGCAATGCAGACAAACTAGGGAAGGAGCTCCTCCCAGTGATAGAGAAAAGCCACAGCCACACGTTTATCAGGTCAGCAAGACTAGGCAGTGCTAGGGAGGAGAAGACACATTTATGGTCTTGTATTCGGGTAAGTGGGGCAGAACATAGAAATGCTTCTTTCTTGCTGCCAAGAGATACCTCAGAAACTTGCAGCTCTTTGCGACTTCCTTTTTGATAGACCAGAAATACCAGGTGAGGTGCAGGATGGTGCAAGATGCTGACACTTAAATTAATAATTGCGCTCCTCAAGATTCTCAGCTGTGCTTCTGAAGCCAGCAGGCAGACAGCCCAAGCTGGGCCCAAGCTGGTAACAAGAGACTCTGTTCTATGCCACATTTTCCATTTGACTTTCTTGAGTGGTCTGCATAATAGAATGACTTCAGATTAAACTAGCAAAGACAGACACAAGGCAGTCAGGAGCCTAACAGCGAGAAGTGGTTGTGCTCAACCGTTTCGAAGGTGGTCATCCTGACATCTTGTTTATTTCGGCACTACTAGTGTGTGACATCTCTTAGGCGCCTGATGAGATACTTGAGACCTCCTCTCTGATGAGGACTTTCCCTATTGACTTTGCAGATTGCTCCTGTAAGGTCTGCAAAGCATTACAGTACTGTAATGCAGTGAGCTGTGTAACATGTGACTGCACAACAGAGCATCTGATGATCCCAAGCCCTCATGCAGTTTTCATGGCTCTGGTGACAGGAACCTGACACCTGTTTTGAATGGACAATCATTATTTGTCTTACTTGGGTGAAGCTGTCACATGCATATTGGTCCCTTTTGAATCTGTGTGAGCAGCTGGCTGTGGAGAGATCAGCAACTCAGCTTCATGTGAGAATGCCAAGAGAAACTAAGGCAAGCAAGCAGAATGTTAAGAGTGTAGCTTGGAAGACCAAGAGGATGTGTAGCAAGGACAAGAACAGCATGAAAGACAGTGGGGTGGCAAAAAATGGACTAGTGTCTTTCTGAAATGAAAAGTGTGAAGCACAAACTTTACCTTTTCATGGCTGAAGGGCCAGGAAAGGAGAGAACTCATACTTGAAAGTTAATGATACTGCAATTTACTATGCTTCTTTACACTTTACATTGTGAACAGAGTCATCCAACAATACTGGCTATCTGTCCATATTTCAGAGCTTAAGTTTTTGTTCTCTTTTTCTGTTGACAGAAACCAACTACAGCCAACTCCATATGACACAGATATTTCTTGCTTGGTATAAGCAACTGGTCCAAGCAACTGGTCCTTCTAAAAGAGCATGTGAAAGCATTAATTTGCAAAATGGTATGTCATGCACTCAGTATTTGTTCAAAAGAGAATAGTGGCTGTTAAAGGTTGAGCTGCTGCTATTGTCCTTAAGACAATCCTGTTGCTGATTTTGGAGCCCAAAATGCAGCAATTGACTTCAAAAGGCTGCAGGGAGGAGTCCCATGTCCTCACAGTCCATCACCTTTTGTTAATGGTTTGATTTTCTGAGACTGCACACAATGCCATCTCTCACTAAGATTATAAAATTGCACAGTAAGACCTAAAGAAAAATGATGTCTAAGCCTCCTTCTGATTTGGTAACAAGCACTGTTCCTTTTAGCTACTGAACTGTTTCCAAGAAGCAGCTTACTTCTTGGACCATGCAATACAAATGCATATTGGGGAAGCTATTGCTTCTTCCAGATCAGAATGTGCCAGGCCACAAAACGAAATGTTTACCTTCACACATCGGTAATGGTTTACTCCAGCTCCCATTGGCAAGACATGTGATATTCTGGGGTCCAACAAGATGGTATCCAGAGCTGCACACAAAGGTTACATTACTTCTGTATGTGCTTCCTGTAGGAATGGCCTCTGCTTTTTCTACTGAGGGATGCAGCCCACACGTAATTCCTAGAAGAGAAGAAAACTTTTTGGTTTTATACAAACAACAAAGCCCATTCTGTGTGGCTTGTACACACTCTCTGACAGCTCTATTCACAGACTGAATTAATGGAAAGATGGAAAGAAAGATGCTGTGATGGACGATATGGAGAAGGGTTATACAATGCCTTGCCTGCCCTCTCTCCTGAGTTCAGGCTGCACACACCTGAGAATCTACCCTAGAGTATCTGACAGCATTGTAAACTATGAAGTGCATCCAATCAGAATCCAGAGCATTTCTTCTGAACTAGCCACAGGCTGCATTTTCAGGCTCCTCTGCTCCTGTACAGTGAAAGATGGTCTCACAATGCCTCCAAGAAAAATGACAGTAATGAAATATCTTGCCCCCTGTACCAGCCTTACTGTGGAGACCAGGCAAACTCAAAGCTAAGAGAGAAGAATGCAAGCAGTAGGACATCACCACAAGAAAATGGAAAATAACTTCTTGGTAGAGATTATAAAACCTGGGCATTTTATTTGTAACTTGCATGAATTAAGTCTTAAATCCTTCCCATGCTTGTAGAACTAATCACCTACTACTGCACAGAATCAAGATTTGATCCTAAGGAGCAGAGTCTTGGTCTTCAGACATGTAAAGGGGCGAGGATATATCAGCCTTAGAATTGCAAAGTCAAACCACCACAGCATTTGACATTCAAGGCCATGCACACCTTAATGCAAGGTAAACAAAATACAACAGGCCACATTCCTCCTCGAGCAACCCGAGCACAACTCTACACTCGTGCTGTTTTAATACGCTTAAAGGAGCTCCCTTCGGATCAGAGAGGAATTGCAAATGAGAACTCAGCTGCCTTTTTGCCTAGCTCCCCCTCTTACAGCCCTCCATCTGGAGGGGGAGACGGGGTGGAAGCCAGTGAAAGTGCTCTGCCAGTTAGTTCCTCTTGGAGAACTGCCAACAAGCTGCTCTGCTTGCTACTTACGCCTGCATGAAGGAGCAGAGGGGCTCCACTTTTTGTCAACGTGGCAAATTCTTCGGCTTGGTCCCTGTAGTTCAAAACCAGGGTCACAGCTGTAAAAAGACTCACTGCCAAACAGGAACTCTTCTCCCCGAACAGATCCATTTTCTATCGCCTCTGGGGGCCCGCAGGATACTCCTGCAACACAAGGAAAATGTTCCAGACATAGTGCACACAGCATACAGGCTGCTCTCAGCTCCTCCACAGTTTCTACCCTGAGAAACAGGGAAAGAACACAGTGATATAAGGGCATTCCCAGATATCTGAGTAGCAAAACAGTAGCAGAATCATGCTTGGTGCTCCCAGTTACTGCTCAAAGACAAAATCCATTGTGGCTGTATTGGCAGGAAGCCTGGGGAAATTTCCACTGTTGACACCTAAAGCCAACAGCTGAACTCCATGTAAGTATTTATGTAGACGACTCCTGTTCTGGCAATGCAGTCAGGGGGAATCAGGCAAACCAGGAGCCATAGAATGACACTTCAGGATACTGAGTAGCTGCAGCTCTTGGTAACTAAGGAGGTCAGAGGACCTTAGCAATCCCAGAAACCATGACCTCAAAGTGGCAGAACTGCTTAAATTTCAGAGACGACCCTTCTGAGACAGACAATAATCTGTTGCAGCAACATGACAGTGATCTCTTGTATCAAGACAACAGCTCTCCAATTTGTCACTGCTACTCTCTGTTTAAAGATTCAGAGAAACTCTCTGCCACTGGAACAGGTTGCCCAGAGAAGCTGTGGATACCCCCTCCCTGGAAGTATTCAAAGCCAGGCTGGATGGGGCTTTGGGCAACCTGGTCTGGTGGGAGGTGTCCTTGCTCATAGCAAGGGGGATGGAATAAGATGATCTCTCATTTCCCTTTCAACCTGAACCATTCTATGATTCTGTGATTCTCATCTTATGTAAACATGAAGTTAACACAAAATATTTAAACTACTTTATATCATTAATTTCCATTAAACTTGCCTAAAGATGCACAAAGATAAGACAGAGGAAGAATGCATCAAAGGCCCCTCTGGGCACCCAGCCCTATGTCTGAAGTACAGCATACAAAACTGGAGGTGTTAACAGCAGCCCCCTTGCAGCATGTTTGCCTAGCCTTCTTGGAGACACAGGAGCACAGAGGTGTAGTGATTTCCTACACACTGTTACCTGTGCACACCAGCAATTCTGCACATCTCCCAGGGTGTTATGAGTGGTACCTACCGAAGATTTTTAGCCATATGAAGACAGTGTGAGTTATAAATCTGTTACAAGAAACTGTAAGTGTTTTCTGGTTAAAACCACCCTTGACCACATTCATCAAGTGACAGACTCAAATGGAACATACTTCTGCATGTGGGCACTGAGCCACTCCAAAGCTTGTCTTCTTGGCAAGTCCGTTCTGTATCACCCTATGAAACAAGAGACCATGCTGAAAGAGCAACTTCACCTAGTGACCTTTTCTCTCCCATTAACTCTAATACCCAGCCAAGTCCAGTGAACCTCCCTCCATGCGCAACCCATGTAAAGAGGGAGCTAAATGCTACAGCCCAAGTACAATAGGAAAGTTTCAACTAAAACTCCTTGCAAAGTGCAGGTTATTGTTTACAAACCAAATGTTCAAAGGCCAGTTAGTCAGTTCCCTTGTCCTTTTCCGTGCAGTACTACTGCTCTTGTCAGTTTCGCCATTCTTGTTCCCAGGAATGTGTTATGATAGCACATTTTCCTCTTCCAGTGCCCTTTTAATGAAAATTTAACTCACATTCTTTTCAACAATGGCCCAAGTCTGCAGTTTGTAAAGATACTGCACTGAATTTGATCATGTCCCAAGCACTCCTGCTTTTAAATTTGTTCATAAGTAATCTTATTTCTTTCTTATGTACATATTTCATGGCCAATCTAATATTTATTTTTTTCTTATCTGTCTTTATTCCAAGACATGAAGAACATCCAAATTTGTCCCTTGACGTATTATATATAAATTACAAAGCAAGCCCAACGAGAAAGGCAGCTGTCTGAATTAAGAGCTGCATGTCACTACACCCAATCCACTTTGCTTTCCAGAGGAAAAAAACACAGGACTTCTAACAAAAGGGAAACTGACTGACACTAGGTGGCGAAGCTGGTATAAAAAGCATGGATTTTCTATTATACAAAAGCACTGGGTTATTACCACCAAAAAGTACTTCTAACAGCAATTCTACCTGTCTTTCTAAATATTAACCCAATCCTTCACCCCTAGTGTTATTACATATGTGGCAACATAATGCAAATTAGATTTATTATTACCTGTGCACTCTCTAAACTCTGCTTTTTATAAAAACTGAGTGACTGCACTTCTGCATGAAGTTTGTACCTAGTATTGCTGTTACCACAGTACTAAGGAAGCATGGTAGTGGATTTTGCTCGGATGCATGAAACATGGCAGGAAGAGACAGCCTCTGTCCTGAAAACCCCTTGTTACTTCATGCCTCTGGGCAGGTTTGTCCCATATTCTGCCATCACCTGGGGATTGTGAAGGCCATGCTGTGTCTCAGTGACCTATTTTCATTTCTGGATTCATTGCAGCTCTTGAAAACATGAGGCAGCTGTGAATTGGCTGACATGGGTCCTGATAACTGGACATCCAAGGTGCACGAGAGCTCAGGTAGGGGAAATAGCCCAGTGCTCATAATAAGAACAACAGATCAGATTTTGTTTCTATCTCCAGCAGGGAACAAAACTGCTGTTAAACTGCAAACTTTTTGTCTCATTAAAAAAAAAAAAAAAGAAAGAAATAACTTCCCCACCCTCTAGCAATATCATAAAACTGAAGGCAGTGGTGCTTATCAGGAGCTTTGATTTTCAAACTCACAATGCAGCAGACGTAATGTTTGGAACGTTATTAAATCGAGGGAAGAACACAATCTGCGACCAGAGAGCTAGCTTGAGAGAGCAACATGTGGGAAATTCTACATTCTACGCACAACAACAAAACAGATACTGAACTTCTGCAGCAGCTAAGGGAAAATATCAATATCAATATGGAGCAGGCATAACACATTCTCACAGTCATCACGTAAGAACAGGAAAGGATAACTAAAGGTTTAGAGTGCTAGAGAATGAGCTTGGTTACTTGTAGTTCATAGCCAGAATCACATTTGTAGAGAATCACATCTTCATAACTGAATTTGGTGCCAACCACAAATCCATGTTCTGGAGATTCTGGGGTCCCACAGGATACAGGAAGGCAAATATCATCAGAAAACACTGGCATCCAAACGCCACTCTCCTGGAAAATCAGTGTGATAAAAAAGTGTGAATGCATCATTCTGTATGCTAAATTGATATCTAAAGGAAAAAGACACGAAGAACGAAACACGAATGGAGAAACAGAAGCTTGAAAAGCAAGCTCCCTTGTACACAGTCAAGTAATAACTCAGGGAGCACAACAGGAGAAGAATGAAATCTAGAGTTGTCCAATTCAATGTTCTGTGCTTCTCCTCTGTCTGAAAGCTTAATACCTTGACCAACTGCTTCAGCTGCCCACCCAGGCCCTCTACAGGAATCCTGATACCTAAACAGGAAATCACTGAGCACATTGACTCCTACTTCAATAGATCTTTGAAACAGAGGAGGAGACCTTCTCTAACAAAAAGTAGTAATCCTGCAAAAAGTACAGGATTTGTTCTCTGAAAGGTGATAAAAGGAATGCTTTCTAAATGACAGTGTTACTTTTTGATGGAAATAAAAACTGTTCATTTCCAGTTCTGAAAATCTGTACATGGAAAACTATTAATTGTTCTTACTGGGGAACAAGAAGGTGTATTATATTTTGCATGACATGCTTTACAGCTTTTGTTGTGTGCAATTAAAAGCCAAAATCTAATGAGGGCAAGAGGAGGGCTCCTGAATTCAACAGAGCCTGCAAACTAAATCAGTGCAGATAACACTATACCTTGCACGTAGATGTGTTTGCTCCCACCAGAGTATAGCCTTGTACACATGACAAAGTGATGTTTGCATTCACAGTGAAGTTGTCCCCAAGTACTACTATGTGGGTGATATTTGCTGGGAGAGGACACTTTCTGGGGCAACAGGAAATACTTTGAGGATACCACTGTCCATCTTCCTGACAAGTGCATATATCCACCTCCGTCACCATTGTGTAGCCTTCCAGGCATCTGCAACAAAGCACAAACACCTGATCACAGGGACACAGCTAGGGACAAACTGACCTGCAAACTACAGACACTCATTTTTCAGCATTTGCTGTTCATAAGCACGTCTGGAGATTTCTCCGTTATTTCGGGAGAACCCTGCAAGAAGCACGCCTAGACCAAGTGTGTTCTGTTGCAAGATCTGGAAGTTTCAAACCTCACCTCCAGCCGCTTCATGTTGCTGAAGCTCCACAAAGGAAAGCGATTTGGTGGCTTCAGACCAATCGGCCTGCAGGAGCTGGCCAGCAGTGGGTCTACTTGTAGGCAAGTGGACACAAACAGCCCCTTCACCTTGTTAAAGTTGTAGGGGAATGACTGATTCTGTAAAATTCATCCACATGCTAGCCCTTCTGCCAATGAGTTCTTCACCTTGGAGAAAGAGATTTGCAGTGTGCACACTCTAGGAAACTAACTTTTCCTTGTCTGTAAAAAACAATGTGCATCAACAACACTTGTTGACAGTGCAGTGCTGCAGTATGGAAGATGGAACTGCAGGAGACCAGCCCTGCTCTATTACAACTGGCAGCTGAAGCAGGAAGGAGAAGTACATGGGGTGCCAAAAGGGGAAAAAATTCCATGCCTTGCTGATAGTTGTTGCTACCTGCTAAGAAAAGCTCAATCTCCAGAGCAGTATTTCAGAGAGGAGGAGGAAGGCAAAGAGGAACAGGAAACCAAAGGTGGTGGAGGAAATGCCTTGTCGAAACACTTCACTGGAGTTTTCTCAGTGGTCCAAATAATACTTTATATGTGCATGGAGATGCGGGCTTTGTCTATTTATATATATGATAAGGCATACATTTTCTTCCAGGTATTCTAAAAGCTTGCATTAATTGAGGGTGCATAAATTTCCCCTCTTTGTTCTTTAAGAGGTTTTACAGAAACAGCATGACAACAGTGTTCTTACCTGTACTGGACCTTGCTCCCATAGGTGTGAGCGTTCCCAAGAACCTCTGCATTTGGGACAGAAGGTGGTGGGCCACAGCTCAGCAGCTCACAGCTTGGGTATGGCTTCTTCCAGACACCTGTCTCCACACAAGTCAGTTCTGGACTCCCTCGCATGACAAAACCTGTCAAGCAGGTATATATGATGGTGTTCTCATCTGCAGAGCTGCTCCCATTGATAAATGTGTTGGGGATGACGGGTGGGGAGCCGCAGGAAATCTGCCCGCAGCGAGGAAACCCAGAACTCCACCTGCCAGCTGCCTCACAGGTGATTTCAGAAGGCCCTAGCAGTTTAAAGCCCTCCAGGCACTGAAACTGGGCACTTTTCCCACAGCTAAAATCTTCACCAAGAACGACCCCGTTCTGAATCTCTGGTGCCGGGCACTCACAAGGGAGGCAAGATGGAAGGCTTCCACTCCAGGAGCCGTTGGACAAACACTGCCGTAAAGGATTACCATGCAGCTCATAGCCAGGAAAACACACATATTGTGCAAATCCCCCATAGGTGAAGTCCGAGCCATTCAGAAAGCTATGGGAAATGTCTTCAGGAGGTCCACAAATTACCAGCTCACAGTGTGGAGCTTCAGAATCCCAGGTACCATCACTCTGACAGACACGTGTGGACACTCCTTGCAGGCTATATCCTTCATTGCAGTGATACTGCACTTCTTTCATAAATCCAAAATCTGAACCACTGATTCTCCCATTGGGAAGAGGCAGAGGCACAGGGCAGGTCACAGCTTTGCAAACTGGAGCAATTCCACTCCAGCTTCCATTTGCAAGGCAGACTCTACTCCTGTCCCCATCTAGCAAGAAACCTTCATTGCAGGTATACTCTGTATGCTTCTGGAATGTGTACTCCTCTCCAGTCACCTGACCGTTCTCCAAAACCGGTGGTGGGCTGCAGGAAACAGGAATGCAGATTGGTTCACTGCCCTCCCACTTCTGGTTCTCTTGACACCTTCTCTCTGTGGGGCCATTTAACTGGTAGCCAGGATCACATTCATAGTGGACAACACTCCCGTAAGTGTAGTTCTCCCCTCTCATGTTGCCATTCAGAAGCTGGGCAGGTGAGCTGCATGTTACTGCTCTGCAGTGCGGAGCAGTGTTACTCCACTGCCGATTTGGCAAACACAGCCGTGTGTCAGAGCCAACAAGCGTGAACCCGGGCTTACAGGTGTACTGCACCACACTACCAAGTGTGTTCTCAGTAAAATGCAAAAATCCATTCTCTGGCGGTGACAGCAAGGTGCACTCTATTGAGACGCAGGAGGGGGCAGTGCCATTCCAGGCCCCATCTTCTTGGCAAGCTAGAACAGGGTTTCCTAAGAGCTCATAGCCAGAGTAACATGTGTATAAAATGATAGTTCCAAATAAGAAAGTGGTCAGCTGCATTGCACTGTTCTCTTTTGAACTTTTCAAGTCCTTCAAGTTGTCGGCCAGCAACATGTGTGAAAGGGAGGGACTCTCTGTCATGCTCGCCTGGTCAGAACGTCTTTCCCCATGTCTCACCTGCATGTACTCCCCGAAGTCAATGTGAGGAGGCAGGCCACAGTCTATTGGGAGGCATGTAGGAGTGGAGCTGGACCAGCCTGATTCTTCACAGGTCTGCATGGCAAGGCCAGACAGCTGGAAGCCTGGCACACAGCTGTAAATGACCATGGCCCCATAGCTATAATCTGCACCCTCCACAAAGCCATTCTCGATAGGCTGAGGGGGCTGGCAATTTATGGCTTTGCAGGAGGGAACATCTGTACTCCACTGTCCTGTCTCTAGGCAGCTCAGTGTTTCTTCCCCTTGGAGCTGGAAACCTCTGTCACAGGAATACCTAACTGTCTGCCCATAATGGAAGTTTGTGAATGAGTATTTGCCATTGAGGATATTCTTGGGCCTTGGGCACTCAATCGGTTTGCAAGTTGGCCTTCCCCCAAGCCACTGGCCATCTTCTCCACAGAGGATAGTCGTGTTCCCCACCAGCTCAAAGCCTGGTTTACATGTATAGAGTGCTGTGCTGAGGAAGGTGAGGCCCTGCACATCTACAATGCCATTCTGAATTTCTTGTGGTTGGGGACACTCCACAGGAATACATTCTGGCAATGGCAAGCTCCACGAGCCATCAGCCTGGCATGTGATAGTAGGCTCACCCTTCAGTAAAAACCCATCTACGCAGATGTACTTCACAGTGCTACCAAAATGAAGGGATGAAGTCAAGGTGTCACTGAAGGGGATGTACGGAGGAGCAGGACACTGTACAACCTTGCAGAAGGGAAAGGAGTCATTCCACTGTTGAGAGGGCAAGCATTTCAGTACAGAGGAGCCGTGCAAAACATAACCCTCTTTGCAGGAGAACTGTACAACACCAACTTGATAAGTCAGTTCCCTCAAGACCAGATGGTTTTCC
This sequence comes from Penelope pileata, assembly GCA_013396635.1. Taxonomy (NCBI): domain Eukaryota; kingdom Metazoa; phylum Chordata; class Aves; order Galliformes; family Cracidae; genus Penelope; species Penelope pileata. The sequence goes on along the minus strand of WBMW01003499.1, from coordinate 279,916 downwards.
GCCAAGGGTGGTTCTGGACATTTTGTAGGCACACACTTTGGGGTTTGCTTTTTGTTCCATTTCCCAGACTTCTGACATGTCCAAGAAATGTCTCCAATCAGCTCATAGCCCTCTTCACAGAAAAACTCAACTTTGGAGCCTGTACCAAAGGTTTCTCCCTTGGAATAGCCATGCTGGATGGGTGGTGGTTTTCCACAGCTGAGGGGAACACACCGAGGAGGTGACTCACTGTACCACTGCCGATTGGCTTGGCAAATAAATACTGTGCTCCCAACCAGCTGGTAGCCAGACTCACACTGATAATTTGCCTGATTCTCAAAGAAGCGTCCAGTTGTTTCCTGTTAAACAGATAAAACAGGGACGTATATGAAATGAAGATGCATGACTAGGGTAGTGGGAGTCTGATTGCATTGCTTTTGTTTTCGTGGTCTAGCTTTTAGCTGAATCCCAGATAGCAGACAAGGCTGTCTGCAAAGAAATGAACATAAACAACAGATACAGCCTGTCTTGCCTCAAATGATGCACTCTGCTGTCACGAAATCTGAAAGAATCATCAAAAGAAAAGAGAAAATTCAAGGCTTAAAAGGCAAATCTAGAAAATATTTCTTTCTGCTTTCTCCCTTCTTCACCAATGAGGTCAAAAGATATGGAGACTGGAAGACAGAAAATGAACGCATGGAGAGTTGCTGCCCGGAAATGGACTATTGTTGCTATGGTTTCTAGCTTAGAGGCGTATTCAAGGCTGCAGCCTTCAGGTGTACTACTATTAGAAGACTTTTGTAAGTGCCACATGTGCACTTGAGGGTCTTTAGCAGGCAGCTGGTAAGCCTATCAAAGCTGCAGAGCTCTGACTGAGATATCAAAAAATGTCTCTAATGGGAAGGAACATCTGGAGGAGCAACACTGCCTAGGGAAGACAACACAGAGTGATATATATTAATGGGAGGATGTATCTGTGTGGGAGTCCAAACATAAAGTGTTGCTACTACTGTTGGAAGTTCATATAGGAATTGGAATCCAAAAAAACCCAATTCCTAGCAAATGTAGATTCCTTTGTGGCTAGATTTATGGACAGAGGATAAACATTCAGAAGAAAAATGCTTGAGAAATTCAGAGCTGAATTTTACAATGTTTTTGATCTTCCTTACCACAGTATCACCTTTACTGCATCAAAGCACAACACAGATTAAGTAGGTGTTACAGTTTTGAGCTGCCACAAGGAGATTTTTAACATCAGACATTGTTGCAATGTAATTCAATAGGGACAGGACAAATTCTGACCTCAGCAAGGAACCATGCTTGCAACTAAAGCACACAGAGAAATTATCGCAAAGTTATTTACCTAATTTGAAGCAGATTGTTTTTCACAGCAGTAAAAAGAATAAGGCTTATGAACTGGCAACTGTACTTAACATATCTTCAGATGATGCTGGGAAATCTACCCACAGACTAAACATGTGAAGACTGAGATATCAAGGAAATCAATTGATTGTCATACTACACCTTGAGTCTCCTAACTTAAGACAGGAAATACCACTTAAGCATGTGTTTTTCAGACATGATTCTGATACAAATCCACTTGTTTTTCCCTTTGCTTGTTTATTCCATCCAGCCATATCCTTTCTCAATTATAACAGGACAGCAAAAAGGAAGAGAAAAAAAAAAACCCTGCATCAATTATGAAGACATATTCAGGTAGCTATGATATCAGGCAGATGACAAAAATCACTTTTTACCTTAATAAAGCCATTCTCGAGCTGGGGCGGCTCTCCACAGGACACTGGGTGGCATGTGGGCAAATTGCCACTCCAGTTGCCAGTGGCCTCACAGGTCCGCTTCTTCTCCCCCTTGATGTAGAACCCCTTGTTGCAGCTGTAGGCCACCACTGCTCCAAAGCTGTAGTTGGACCCACTGGCATAGCCATTGCTAATGCTGGGCGGTTCTCCACAGCGAACCGGGATGCACTGGATGCTCAAAGGAGAAGGATTCCAGAGGCCTCCTCGAAGGCACTCAATCTTGGCTGAGGTGTTCAGAACAAACCCTTCCATGCACTTGAAGCTCACAATGGAGCCAGCTGCAAATCTGGCTTTACTGATGGACTCCAGGATGCTGTATGAGACGGCAGATGGCTTTTCACAGAAATCAGCTATGCAGTAAGGCATCTTCTTGCCCTCTGGAGGTACCCATTTCCCTTCTGCATTGCAAAGCAGCTGAGAGTTGTCGGCCAGGCTGTAGCCATCTGAGCAGAAGTAATATGCTATATCACCAAAGAGGCGGTGGCCATTCTCTGGTGATGCATTTTCCACGTCGGGTGGGTCATCACAGGACACGGCCAGGCACTGTTGGTTGCTCACACTCCACTGGCCACTCGCTAAGCACTCTATGGTTGCAGGGCCAACTAATGTGTACCTGCGGGTTAGAAATCACATAGGAGGTCAATAAAGCATTGCCAAATGCTACTCAGTTTCTAAAGCCCCCTAGTTTGCCAGCAGTCCAGAAGACAGACAGACAGGATCCTTTACAACAGCTATGATCAACTTCAAAATGAAAACCTCAAAGCCAACTTGTCCACAGGTGAGATGTCACAGTAAGGGAGATCCTAGAACACCTTGAGAAGAATACAGTTCTCTGATCTGTTGATCTTATTATCATTTCTGAACTTCCATTTTGACTGAAACTTTGCTACGGCAACAAACCCAGCACCGTGCTGTGATAGGCTAGCCACTCCTCAAAGAAACTATCCCATCCAGAAATTACTCCCCTTCAGCAGAACTGAACGGAAGAGATGAAAAGCCCATGTAAGTATTTTGGGTTCATGTATCAGCTTCATCAATCTATTTTCACACGTGTAAAAAATGAGAAGCTCCTTAGCATGCTACCTAGAAATGCTTCTGCCAATAATGCACAGAACAACTTTCTAACAACTTTTCCCTAACAATCCACTGTTAAATACAAAAGCAAATACTTTTAATACTGAGCAAAACAAAAAAAATACTAGTATTTTACAATGAACTTTTATGGCATGATTGCTCTTAGTGTGGTTATATTTCTTTACTCTGTAACTGGGATGCAGTGACAGGCATTACTCCATAATGTTCATCAGCCCACCCAAACTCATGCTGCTTATGCATGCAACATGTTATCTGTCATCATCTCTTTGCTCAGTTTTAAGCTCTCTATGGTATCTCTTACAAAAAGCAAATAAACAATACCTAGTGGGAGGGTCCCACTTTTTCCAGCTTCAGGCTGGAAACCAGTTATCCTGATTTCAACAGCAACTTCTGTGAAAGTGTTTGGTCTTGTTTGCAGTGTATGCTTCCAGAAAAAGAGCTTATTATGTGCTAACATTTATTATTATCCACTCTATTCATTGCGCATAGACAGCAGTGACCCCCTTTAAATGCTGTTACCCTATTCCATTAAAAATGCTTGCACATGGAAAAGAAGCAGCTTTTTGAATCTTAATACAACCAAGGAAACAGAATAAGGAGGATTTATTTCAATGATGTTTCAAATCATATTGCAAAGCTAGTTAAAAGAAAAATGCTGGTGTATTAATCCACCCCTTTTTCATCAATAAGAAGCACAAAATCCTCCAAGTCATTCAGGGTGTGACCTTGTAAAAGCTCTTCATATCTGCTCTGTCTTTTGGACAGAACAGTTTCAGAAATTCAATGGGATTGCTCATAGGCTGTAAAGATTTGCATGTGCACAGCTTCTTCGAGGATCTGAAGACAGCGTTACATTTATGCTAGACCACCAAAATAAGAGCCATGAAATTTGGTCTGAAAGGTCAATACACTGTGCAGGCAGAAAAACAACGCACCTCAATAAGCAAGTACTGTTTTAAGTAAGCAGAGTTTACAACACCGAACACTTGCATTAGTTCTCAAAACAAAACAAAACAAATAGCATTCTGATTGTGTGATGAGACATGGTGAATTCTTTATGATCATGGCCTTGAGCTTACCAGAGAAGTACTAGCTCTAGCTGCAAGAGACTGATCTGTCAGGACCTCTGAATCCTGTTCACTCGCCTCTCCCAGGGTGTATCAGCTGTCATGTAGCTGACCGCTTTGGGAAATGCCTTGGTGTCCCAAATAAACCTGATAGCCCACAAAATGTCTCCATCACATTTAACTTCCAGAGTGGCAAGACAGAAGCAGTGACAAAGGAATTCATGAGAAGTTATAGAGGACTTGTGAAGCAGCAGATGACACAGCTCTGCTGGTAAGCCAGTTTTACTTGTCCTGCGTATTAGTCAAGTAGTACTAATCCACATACCCTTCCTTACACGTGTAAGAGACCGTGCTTCCAAAAGTGAAGTTATTTCCATCTGTGACTGCATCTTTGATGGCAGGTGGGGATCCACAAGAGACAATGCTGCAAGCTGGAGGTGTGCTGTTCCAGTTCCCTGAAGACGCACAGAAAAGTACAGGGGGTCCCTGAAGGCTAAGAGACAAAGATCATTGTTAAGACTGCTGTTTCAGGTTGGGTGAGGAATAGAGAGAGCAAGAGGTGCTTTGCTTCTGATTTCCTGGCCCCAGTGAAGCCAAGGGGAGTTTGACTTAAGCAGAGGCCAGAATCTTACCCTGCATTCATGAAAGCACACTGCTGGTGCTGTCAGAAAAGCTGGTTTTCAGATTATTTGGAAGAGAGAGAAAGCTGTTGGAATTCCTGTGGGGCCTCAATGCACTGCGCAAACACACGTAACAGAGAAGTTCTCTGAGAGAAGTCTCAGGAACGTTGCTGTGCTTACCTGTATCCATTGTCACAGGTGTATGATACGGAGGAAAGGTAGGTTGTGCCAGTGAGTGTGTATTTTCCATTGCTGATACCCTCTGGGCTAGGGCACATCACCATTTCACAGGAGGGGGGAGGATGATTCCAAACACCACTAGCAAGGCACAGAATTTCCTTTTCACCCACTAAGTTGTACCCATCATTGCATCTATGTGAGAAGAAAAGAAATGCTATCAAACACAGAGCCTTTTACGCACATTTTAGTTGGCCACCCCTTTCCTACCTTCACCCCTCATACATCCTCATACACCAACTTTCTCTGTAGGGCACAGAAAATTACTACGGGAGTAAACATTCAGCTTTGCTAGTGAATAGCTGCAGTTATAATTAAGTACATTTTGATTACTTAAATCCCATCTTGCTCCTCTCCACTTACTTCAACCACTTTCTGAACTATGACATGCTCTTTCTCCTTTGTTGCCAGGTGCTCAATTAATTATTAACATGAGACTTCAAACATACTAAATTCCTACCTGTATATCACCTTATTGCGGTATGTAAAATTTGAGCCCCAAATGGCACCGTTCTCTGGAATAACTGGACCACCACAGGATATAGCTTTAAAAAGACAGGATCACAGGAGAAGTTCATACAACACATATCAGAAAGAACAGAAAATCAGGATTTTCTTTATTTTCACTAAATAGGTTTGAAGAGATCTAAGATCCCTGGAAACACTGGGTTCTCAGATAAGCTATAACTGACACGGTTGTGTATTTGTCGTCACCTTCTCGAGAAATGTGACTAACTTGAAACAGGTAGTTGGAACTGTTCCACAAACCATACACTTTAACGTCAAGAGGATTCCCTCTCCACCTCCTTCTATCATTTTATCTTTTTCTTTGCCATCCCTTCATTTTACCTTATTGCTTCACTTCATTACTTCTGGTTTTCTAAAACAATTTTCACAATTATGCCATGTATATGTATGTGCATCGGCCTGTTGCTTTTTATTCACTGAAAACACTATTAACGATCTTTAAGACATTACATGTTGACAGGATGCTTGAAAACAGGAGGCTGGGTGGAGAAGAAAGACATTTTTAATGCTTACATTAAAAGAAAGACTATGAGATGAGCCTAAATCTTTGACACTTTGGAGAATCTGCATAAGAGTGCCACTGTGAATATGTAAACTGTTGGAAAAGATTCAGCTGGTGCTTACATCTCTTCAGACAACAGAGACTTTGATCTTGTGATTCAGGGCTGCTAGAACAAGGTTTCATTAGCTGTCATGGTCTCTGAAATCTCTAAACTATTACTAGTCCCCCTTCCATCTCACACAATGATGCATGTTACAATCAGCATTCTCCCCAGGAACTACACCTTCACAATGTGGTATTGGGTGGCTCCACTCTCCAGATTCCATGCATGTAAGTTTAGTCACTCCTGCCAGCTGAAACCCTTCTTCACAGGAAAAAGTTACTTGACTGCCAACACTGTACATGTCCCCATACAAATGACCATTTGCTGGATTTCCTGGATTATGGCACTTCACTGGTTCTGAGGAAGAAGAGAGAAAACTATTAAAACCATCACTAAGTACCAGGCTTTGCAAGCAAGGTTTAGGAGATATCTTTGGGAATTCTCGGAAGGTAAGAAAGCAGAACAAATGGAAAACACTCACAATTAATTTCCAGGCTTGCTGGCTTTTCCATGTTCTGTATGTAAGTGACAGAAACTGAAGACTCATGCAAGGAAGCTAATCTTGATAAAGCCCTCTGTAACTGAGTTTGGATTATAAGCACTCTGTCTGTTGCATTCATTGTCAGATCAAATATATCGAGAAGCCACTTACCCCCCAATGACAGTAAGCTCACTCTGGCATGTCCAGTCCTGAACTTTAAATCAGCTCAGTCACCTTTTACTCCAACCTATGCCACTGTCTTGTCATCTTTACAAAAAGACACCTTGCTTAATGTTTCCACAGGCAGCTCAGCCCCTACTCTAGTGCCTACATGCAAATATTTCTTCATTACACAGCTCTGTTCTGAGAAGTGGCACACTCTGCCATCCCAGGTCTTCAGTGTATGTGCTGCATGTGCAAGAGGGCTTTGCATGTGTCTTTTAACAGAATGCCAATTACAGTTTTGTCAACAGAAGAGACACTTAATCACAACCCGGTTCAGGCCAAAGTGATTAGGATCAGAAGGAACGCTTGCTCTTGCACCTTCCTATTATCAGGTACTGGCAATTGTTCTTCATGGCAGGAGATACTGGCCTATACAGAATCTTTGAAGGCTAGCCTGACGTTTTTCTTTCCCATACCTGCACATTTTTTACCATCTCCTGTGTATGGAGGGATGCAAGTGCAAACATAGGATCCATTTGTGTTGAGACAAGATGCATGCTCATCGCAGTCTGATCCAACAGCACATTCATCGACATCTACAAAAAAAGAAACATAATAAAGATACCTTTAGAGTGGTATTCATAATATGCATCAGTTATTATAATTAACTATCTATATGATAACAGTGCCTAGAAATGCCAGCTGATAATTTATGCCCCACGTCACTTTGTACTGTACAGCAAAAAATCCCTGACTACAGATTACTTCATATCAGCTTTCAAATCCTGACTGAACAGAAGAGTTCTTGGTATGCAAATGATGAGTCATGAATTGCAAGAGATCAATTTCAAAGTTCCTCATTGAAAAACGCTGGCATCAGGGATTATTCCTCCTGTAAGCCAGACCATTAAGAGATAGACCAATTCTTCATTTCAAAACACTTCTATGGAACAGATGTTGATCTTTACCCACTCCCAGGCAAGAAAAAGCAACACAGTTAAAAAGCAACAAGATCTTCTGAATCACTGTGTTCAGTCCTCACTGCTGAAGGAGTCTGGCCAGCATGAAAGATCCTCACAATGCTATGAAAAGAAAGGGAGTTTCTCTCTGACGTGCAGGACAAAAATCTTTCATTAAAATCAAAGCTGCTGCCAATTACACAAACATCAGAAGAACGCAAAATACTACCACAGCAGAACCGGAATGACTGCTCCTCACGTAATTTCTTGTTAGACAAGGAAGATTGGAAAGACACTGAGTTAGATGCGTAACAGAGCAAAAGGAACATCCTAGGGCATAGGTGTATGGAGTACGTATCAGGCTTTGTTAGTGCCTGCCTTGGGTGTGAGTAAGAAAGGTAAAGCATGGATCAGTGTTTTAAGCTAATTTTTCTTGTTTTCATTTTCCACTTATTTTTCTATTGCTATGAAAGACAAGCTGGAAGGTGGAGCACAGCGAATTTCCTTCCCAAATCTTTCTTTCTACAGCAGAGATGTTGAACTATGTGGACAGCCTTGCAGCAACCAGAGTCTGGTCATGTTTATACCTTTGCATAAAGAGAAGAACAACAGACTGGACAGACTGTTTGGAGGTCCTGAAGGAGACTTCGGGACTGGATGTTATAAAACAAGATAGGTCCTGCTCCAAAGAGAACGTTGGCAGAACTAGAAGGCTGTTCACTTTACTTATACTCACCTTGACAAAAAAACCCCCCCGAAGTTCTGTATGTGCAAGTTTCGACAAAGCAACCAGTCAAATCAAACACAGACCTTGCCAGGTTATTACCCTGCAACTCATGTTAGACATGACTACAGCAGCAGCAATCCAAATACAGCCAGCCATTGGATTCCAGTGGGGATCTGCTGGAGATACGCTAGCCTCTCACCTTTCAGCCCTTGAAGCTGCATCTGGTACCTCAGATCAACCTGATCAGGAAGTAAGTTATAGTGCGGCAACTATGTGAACTATGTCCAGAACTGCAATCCCAGCCTTCTCAGTGCTGCAGCTGCTTGCTGACAGGCACGCTGAGGTGCACAAAAATGCACACCTCAGTAGCTGAGAATGAAAGGACTCCAGCACTAAACAAACCTGGAAGGAGAGAGGCTGGGAGTGCAATGCAGACTTATTAGGTAGGGAATATAGGGTTTGGGACTTAGAAGGGATTGAGAGAGAAAAGTGCCAGACTGGAGTCCCGGTTTGACACAATGCTGAGCACGGAATTTCAGAAATGTGAGTATTTAGGAATGTGATTGCTGAGATTCTGCCTGGCATTCACAACTTCAGAATGAAATCCCACCCAAACCCAAGAGCACAGGAGAAGTACAAGTTCGCCAGCCCATGCAGCCGTATGTATGGTAGGTATGTCTCACCAAGGCAAGAAGGGGAAATGCTGCTCCAGCTCCCATTGTCCTTGCAGAACATCTCAAAGTCACCCAACAAATAGTAGCCATTGTTGCACTGATAGGTAATGGTGCTGCCAGCAAAAAAGTCCTCAGCAGCATAACCTCCATTTTCTAAAGGTGGAGGCACTCCACAGCTGATTCCTGCAATGTGAGTGAAAAGAGGGCACAGATATTAGCAGAGCAGACACAGATCGAGTTTAGGATAATTCCACATCAGAGCCTCGCCCAATAAGAAAAATCAGATGACAGCACTAACAGGTTTCTGGTGCTTGTCGTTGGTAACACATGAATTAAAAGCAAAGCTGTCTCTGCCAGAGTAATTGTGTTCTGCTGAAGAGGACTTGCTTCTGGGTAAATCCTCACAAGCATGCTATTCTTCAGGCAAAGAGAAGACAGATCCTGAATTTGTGCTATGAACAACTGAATAAAGGAGAAGTAAAGAAAATCAAATCAAATCTAAATCGAGCTACTTTTAAGGTGCTTCTAACAAATTTGATATTTTTCACCAAATTGCTGATTAGTTTTGGGATCATGCAATACCTACTTCTGGAGCTAATTTACCGTTCTGCCAAAATGAGAAATATAGTCAGCTCCACTGTATGCAACTACAGTGACATGTACAGTCACAGCTGCGCAGAACAAAGGAAAGGAGAAGACGGAACCATGAAAGCAGGAATCATAGAGGCTTGGCAACCTAAACAAATGTATGCAGCCTCGTTTCTTAGAAGAAAATCTGGAAGTGCTGGAAGTCTTCTAAGTCCTCACACAAATATTTGTCACCTTTAAAGAAATTACTGTATAATACATGAATGCAACGGCTTTTATTTCAATCTAAACATTCTCTGTGACACTTGGAAGTCAAAGATTCTTTAGCATTTCCTGTGCATCTTCCACATTTCCTGGTACCACAGAGAAGGAAAACTCAGATCATCGTTTTGCTGACCCAAATGGACAAATCTCTGCCACAGGCATTAGAAACTGATTGAAAAAAGTGGCAGAATCAGATCATAGTGTACTTCCTGCTCAGGAAAACTTGCGTTCAGCTTTAAGCATGCACGTAGATGCTGTAACATTGATGGCTTCAACCGCATCACAGCTGCAGAGATAAAGAGGCCATGAATAGCAACAGAGTCCAAATGGAAGTTTGGGTTTCCTAATCTTGCCAGCTGACTGAGACAACTCACTTTCACAGCGGGGAAAGGGTCGTGTCCACTGTCCCATGTTAAGGCAGTGCTGAACAGAGTTTCCCACTATCTGGAAGCCCGGGTCACAGGAAATGCTCACTTTCGACCCTGGCTTTAAATCAGATGAAGAGGCACGCAGATGTGGTATGGATCCTTGCAAAGATGGACAATCTGTGAATAAAATACATGTATACAGTAAAAGATACAGCTGTGTGCTGAGAGGAATACATTTCTTATCTGATCGTTTGATCCTGTGTAATTTTATCCAGGAGAAGGTCTGAGGAAGTGTTATGCTAAGCTACATCCTACTTGTATTCAAACAGTTTTGAGAATCATCAAAATACAACATAAGGAAAGGAATCTGCAGGGAAAAAGATGAGAAGACAGCAGGTATTTTAATACTGTCCAGTTATTTTTATAGGAAAAGACTAGAAAACCCTCCTTCTGACCAATCACCATCTTCACTCTTTCCCTATCTCAATTCAGGAAGTAATAAATCTCTGTCAGAGATTCCAATGAACTTTTGTTACAAAACCATGGAATTTGAGGAATGAAGGACTGAATGTCCCAACTGTTATCAAAATAATTTATTCAAGGTTAGTAGGGCAAAGGCTGCAAGCTAGCATATTTAACCTCAAAAACAGTATTACAATATTGTTCAGAAAAAAAGGGTTCTAGAAAATAAAGTTCTAACCAGCACAAAATATACTCTTGTAATCTATCTTCACTCTTCCCACAACTCCTGGAAGGAAATCTGGCCAGGCTAGTACATTTCCTTTTTGGAGGTCTTCTGGACAGGATGTAGCCAGAGATTTTACCTATGGATTTAAAATAGGAGTTTAGGTATTGTTTAGGGAACATTTAAGAGAAGAATATTAAAAAAGAAACACCTTCCAAGTCTACATGCAACATTAGAACAAATCATTGATTGAGTGATATTGTGCTCTCCTAGCACAAGAATTATTATTCTCTATTTACAAACCAGCTATCTGTGGACAGGCATATACAGAGGTAATATCTAAAGGAATATTTGTCATACAAGCGAAGTATAAAACATGATTCTTGAAAAACTGCTAATGAAAGACAAGGGCTTAGAATTCACTGCGTATTACCTTTGCTCACTGTAAACCCAGGAGCAAAAAAGAAACATAGTTCCAGAGGGTGACTGGAATTAAGGTGTATTATTGGCATCTAACTCCCCACAACGTTTCTCCCTACCAGGGTGTAAGTAATAGTATCTCATCCACAGAACTGCTGAAAAAGCCATAAGCGCCCTGAGGAGGAGAAGTATGCAGTAAAAGGATAATAAAGGATTTCCTGTTCTTTTAAGACACTAGAGAGGGAAGTGCTCTATTGAGGAAAGATGATTATTCAATTAAAAGAACATGCTAGTAATTAGGCTACTGAGACTATTTCCTATTGCTGTGCTCTGCTGTGCTGGAGGGTTATTTCAGTAATTCTCTGTCAGTGAGAAAGGAAAGTTTGCTTCAGCACCATGGAGAAATGGTTTATCAAGAGCAAAGACGAGCATCCCAGTAGCCTGGGTACATCTCAGCACAGCCATCTTACCCACACAACACACGCAGGGTAGCTTCAGGGCACAGACAGCTGTTATAACACCAGCTGTGCCCAGTTACAACCATGGAATCATAGAATGGCTTAGGTTGGAAGGGACCTTAAAGATCATCCAGTTCCTGGTGAATACCTGGGAAATTGCCCTTCTCAGAAGGGTCGCTAGCCTCTGTCTAGTCTCCAAAAGATAAAATCAATTATGAAAAGCAGTGTAATACTGTCTGTCTTTGTGAGAAGGGAAGGTGTATCATGAACCTCAGACTGAATTATTCTCACATTACCCCTGCTCTGAACTCCAGTTGGGCTGAAGAGTCTAGAGCACAAGCTTAGCTGGAGAAGAGCGTGACCTGCACTGCCTGTAGAGAGACCATTTCAAATATCTCACTTCAAGAGTCTGTGCTCATGGAAATAGCTAGGGCCAAGGGCTGCAAAAGAATCTCCCTGCCAGGAACGTGCAGGGAAAATTACCCAGTGTGGGCTGAGCAGGTAGGTACAGGAATCAGTCCTTCAAAGTCATATGGAAGAGAATGCAGGGCAGGAAAGGACCCTGGTCCAATAAAGACAACTCTTATTTCTGCTGCTACTCAGCAACAAAACAACCACTCTGCTGGTTTAGTTGTATAAAATGAATGTGAAAGTGGACGAGCAACTAAAGCATACAAAGAAAAATCTTGAAGAGTGAACTTAGCGAACTTAGCCTTTTTGTTATTCACATCACAACATATTCTGTCACCCCACTGTCTTTTATGGCCAAGAATAGGAAGGTAAGACTTACTGAACAGCTCCAGCTGGCTAGAAGAAAGCTGATAATAGCAGAGACAATGAAAGTGATTTACTGTCCCAAGCTTTAGAACGAATGAAGCAAAAACTTTAAAGGAAGCTTACTTGGCTTAGCTCCCTGCCAGGCCTCACATCTGTCTTTTCATATAAATAACATGGATAACACAAAGGACAGGGAGGACTTTCTTCCTCACCTTAGCCATATTGCATTTGAAGAAAACGGGAATTTCACCTAGCCTGTCAATGACATTAAAGAGAGGTGGACACTGAGAAAGCCTCAGAAAATCTCACACAGACTTCACCAGTGAGTCCTGTAGAATCACATGTATATTCATTAACTTCCTAACTACTATTTGACTTGGCAATGCATCACATGGCGACCTCTAAGGACAAGAATGGTAGCAGATTAGTGGGCAGTTCTGAACACAGCAGAAAGCTAAAGCAGTAAAGAAAAGAACAAAGAAACTGAGATGACATTTGGATGCTAGAAGCAAAGTTTCTGCTTTGCTTCTTTTCTATTTCCTGCTCATTTCATTATTTGGACTATGGATAAAACAGAGTGATAAGCCACCAAATAACGGTAAAACTTCAAGATTACATCAGGAGAAGAGCTTCTTTCCCCAAGCAATGCCTCTGACTTTGAACTTAGTTTTGATACTCAAGTGTTATCAAGTGATTTACAATTTCTGTCTGACCTTCAGGTTGAAATACCAGTGTCCTGGCAACAATGAGGACCAACAGCGTTCCTGGCTGTGTGAACAGGGTGGCAGCCAGGAAAAAAAGAGAGGGACTACCCTGGCTCGTCAGCACTTAAGATATTACATTCAGAGCACTGCATCCCATTTTGGGTTCCTCAAAACTTCTTTAAATTTTGGATGCAAAGAAAGACATTGATGAGCTGGAGGAAGTTTGGGGTGGGGGATCAAGATAGTGATGAGCTGGAACATCTGACCTGTGAGGAGAGGCTGTGGGATGAAGGCTAGATGAGCTAGAACACAGATGGTTTTGGAGGAAGCTAACAGCAGCCCCGGGGGTGGCAATAAAGGAGATAGGTTCTTCAAAGAGGTACATGGCAGGAGAGTGAAACAGTAGTCATAAATTGAAGTGTGAGGTCTCAGCTGGATTTAAAGAAAAAATACCCACTCTGTGGATAAGTGAGCACTGAAACTCGTCTCCGAGAGGTTGTGGGATCACTGTCCTTGGAGACATCCTTTGATCCACTGTGATTTTTTAAATCTGTGGAAGTTTAGTGCCAAATCTGTATTTTGGTACCTGAGTAAAAGAAGCTGAACGTTCAGTTCGACTGACCATATGGACTTCTCCTGGGACTATACAGCCCAAAGATTTTTCACAGTGTATGTCTGCTGACTAAAATTGTGATGCCTCCCACCTGAAGTTTTACTGTGCTTTATACAGCAGGGGGAGGGAACTGAGATTTGTAAAACAAGCCCTGAGATCATTTCACAGGGTCTTCTCCCTCTGCTAATAAGATTACTAGCTTTTATATATGTCTTTACTTCTCTTTCAAAGCCGCTTAGCACAGAAAGGCTCAGTAAAAACAGAAAGTTACTTCAGTATTGATTTTGCTGCACCTACACTTAATGCTACTTGATACACTAAGCTTATTACACTAAGACAGAGCTTCATCTGGTCCCCAGTGACTTCTGTGGGATCAGAGATCTATCCAGTGTGCTAACCTGCAATGCCTTTTCAAATATTCATCATATGCTTAGATCACTGTGCTCACACGCTGCAGCAAGGACTCACCTGCTGTGGAGACAGGACATGGTCCCAAATGTTAAGCTGGCTGATGGAACCGACAAAAGATTCAGCTGGGTTGAGTCCCTCTCCTTTCTGATCTTGCTCTTGTCCCAGCACAAGTGCACCACCACCTAAACTCGGAGAAAATGAGAACATCGATGGGAAACAACATCGTAAAGCAGTGATCCCCACAGGATGAATGAACAACAAAGCAAAATTTTGCCACCCTATGTTATTAAGATTTTTACAGTGTTGGTTCTAAGAGACTACTTCTAGCCAGCATATCACAGCGCAATGCAAAACACAGTTTTGAGCAGAAGGGGCATATTTCACAGTGTTAGCTTGCACCTCCTGTTTTAAGGAAAACTTAGAACAAACCTGAATCCAAACCCTCAGAAGTGCACAAATGATTAGAAGAGAGTCAACATTCTGACATGCCACAAAAATAAAATTTCCTTTCCCTGATCCACAGCAGAGATGATGCGGATGCGCATTATGTATGGAAGGTACAATGGAAAAGCATAAGGTGCACAGACTAAAATGCTGCTTTTTTCTTTTGCCCTTTCTTTTTTTCGGTAAGGGAGTTTTTTAAACTGTAAATCCCAAAGGTGGTGGTTTGAAAGTGGTATGAAAACACTATCAAAACCAAACCTTTTTGCAGCAGTCTAATGTCAAGCCCTTCACAGCTCTTCAGTGCTGAAGGTATTCTTTTTCATGTCTTCTGACATTACTGGAAAGACTGCTGATCACAGAAAGCAATGAAATAGCAAAACCCACTCTGACAGGAAGAAGTACAAACTTAACTTTAGGAAGATGTCTGAGAGTAACAGGAGAAGGCTAATTTCATGAACTTTCAGCACACATTTCTAAGGGGAATGTCAGCTGAACTTAAGCTTCTTGTGTGAGGAATACATTCTCACAAAGCTATAGCAAAAGCAGCTAAACACAGGCTCCTTTGTGGACTAAACCGTGCCACACTCAAAACAAGCTATCTACTACTTTACCTTAGGAATGTGTCCTTGGTCTTCAGTAAGGCTGAGGAAACTGTCTTCATGAGCAAGAACAGAAAGCAAGATCCCTGCCTACATGCTGAAAACATTAAAACACCCTAAAAACACCAAAATAAACAGTTCTTGGAAGGTACAAAACATTCTGCAATAAAAGCCAAAAGAAGGCAATAGATCTGGGTAATACAAAATAAACATACCAGGGATTTTTGAGCCAACAGAGAGCCCGCTGCCTCCATCAGACAGCTTTCCATCGATGTACACTCTCCATGCCCCATCCGTGCAAGTCCATGTGACCGCAATATGATGCCAGTTACCATCATTCACTGAAGGACAGTCTGTGATTCTCTCTTTTCCGTTTACATACAGAACCCAGCTGCACGGAAAGAAGATGAAAGCAGACTCAATTGCATGCAGCAACTTGAAGAGCACTGTTTTCACTTGGATCCACTTCTGCTTTTGGCATCACACCACAAGTACCCTGAGTGCTAAGCTTCAATTTTTTCCAATTGTTGTTTCAAGGTGTCATTTAAATGATGTAAATGTAGTCCAGACAAAAATATTCTGCTTCTTAAACTTCACTGCTTTCTTGCAATTACTCTACCACTTGGCAAGAAGTGAAGGAAACAAAACAGTGAGTAAACATAACAATGGGGCAACTCCAGCGAGAGTTTGGATACAGGTTTTCCTGCCCCAAGACATGCAAAGCTGAAATTCAAGGCTACGCTGGCTTTGTTTTCTTTATCAATTCAAGACATACTGTAAGCCAAAAAGAAGCTGAACTGCAATTTACCCATTGTAGTCAGTCAAAAGAAAGGCATTATCACTTCCATTCTCCACTGCATAAGAAATGGGAGTCCCATAGTTGGTGGTGTCATTGGATTTCATCCAGAATGCACAGGTGATGTCACCAAGAGATGGGAAAACACCATCAAGCATCACGTACCCATAGATACCAGAGACTTCAAAATCAAGATTGAAACCAGAGGACTGTTCTGCAACACAGACAAGGAGTTTTCAGAGCCACATTCCCAGAAACCCAGACACAGTACTGAATGGATTATCACAAAATGTAATAAAATTGAACAGAACCCATCTACAAAAACTATTCCCTTTAAGATGCTCAGAGAGAGAAAGAACATACAGCAGTCCAGCATCAGCCAGCATCTAGAGCTTTCCATGGCTAAAAAGCAAAAAGGGTTTGAAAAAATACAACTGAAAAACGAGCTGAAAATCTAGCAAAGAACGAACACGAACCCCATGCAGCTCTGGATATGCTTTTCAGTCCTCTGCCAGTGAACTGACACAACCATCTCTCATCCAGCAATCCAAGGAGGTGTGCTCAGCTGGTGCCATTTCATCCACAGGAGTAAATACACAAAAACCAGCAAACAAACAAAAAGTTCTTTTTTTCCTGAACTGAAATAACACTGCACTGGTGTAGAATACTCCTGTGCTGCATATATTTAATGAAGAGTGGTATGCACTATCAAAATAATACATTTAAATATACCAAGTGGAGCTCTCCTCAAAGCTGGGTGTTACTTAAACTCAGACACAGGATGTGGTCTGAAAGACCTGTATGTCCTCTATTATCTCTGCAACATCAACACGGTGTCTCAACTCCTGTTTAAAGATTCACTGACTACTAGTAAAACAGTACAATTTTCATGGTTTGGCTAAAAGACAAATGGCTGTGAGGTGTGTAACTCCACCACTATCCAGGAAATTGTACCAATTTGGCTGACTGTAGGGAAGTTGATGCCCTTAGGACTTCTAAAGCTGAGACTATGAGGCCCTAGTTGCTGCCTCTACAATGCAAAGTCCTACAGGAAACACAAAGAGCTAATTAACTCAAAGACACAGAGCACATACAAATTACACTTGACAGACATACAGGGTCTTAAAAAGACAGACCCATGTCTTAGAAAAGAAATGCATATAGCCTTTCAGAATCCCACCACCCTATCCGCTTTCTGGGGAAGCTGTACGAAATCAGTTCAGCCAGAGTAAATCCTGCCCAGAGACTTAGGCAAGCCACCTTTTTCTGACACTTGGTCCTGTGTACCTGTTTCACACCTGCTGCCTGTAAAGCCAGGAGGACATTTACAAACGTACGAGTTCAGAGCATCCACACAGGTGGCGTGGTTTAAGCAGGGGCTGGAGGCACAGTCATTGATGTTCACGTCACAGTTTTGTCCTGTGTACCCTGTCACACACAGACACCTGCAGAAGTAAAGAGAAACACACTTTAAACTTGGCTGTTGTAAAAATGTCCCGGCCATGAGGACAGGTCTGCAAATGGGAATGTCATATTTTGAAAAATGAGTAGAATATATACTACAGAATTAATGTAGTTTTACTTTGGTTGTTCCTTTTAAGTATACTTACATGCTATCAGCTGATAGCCTAAAACCATTTTAGCTCTTAACAGGGACAATACAGTATTTAAACAGTGCCTGTATTTCTTCATATGAAACTGGAAGACACCATCACTGGATTCGTAAGAGTGAAGCATGCCTTTTAGAGTCCAGAGAATTACAGATCAGAGGTACTTCACTTTGCAGGCAGAGAAATGCTTACACTGAGGGAAACCAAGATATCTGAAAGATGTCAAAACTTCTGGGGCTTTGGGGATGGAAAGGCTCGTTAAAACCAGACAGTACTAGCTGATCCACGTCTCCACTGTGATCCATGATAGGAAATTCTTATTGGTATTCGTAAGAGATCTGAGTTCAGATACCCTAAAGCATAAAAAAGTATTTGGAAGATTCCATGCGTTAATATTTCAATCTTTTTATTCTTAATATGCATAGCTCTCCCTGTCATGTAGCCTCAGGAAAAGTAGCACTATCAGATACATAACCTATCATCAGTTATTCTAGAGGGAAGAAAAATAAGCTCTTGAGATTTGAGAAAGTGTATTTCTTTTGGAGTGACAGTATTTAAATCTGCCCTGGTTTTGCCTGGGATAGAGTTAACTTTCTTCATAGGAACTGGCATAGTGCTACATTTTGGATTTATGATGAAATAATGCTGATAACACATCAAAGCCTTTGTCGCGCAGAGCAGTGCTCGCACAGAGTAAAGGACTTTCCTGCTTCTGAGACTGCCCTACCACCAGAATAAGTTTGGAGGGGACACAGACAGGATGCCTGACCCAAGCTGACCAAAGCGATATCCCATATCATATGACACCAGCTTAGAAATAAAGCCGGGATAAAGAAGGAGGAAGCATGAGATGTTCAGAGTTATGCTGTCTGTATTCCCAAGAAATTGTTATGTGGGATGAAGTTTTGCTTTTCTGGAAATGGCTGAACATCTGCCTGTTGATGGGAAGTAGTGAATGAGTTCCTTATGTTGCACTGCTTGCTCACACAGCTTTTGCCTTACCCATCAAACTGTCTTTATCTTAAATCACAAGTTTTCACACTCTTTCCCTTCCAATTCTGTTCCCTATCACACTGAGGGGAGCCAGCCAGTGGCTGTGCTGGGCTTAGCTGTTGGCAGGGGTTAAACCACAATGAACCTCTCACACTCTACCATGTTACAATTCTATCATGCTTATATATCAAACTCTGCATATTTTTGTTGCTGTTTACCTTGGAATTAAAGGGTGGGGGGGACGACATAGCTTTATTTTCTTTGCTTTTAACGTCTCCTGTAGTGTGCACAAAGGGGCCCCTGCTGAAACCTAAGATGTCTGAAGCACTGCAACAGATCTGACTTTCCACATTGCATTTTATCAATCATCTATTTTTCACCTGAAGCTGTTGATACCATCTCTGCATGTAGCCCCATTCCTACAGGGTCTGCTAAGACACTCGTCAATGTTTCTTTCACACAAGACACCAGTAAAACCTGGGAGGCACTTGCAGGAGAAACCGCCAACTCGATCTTCACAAAAAGCTCTATTAAGACATGGGTTTGAAAGGCATTCATTGATTTCTGTTTCACAGTGAGCACCTATGAAGAAAAGAACAAAGTCACAGCTCCACTTTGATTTAACCTGAAAAAGAAGATCACTAATCCTGTTTTCTCAGGACTGTTGCAGACTTTCTAGGAAACAGAAAGTACTGGGGTAGCAAAGTAGGACTGGGATTTACTCCATTAACTGAGGTAAAGTGGGCACAGAAGTGTTACAGGAACCAGCTGCGGAAATTAGCACTAATGTTAGGAATTTAAATGGATATTGTCTATTGTATGAGTAATTTGGGCTGAATTGGGAAATCTCCTGAGTAACTGATCAACTAATGCAAAGCTGCTACAGAAGACATTCAGTTTGAACCTTGAATGTAATGAGGAAAAATGAAAGCCTGACACACATGAATTGGGGATTTGTGCTGAAATATGGGCTCCATGTTACAAGCTCTGAAGAATAAAGAAACTGCACATAGCTTTATAGCAGAGTTCTTTGGCAACCTGACAATCAACAGGTATGTCTGGCTGTTACAGAAATCTGTGGCAGCAGGAAAGTATGGAGATTGGAAATAGTTCTAATACAGACCATTCAGTACACTGTTAAAATAAAATGAAAGCTTTTAAAAAGTAAGACTGACAATTCATACGTGGACCTAGGGAAGCTAACATGCCTAAATCAGCATACCATATATACAACAGATAGCAACGAGATTGAAATACTTTGGCCAGGATAGGAAGACATCTTTTTGGGTCATAAAAAGTGAAATCTGGGTTACACAAAAAACAGTGTACCTGTGAAGCCTTTTGCACAAACGCAGCGGTAACCGTTCTTGTCATCAACACAGCGGGCTCCATTCAAACACGGGCCAGAGTTACACTCATTTATATCTTCCTCACACAAGAGACCTTCAAACAGCAAGGGTACAGTCAACATACAGCCAAGGTGTGCATGGTGCAGTGTCTAAATACAGAAGGCAGAGCTGAACAGTGCCTCTTGCATAACAAAACTCCATGTTAGACTGCACTCCTGCAAATTTCTGCAGAGATATCTGTTATCCAGCTGCTGAGATGTGACACATGCCCAGATCACAGTTTCTCTTTAAGAAGTTTCAGAAATATTCAGCAACTGTTGCTGTCAAAAAATGTACAGCCATAAACTTAACACAGGAGTCCACTTCTGGAGGAAAACACCAGCTCTTTGTTTTAATCTGACACAAAATGATGCCCTCTATAGCTTACTTTAATATTTAGAAATTAGGTACTATTTTGGCAAAGTACTTAAGCATGTCAGTTACCCCATGTATTTCAACATCTTTGACGTGCATGCAGGAGACAATTAAAAAGATGGAGGAAATTTTGAGATAAGAGAAAATGCATTCACTAATTCACAGGGCTGCAGCAAAGCAAGTGTACAAATGCTTTGTCTGAGCAGGCCACATTCAGTCTCTGAAGTATTTTCCCTGTGATTATTTCCTAATTCCCTAATCTTCATTTCCCTTATTTTTTTTTTTATTTTCAGAAAAGTAATATCACAAAACAGAAGGACACATGCACAGGCACTCACAGAGATTGCCCTTTTTATTGCAAAAACTATTCATATATGGTACAACTTTCCTCTAGCCTATAAATCTGACTGCTCTCCTGTTATGGGTCCATGTAGCACAACCCTTGTGTATTGTGTTATCTACCTAGCACAGAAACAATACAGCCCCAAAGAAGAAACACTTAAATTACCAGAATAGCCTGGCTTGCAATGACAAACAAAGGTCCCAATGCCATCTTTACAAATTCCATTGTTCTGACAAGGAGAGGATTTACATTCGTCCATTTCTGTTTCACATTTCAAGCCTAGAACGCAAAATAAAGGACTGAGAACACAAAAACAAAACATGAAATTGTTCAGAAAATATAGACATCATGACTGCTCCATGCAGCAAAATACGATTGATTGTGTACAATACCTGACATTCTAGGCATCTTTCCTTTAGGTTGTGTTTTAATGCTGACCTGAGACAAAATGCTATTAAAAAGCTATGACACAATGAGACAACAGTCTGAGCAGTTCAAGATGGCAGCACTTGATATTCTATCACAAGTAACAGAGACCAGTAACTTCTTGGTAACAAGTCATCTGTTTGCTTTAGAGCAACTGTGAAGCTGACAGGAAGAAGAAAAGGAGTATCTGGTGGAATTAGCTGCTCACAGTGCAAACTTCCAGTTTTTGCTAATCGTAAATATCACCAAGAAAAGGACTTTCAAATCCACACAGCTTTGCTCAATGTGCTCGTGCGGAAGTCCATGGGATTTTTTATTTATACCACTAAAAGAACTCCCGCTTGAAATCCCTTTCTGTCAAAAATCATACAATTCAGCAAGAACATGAGGAACTATTTATTTTTTTTTCATGCTAATGCATGGTAGGTCTGTGACAGATATTCCAGTTAGTTAGGCTACACTCTTGCACTGAAACGTTCTGCTCCTTTCTGTTTGCTCAAGTTAAAGGCCTGGAGCTGTTTTAGCTTCTCCACTTGCTTCTCAAATTTTTTACCTGTATATCCAAGCGGGCATATGCAAATATATCCACTTCCCAGCTGTTTGCATGTCCCATTGTTGTGGCATGGCTCCAGGAAACACTCATGAAACACCTACCACAGGCAGTAATAATATGATGACATTAAATGTGGAAATACATGTGGAACAAAATATTTTAAATAGCACATCCAACAGTCACTTTGAAAAGCTGGGAATAAAAATATCACTGGCATTAATTTCTACAGTTTCCTCTTTGTCTCCTCTACACACCAACCATTCTTATTTCCAGAGAAGAATGTGGATTACCATTTTTAATTACAAAAACATGATCATTGCAGCTCTTCCCATACAATTTTCTGGGTTGTGACTGACAGGTGACATTTTATTCTATGCTGTATTTTATATGAGGGTTCTCTGCCTTGTATCATTTTACACAGGCTAATCATTTTCTGTTACTGGTCATTAAATGAAGCGGTGGAGGTCTTCACTGTATAGTGCTATTTTTTTTCAGGTAGAAAACCTGAATTCAGGAAATTCCTGGAGTATATGGCCAAACGCAATCATGGCAGATCAGTCTATCAGCTACCCACACATGCAGGCCAAGGTTATCATCAGTCAGCTTTGCTCCTGTAAAACTTTAGGTTCATACGAAGCAGCCTGTCTGAGTTACAGATTGGGTGGGGGGAGATGATACTTGTAAGGCAGCATCTGTGGTGTATACTGTCAGTAGAGCAGTTTATATCATGTGAGGATTTTCCCATACTTCAGAAGCAGTACTCAGAGCAGAAGGGAACTCTGCTTGCCTCTCCTCAGTTATACCTATACTGCAACAAGCAAAACAAAGATTTTACACCTAGGACTTAGATTCCCAGTAGCATCTTCAGGAATCCAGCAAGCGGAAGCCATTAAATGACCAAGTATGGATTGGTTGAACCTCCTCCTTGGAGTATATATTTCTTATATAAGTGTGATAAATATTTTATACATCAGGTGAAGGCTTCAATTCCAACATTTAAGATTGCCGATAGCTGATGTGGCCACTTCCATTCAACAGAAGTGCTTTTATGATCACAATGAGGTTTTGAGGGCTCCCCTCATGATCATCACTCTAATCTCTTCAGCAAATACAGTCAGCAAAATAATTACATTTAAAAAAGCCTTATTCATTTACTGCTGACGTAAGACACAGAGCTTCTTTCATTAAGAGGTAACACTAGAAAACATCTTGTCCTTGCCTGACTGCTGACTTTGTATTGCTTGCTGATATTTTCTGGAGAGGCAGGTACCATCATCACACTTTCCTCAGCAGCTGAGAAAGTAGAGCCAAAACCTAAAGAGGAAAGATAGGAAAATACTGTTAGTAATGTTGTATGGATTCTTTGAGGGAATCATAGTGGCATTTTAGTAATGCATTTAAAGAGAGGCTGAAAGAAGTGGATTTATGAGAATAAAGCCTCAAATTTACAGTAACTACATAGCATTTCATATATATTTTAAGTATGTATTTATATGCATATTTCTAAAACATAAACATGTTGCATGTATTTACATGTGCATACACAGATACACACTTGTTTTGGCATACATATACACCTATATATATACATACACTGTACATATACACACATACATAGCGTGTACATGTATACACATACATATACAAATACATATACATACATACACATATATACATACTCTATAGCCATACACTGTTATTAAGACTTGGTACATACCACACAGTTACACCTTCCACATAACACAGAGACAACACAAATAAAAGTGAACATCACTGTTTGAAAGAGGAGTTCTGCATCTGCTATTATAGTGAATAGGATATCTTCTGTTAAGACCACTGCTGGCCATCCTTTAGATGTTCCCTTTACTCACTTTCTTCAGGAAAGATAATTTGGCTTACTTGAACAATCTGTGATGGATCTGGCACCAGTGATGGTTGTTGTTCCATAAAAGGGACAGGACAAGCAGTAGGACTTTCCTGGGTCTGGCTGATAGTAGTCTCTGGGACAAGGGTAGCAAGGTGTCAAACCTGTACGAGAGAACTCCCCTGCAGGACATGGTACTGCAAGAACAAAAGGACATTTTTATTTCAGCAATCATTTCTTCCTGACCCTGCATCTTCCTTCACTCTTTCTGGTCATTTTATTTCCTCCCCTCACAGTTCCTACTCAGACATTAAGGAGTGGGGTGAAACTCACTGGGAGTTCGCAACCCTAAGAGATGCTGACTACATTGTGCTGTTAGATGAAGAGTCGTTATCAAAAAACTATGAAAATATCTGGCAAGTATTTCTTCCTATTTCTTTTGCTGTTGTGGAGAAAGCTTTCAAATGCAATTTCCTTTCTCTTTTTCTCTCACACCTTGCTTTATTTTTCTTCAAGAAGGAAAAAGGACAAGACAGTCTTTCTTGTACTGTTAATCCCTGCAAACTATTGCCTCTGTGGATTGTTATGGAAAAATTTCTCCAAGACAGGTGAAGACAACTTCCTGAAAAACTAAATGACATAAAACTTTTAAAATACAGAATTTTTGTTCAGTAAATATGGAAGCTGTTCCTGAAGTAATAGTGATAGCTAGTTATAGTGACAGTAATAATTTCTTTTCTGTAAGGTAAAAAGTTTTATTTATTTTCACCTAGTTAACCCTTAGATATCTCATCTTTTTCATCTTTAGATAAGAATCCATCCTGGAAATTAGAAGGAGGGTGATTGAAATAAGTAAGACATCAAGAAATGACCTGTTATTTTGCCGGGAAATGCTACTGGCCCACATTTTACCAAAAGCTGACTTAAATCTCAGGCAGATGAATTGGATTACATTAGCTGATGTTCAAAAAAGTTTTAAATTTTTTAAAATTTTATTTTAGAAATTTCATAGACGTATATGTTACACACCTCCACAAGCTGAGACATCTATTGCGCCTCTTTTTACTGTTGATGTATCTTCTGGGCAAGAGATGCAGTTCCTGGATCCAAATGCTGGCTGGTATGTGCCAAGCGGACATGTTTCACAGGTCTCAAGGCCATTCAGTGAATACATTCCCTGCTTGCACTGAGCTGTGAAGCAGAAGAATTCATAAAGAATAAGTAATGTCCAAATAGGAAACATGGCTTCTAACCTCTGAAAGCAATGCTGAAGTTATAATACCCATCACAGAGCCTTTTACTTCTAGAGTTCAGATTACTCTGAAGGGCTTCGTGGGCACAAAGAACAAAAAAAAAAAAAAAAAGGTAAGTGTAAGTGGTAAGTCACTGATAGTACATTTGTAACTTATTAACTCATCACCTTCACAGATGATTTACAGGAAGTCAGTTACTTAGTTTTAATGAACAAAACTAATCATAAAACAATAAATATACAATGAAACTTGGAACTTCTTTTTCAGAATAAGTTGTAAAGAGATAGAGATGCTGAGGTGCTCAAAGCCAAAGTATTGTAGTGTGGGATGCAAACATTTCATCTTCTGTCACCACAGGATGGAGAGGGGCTGGCAAGGACAAGAATTAGTATATTAGCCCATGCAAAATGGGCTCAAAATCTCACAGAAAGGAGACAAATTTAACAAAAACTTAAAGGACAGCTCTTCTTACACTTAAAACATCTGCCTGGGCATTCTGCATACTGCAGCAATGGTAAAAATGTGGCATTTTCTCTTTACATGTATGTATCAATGGGCAGTTAGGACTGATTCGCATTTCACAGATTAATCTCATGGCTGTAACAAGGACCAAAAGGATGGCACTAGGCATTCAGAAGTGGCTGTCTGAAAAAAACAAGAGTTCTCACCTTTGCATTCAGAGATGCTCCTGGAGTGCAGATACTCGGTGTAACTACCGGATGGACAACTTTTGCATTCCAGTTGCCCTTCTTCATCCTGGTAGGACCCAGTCCAGCAGCTTTCACAGGCATGATGCTCCAGGGAGTAATAGGTACCCAAAGGGCAGTTGACTGTAATGTTGGAAACATGAGGTTCCCTCAGAATGTACAATCATATATACTTGTCTTGCCTCTAGAGCTCCCATTTAATCAATCCCTGTTTATACGAAATGTGACACTGCTCCTCAGCAAATGGGCTTGCATGGGTTGTCTGTCTGGAACATTGTAAAGATTTCACTGTGCAGAGGAAACGGAATCCAGTTCCCTATCTCACAAGAGTAACAAATAGGGTTAAAAGACTGCATACAAAGCACTGTTTTCCTGAGTATCACCAGCTGGGTGGATATGTCTGATTTCCCCATGGGAGTGGAATCCTGGGTACAAAAGCATCCTTTCCCCACAAGCCTTGGCTAGGAACATAAACATCCTCTGGAAGTCATACTGCCCAAAGCATTTTTTCACTTTATTGTTCTGGGAGACCACAAGCACTGGACTGTGTCAAACTATTACCCTCTGCAAATATCCTCTAAAACTTTGTTTTTGAAAAAGATTCTAAATATATGTAAGGAGCAAGTCCTCTGGCTTACCACACATTCTCCCCTTCAGCACAGAACCAGGCCTGCAGAAGAGAAAGGCCTTCTCCGTCTCCAATGAGTTGCTGTCAGCTACAATGAGTTCAGATGCAAACTGGAAAGAATACATTGGTTCTTTATGGAGAGTCCTATTCAGCCTGTTTGTTATCGTCTCTAGAGTTTTAAGGAGCCGTTTCTGGTTTTCCAGTTCCAGTGTATCATTCCTTTCATCAGGCAGTGGCACGCTAGCTGCGATTTAAACAGAGAACACAACAAGCACACAGATTTTAGTCAGCACTTCCAGTGTGCTATCAAGTATATCAAGAGTGCAACACTCAAGCTTGCCAGTTTAAAGTGGAACGCTGGCCATGTGCAAAATAGGGCTATGAATGTCGCCAGAAAACTGACATCTGCATCTCCAGCAGGCTTTCTGAATTGAATGCAAAGTTTTGTTTAATGTATTAGAATTTTTTTAAGAAGGTTTAGAAGGAGGGTATTTTGACTTTTCTCACCTGTGATGTTAAATATTAACTTGATTTTGTGGTCAGTCATTGGAACATTCAGCTTCTTATGCCTTTTGACTCGAGTAGGTGCTGTCTTTGCAGAAGCAGAGAGATGCTTGGATAGGCCCTCTTCCTGCACTGTGTCAAAGAAGTCATCATAGGAATAATCCAGCTGGTTTGCTGCTCCCCACCCAGCAGGTCCTGCCAGGCATTACAGAAGAATAAAAAGAGAAGCAAAATTATGGAGAAAACAAGTGCCTGTCATATTTATACTTATTTCTAAAGTACTTCTCCAATGGAATGGGGCCTGTCTGAACCTCTAAACAATATGTGCTTTGTGTCTACTGCATCATGATTTTGACTAAAGAAAAAAATCTCGATACCACAGAGCTCCTGAAACCTGTGTATTTAGCTAAAGCCTTAGAGAAATTCAGCTAAAAAAACTGTAAAATACAAAAAGTACCGATAAAAGCAGCAGTTCTTTTCCCCTCAGTCTTGCATGGGCCCTTACCTACCAGCAATATCTTAAACAACTCTGCATTGCTCCCTCTTCTTCCTGCTCAGGTACAGCTAGGATGCCCTAAGCAGTGTCTCCATAACAGCTCTTCCTCATAACTCCTGGAAGAGATGTAACATCTCAGAAAAGGCTGGTAACACCACCCTATGTGTTCAGCCCTCCAGACAGTCATTTCCTGTTACACACAGTGATTTAAGTTCACCGTCTGTATAATGCTCTTTATCTATAACATGCTTTCAGTTAGCTTGCTCCGTAAATAATCTGCCTTTTCATGATTGACATTAGAGGTAGACAGTCTATTTCATTTACCTAGCTCTTTCTGAAAAAAACACAAAGGCATAAAAAAATTCTGCCAGTTACCAGGTTAAGTCATCTATGTTATAATTTACAATGGAAATAAGGCGATGTAACCCCACAGCTTTGGGGCTGATGCTGTGTAATTACTCCACAACAAATCTTCTAAACTGTTGTCTATTACGACTTGAGCAGAGCTCTCCTCTCCAACCTGGCCGGTGTCATGATAAACTCCAGAAAAACAATAACAAGTTTATTCTGAATTGAGACCGACACGAACCAGAAGATAACATGATCCTGTACCTCATTTCTTCACACTGTTTCCTCCAAGTGACTTCACAAGTTAGTTCCACTGCTGTCAGTATTCAGCCTTTCCCTGATGACAACTCCAAATTGAGCCTCCAGTCCCCTATGTCTGATTACAAACGAATGTCCTCCCAAACTCAGTGAAGCATGTCTGAAAGGTGAGAATAAAGCCAGGCCGCATGGGGCTCTGCACAGCCTGATTTGGTGGGTGACAACCCTGTCCACAGCAGGGGGTTGGAACTGGATGATCTTTAAGGTCCCTTCCAATTCAAGCCATTCTATGATTCTGTGACTCTATGAATAAGCAGGAGCTGTACCAAAGTAATGCCAATATGAATGTACAAAAGAGCCACAGTCCTATGAAAGACTAAGTATTCTATATTGATCAGCTAAAAGGCCTCGTGCTAACACAATGTAAGTTCACTGCTCTTAGCTTTTCTGTTTTGAGTAACCCCAAGGGACTCAGAAATGCCAAAGACAACAGCAGTACAATATGGATGCTAACCTGTTTGAAAATGGACTGAAAACGACAACTTTCTTGGCATAAAGCAAACCGGGAGTAATCACTAGAGCTGCCGTTAACTTTCACCCCAACAAGCAAGAAAATGCCCTTGTGCTGTGGTTTAACTCTAGCAGGCAGCTCAGCATCACACAGCCACTCACTTTCACCGGTGGGGATGTAGATAGAATGGGAAAGGTAAAAGCTTGAGAGCCCATGGGTTGAGATCCACAAGGTAAAGCAAAAGCTGCACGCATGGAAGAAAGGCAAACCAACGAATTAATTCACTGCTTCCCATCAGCTGGCAGATGTTCAGCCACTTTCAGGCTCATCATGTGTAAGGGCTTCTTGGGAAGGCAAATGCCACCACTCCAAGCATTACCCTTTCTTTCTTCTCTCCCCCACTTTTACTACTGAGCATGATACCACATGGTATGGGACATCCCTTTGGCCAGTCTGGGTCAGCTGTGCTGGTTCTGTCCCCTCCCACCTCCTTGTGCACCCCCAGCTTCTTGCTGGCAGGGCAGTGTGAGAAGCTGAAATGTCCTTGACTCTGTGCAAGCACTGCTCAGCAACTAAAAAATCTGTTATCACCACTGTTTTCATCAAAAATCCAAAACATGGCATCATACAAGGCCCCATGAAGAAAATCAACTCTATTGCTGCCAAAGAAAGGACACTTTGCATACAGGAAGTTTCACAGCTAACAAGCAAACTTAAACTTGGCGTGAACATTGTGAGGGTTCGCTGTGGATCGGAACCAGCAGTGAAGATGAAAAAGGTCCCTGTTCTCTCAACAATCTCCAGAAACACCTGTCGTGCTTTTTCAGCATCGTGGTTTGAAAGCATTATGCTTGAAAAAGTTGCTTTCTTCAAGGCTAACCAAGCAAATCTGCAGCACTCCGTGTGTTTGTGCGTGTGCATGGTTTTTTTCCTGCCTATCATGAAGCGCCTTAGCCAACACTTCCCTCACATGTGCACTATGTAGGAGGCACTACTGAAAACAGAGAGCAAGCAATTCCATAATAAAATATTTTGTTTAATTGCTTATTATCTTAAGAGTGCTCTAGTTTTTTTCTTTAAATATTCCAACAACACAGTGCAGTATGTCAGAACAAAAGGAATTACACTGCACTAAACCTGGATGGCTAACGATCTATGCAATTGGTAATTACCAATGGCAAATCCGTTTTCATAATCGTAATTGTACTCCAAACAATGTTTCTGTGTCTGATCTTCCAGTCGGCAGTCAATGTCATCAACATCATTACAGAATGACGGGACCTTACAACATAAAGAAAATGAGCATTAAAAACATAAAACCACATAGTTCACCCCAAACTTAAAAAAAAAAAAAACTTTGTTACAATGTAAAGCACTGGCTCTGTTCTTTCTGTGACACAAGATTTCTCCTTTCATGTATGCTGTAATCCCGGCAGCTGCTGAGGATGCAAGCTCTGGATCCCTGCAAGTGATTTACCTTATTTCCTAGTTTGGGACAACAGCAGTTGCACACTGCACCACAAGATGATGGCTGTAACTTGAAAATGATTGCAAAGCCTTGAAAAAGCTCATCCTGAAGCAGGCTACAAAGTGAAGAAGTATTTCCAGTCAAGCAAACAATTCACAGGAGAGAAGCGTGGTTCTCCATTATTGTGTTGACGAGTCCTGCTGGTAGGAAGCTGCAGGAATTTAGGCCTGCTCTTCCTCATTGCTGAATTTTCACTGTGGTCTGCCCCAAAACCACAGAATAGAAAACTGCAGAAAATTTTCTAGTATTGGTAATTTCATCCCTCCACAAAGGCAGTGGACATTAGATTAAGAACAGACAAGTGCATTTTTTTTTTAGTACAATCTCTATTTCTTGCTCTTTCCAGATAGTTTTCAAGGAAGTTGGGGTCTAGGATTTACTCTGGGATTGCTTTATTTTCTCTGTATTGCTTTTTCATTGGAAAGATGGCTCCTGCTGGTATGTTTCCTCTTTTCCTATCTCTGCTAGAGCTTTAAATTCTCAGGAATAGGAACAGGAATACTCAAAACAGCCCTTTTGACTCTTTTCCCAGTTTGTTGCATTTTGATGTAACTTCTTGGGCACGTTGCTACATTTTTTTCCTTTTTGTCATTTGCTTCCTCATTTTAATAGTGTAAGCAATGAAATCTGACAGTAGCTGATAAATAGGGTCTTCGGGGGAAGGAAGAGAAATAAAACTAGCCAACATTTTTCTGTTGGAGGAAAACAAACCTGAAGGAAAGCAAGACAATAATAGATACTTAGGTCCAAGTGTCAGATTGCCTGGAAGTGCTATTTGAGCTTTAAGCCTTTTGACTAGAGCTACTGACAGGGATTCCAAAGCTGCAGCAGTCTGTCCATTAGCTCTGTGCGCTAATAATGCTTTTCAGTCAGTATTGAGGCTTTTAGCACACAGACCTTGTCCTGTAAAAAATCTTAACTGCCCAGGTATGGTATTCTGGAAGGATGCTGCCACACCAGGCCTGAATACCAGCTCCTTAGACCACAGCTCAAAGGCCTTTGCTTTTGCTTTGCAGCTGAGGACAGACCCATGAATTAAGAGGGAAAGTGGTAATATTGAAATGGAATGCAACAGACACTGCAAAGAAGGAACAGGTTATGCCTTTGAATTAATTGCCGTGCAGTTCTTACTGATTAGAATTCTGAAACTCAAGGTATGTGAGCAAATTACTTAAATCACTACCACTGCATGTGAATGTCTAGACTTTGAGCATCAGATATGGATTTCATCTATCTCTGTATATGTGTATTCATTTGTACTATCTACATATTTTGTATATAGTATATATTATGTACAAAATGCATCTATTTTATCATCACATCCCACTTTCACAAACAACACTGAGGTTAGGGGACAACTGACTGGAATTTTCAGAACTGCACAAGTTTTCTTCAGAATCCCACTGAATCTGTGGGTATCAGTTCCCTAAGTGATGTGGACATCACTACAAATCTTTTCCCTAAATAACTTCACAATGAAGACTGAAATGAGTTATATTAAGATGTCAGTGCACCATCTTTATTTTTAAAAAACTGTCATCTTCCAAAAAAGCACAAGTTGGTTGTTGTATTTTCCATGTATGAAAATAGCTGAGCAAAGTAAGATGAAGCTGTATTTTTTAACGTAAAAGGAAGTAGCATTTACTAACCTACCATTTTACCAAGTGCACTCTGGAAGGCATCAGAAAAGCCATTTAGAAGACTGCTGTCATCACACCGTGTTGCTTTGTAGAGCATCTCAAAGGACTTGAACCCATGGTTTGCGAAACGATTCACTGAAAAATGTTGGAGAACAAAATTTTTGTTCGTCAGTGCAATAATTTCAGAGGACTGGCTAAAACTGGAATACACTAAAATAAGAAGCATTGTCTTTAAATCAGCAACTCAAATTCCCAGTATTATACACATAAAAACATGGCTTTTTCCCTAAAATACAACAGTCATTTCTCAGCTAGTGTAGACAAATATGAAAGTACATTGAATATCCCTTGATAGGCATCACATTTTCACAATACATGAATGGGAGCGGTAACAGATACTAAAGAAAAATGCCTGTTATGTATCTATTTTAGCATTTTCTTAACAGAAAAACTTGTGAGCTGTCATACTCCTAAACTCCACACTTAATTTCTACAGAGAGAAACAACAAATATTGAGAGCTGTTGTGGTTTGAGCTGGCAGGGCTAAACACCACGTAGCCTTTCACTCACTCCCCCTACTCTCAGCTGGGATGGGGGAGAGAATCGGGAGAGAAAGTAGAACTTGTGAGTTGAGATAAAACTATTTACTAAGGCAGAAAAGGAAAATAGAATAAAATTACAGTAATGATAATTATATACAAAACAAGTGATGCACAAAGCAATTGCTCACCACCTGCTGACTGATGCCCGGCCCATCTCCGAGCAGCGGCTGCTCCCCAGCTAACTCCCCTCAGTTTTTATAGTTCATATGATGCCACATGGTATGGAATATCCCTTTGGTCAGTTTGGATCAGCTGCCCTGGTCCTGTCCCCTCCCAGCTCCTTGTGCCCCTCGAGCCCTCTTGTTGGCAGGGCAGTATGAGAAGCTGAGAAAACTGAAATGTACTTGGCTCTATACAGCAAGAAGTGTCAACATCAGCACAGTTTTTGTTCTCCTTCTAGAACCAGAACATTGCCTCATCCCAGGATAGAAACTAAGACAAGAGCCCAATTACTCATGCTGCTAGGCTAAACACGAAAAATTCTTATCCAGAATTTAAGGAAAGTTCTTAAGAGTCCAAGGGAACATTTTTTTGAGTTCTGATTTGACAGATAGTTCTGAAATATAACTCTCATTTGTTCATAGATGAAACAATGCTCTTTGCTGAAACCAGAGTCCACACTGATGAAATTGAGCGCAACGTGGTGCTAAGATTGGCTTTGCATGTGGCTCTCACGTATTTATCTTTAAAACATCACCAAAGCTGGGAAAGTCTGCAGCTCAAGTTTTGTTTCTGTCCCTCTCAAAGCAAATACATAAAAGCTTCTGCTTTGGTGATAAGTAGATATGTAATGACAGCATCCACTGATTTTACAAACACATTTGCACTGCTCCTTTGCAAACACTATTGAAATTCCAGTTGAAAAGGCACTGTGTTTGTAGACAAATTACTATGTATTTCAAATGCCAATTCAAACTAATGATAGGCCTTGTCTGCTTTGAAATCTTTGCTAGCTTGTGTTTCCCAGGATACAAATTGACTACTATTTCTGTACTTCAGACAATTTCTGAAGTAACACATTTAGGGATTTCTGGACATTTGTTTGCCATATTTGTAATAATCTGGAAGGAGATGAGATTTGTTATCATATGTGGAGCTGTTGGAGCGGGTCCAGAGGAGGGCCACAAAGATGATCAGAGGGCTGGAGCACCTCCCCTACGAGGACAGGCTGAGAGAGTTAGGACTCTTCAGCCTGGAGAAGAGAAGGCTGCAGGGGGACCTCATAGCAGCCTTCCAGGACCTGAACGGGGCCTGCAGGAAAGCTGGGGAAGGAATTCTTACAAGGATAGATAATGACAGGACAAGGGGTAACGGTTATAAACCGGAAGAGGGTAGATTTAGACTAGATATAAGGAGGAAATGTTTCACTGTGAGGGCGGTGAGACACTGGAACAGGTTGCCCAGAGAAGTTGTGGATGCCCCCTCCCTGGAAGTTTTCAAAGCCAGGTTGGATGGGGCTTTGGGCAACCTGGTCTAGTGGGAGGTGTCCTTGCCCATGGCAGGGGGGTTGGAACAAGATGATCTCTAAGGTCCCTTCCAACCTGAACCATTCTATGATTCTATGCAACCATCATAATTTCTAAAATATTTTTAATTACTTCCCCATTTAATGTACTGTTTGACAAACTGCAGATGCATTTCACAAAACACAGGCTGAAAATACTAAGACTTACAGGAGCAGTCAGGCCACTCTGGAGAATAAGGTGGCTTCCAGACACCATCCTCATACGCACAATAGTAGTTTTCACTTGATCCCTCTGAAAAGCTGTAACCCTCTGCACAGTTCAATGTGCAGTTAACACCCACTTCATCAGATGTGCATGTAAAATCGCCGTTCACCGGCTCAAAGGAGATTTCACAGGGAGAACCTATGAAAAACATAAAGAATATGAAGAAAAAAGTACAAACTCATGCACTGATGAATTTGGATAATTAAGTAAGCACACAGGAAAACAACACTGGATTTTCAAAAGTTGCACTCAAAGTCTGTAAAAATTGTTACATCCAGAAAACCAGAATCAGGCTATTTCTAAATTCTTCTCAAACTCTGCCATTTGAATTTTAAACCCATAAATGTGGAGGCTTAAAAAAAATTTGTGATACATATGAGAAATTAAATAAACCCTTCAAAATGCAAGACTCAAACCTATCTGCATTGCTTCTTCAAAGGTGCACACTCAAGCATATACCCACTAAAATAATACAAAAAAATTATCTGAATTTTTTACATGCATTTTCATATAACGAATTATAGTAAATTATATTGCATACTGAATTCTGAAACCAAGCATTATCCATTTTGCACTGTTGCAACAACACACAGACTTGTCAAAATCATCTTAGGAGGGACTGACTATAAAAACTCTGTTATGATCTATTTTACAAGGCACATGTGAAGGATACTGGGAACATCTGAAAACAGCATCTCATGAGCACTGAGACCACAAAAAGTTTGAGGTGGTACAGATGTGAAATAATACCAATTCTAAGAACTGTCCTGTTCTTGCTAAGATTTACAAAAGCAAATTAGAAAGTAGCACACCCATTTGCAACTTATCTTTTGTAAATCTATAACGAGTCCAGTCTGCATTATTTTAAATACTCTGATTTCTTTATACAGATGTCCACCTGAGACATAAGCACTAGAGCGCAGAAAGAGAGAGCACAATTTTCATTCTTTACGTGCTAAATTACTGGTTGGCCTTTAAAGAAGCTAACCTGTGGAGAAAAGATGTCTATACAAGCAACAGAAATGCACGAGTATAAGCATAGGTACAGGCAGCTTCCAAAACCTAAGGTGTGTCTGAGTACCTGCTACAGAATTTGTAGGCGATTACAAAAATATTTCCATGAAAATTTTCTTTTTAGGAACAGATTTTAAGTTAGACTTCAGTAACATTTACTAGTTCATTTAACATCACATTTGTCACTGAGGGAAAAAAAGCTGATCCATTACCAAAAGTTTTACTGCTTAATGAATAGAGATTTCAGCGCTTTTACACCATATTTGAATTTATAGGGCAAAACTCTCTGCTGTAGTGCTTCAGTCTTACATAATTTATAGATATCCTGACTGCCTTCAAGTTACTCCCACAGAAACTGGGAATATATAAAAGAAAAAGTGGAAATTGAGTGAACAAGTGGAGAAAATTTGCAACATTTATGACACTCAGTTAAAACAAAGCCATACATTTTTGCTGGTCTGAGAATACCAGGCTGTAGTATCACACCAGAGGTTGTGTGTTGTTGAACCACAGCAGCAGCAAGAAGGCTACGAAAACAAACCTTTGATGACAATGTGAATCTCACATGTCCTGTTATTCCCAGAGGGATCCATGGCTGTGTACCGAACTGTTGTCTCTCCTTTTGGAAAGAGATCTCCAGGTGCATGACTCCTAGTGACAGCCAGTGGAGCACCTAGAAGAATTAAAAGACAACCTAGAATATCACCAAACTATAAAGGGTTGCTCACACTCAGCAACAATGAATTGAGAAGGAAATGGTAGCATGTTGTCCAAATGGTGTGCTCTTAAAAAGAAATAATTCAATAAACAAAATCCTAAACTCCAATGGATTAAGGGTGAGCAGGTTGGAAATCCCTACCTTTCACTATTCTGTGCATGTTTGGAGGTGCACTACCTCACCTGAATTGTCTGAAAATTGTGGTTCTTCCCATGTTGCCGGGTACTCATTTTCTACTGCTTGTATAGGTGGTGGAGATCTGCATCTGTCGATTACAGGAGGTTCTGCATCTATAGAATTTGAAAGGAGGGCAGGACATTAGCTCAATGAGCTGCAGTCACAGTCAAACAAAATCTATAATCAGAAGAGGTCAGGTAAAAATCAGTTTTAAGCTTGTATCAGAAGCTACAATAAAGAGTACACCTGTAAGTAACTGCTGCAACTGGTAGACATCAAGGGAACAGCATGGCATTAACACAAGAAAAGTTCTTCAGCTGAACTTATGGTTTCTACTTCTGTTTGCTTTCTCCAAAGCAAAACTTGTTTAACAGGACTGCTGAAGAACAAAACTGTCTGGCAGAAATACCTGAACAACAATTTGCATCAGCAACAAGCAGGAACCTAGTAAATTCTTACTGTCTTTCAAGAAGACAAAAAGGAGAGGTATATGATAAAGGCAGTTCAGTGACAACACAAAGAAGCATTTAATCTATCAGTATATGGAGGAATCTTAGCATTCAAATGAACAACAAAACAAAAGAAGAAAACAACAAATTGAACATGAGGGAGCAATGACTGCACACTATGTGAACTGTGGCCCAAGATCAGCCATAAATTTATGGAGATGGCATACTTCTGGCATTATCCATGCACATGTAAAGATTACACTGATTCACAGTCTCTTTCTGCACAAAAAGGCCATGACAAACTCTTCCCCGATGATTTTTAAGAGCACTTACCAATAACCTTGACACTGAATGTACAGCTTGCCTCATTGCCTGACTTATCAACCGCTCTGTAAGTAATGGCTACTTCGCCAACTGGGAGAAGATATGGTGGTATGAAAGCTGGGGTAACGTACACTGAGACCTTTTATAGGAAGACACTTGTTATTTAAAAAAGAAAACAGTGTAGTATTCAAGATACTCACATGTTTCAAGAAATAGGCATAAAATAGTAACATTTAATGCTAACCTTGCTCATACTTAATGCTCACAGCCTCTTCAAACAATGAGGGTGGACTTTGCAACAGAGTGCCTTTCTTTCCTTCTGAAGACTACCTTCCTTCCTTCCTTTCAGCAACAGAGGTTTGCTCAGTCAGGATTTGGACCCTGATCTGCTGTGTTACAGCACTATGCATTACAACAGCCTGAGACTGACTCCTGTCTGCTTTACTACACTGCACACAAGCCATGACAGATCCAAACCACTTTATCTGCGGTTCCCATCTCCAGCAAGGGCAGCAGACCTGGGAGATGCATGAGGAAGACAGCTGTGGGCCACGAGCAATTACATATCTAATTTTAATCTACATATTTGTATAAGTCAAATAGGTCACATAAGTCACAGATGCACCAAAATATTCTAGCACCACAAAGGAACCCAGCATTTGTAGTAAATGACACCTACATGCTGACCACAGCTCTTTCATATAGGTTAGAACTGATTTATGGAACTTGTCTTTAAGAGAACTGGCTTTACTTGAGCAAAGCAGTTTATCTGAGAACTGTGGCCATGACAAACTAGTTACAACCGAGAGTGAAGGCACCTCATTTCTACAGGTCAACAAATGACTGTGTCAGCAGAGCTATGGTACCTGACCATGGTTGTGCTGCAGCAAAACGTGTGAACTTAAACCTCTTTTACTGGCATTGCTCACAGTTTCCAAATGCAAAAAACTCCTGTGTTTGCAGCAAATTCAGAGCATGCAGTCACTCTTCCCCTGCTGACTCATGATAACTCAGTCAGTTGCTGTAATTTGACCACGTCTGAGCCTGTAGGGAATGTTACTCTTTATGAAACAGCTCTGGAGCAAATTTTCCTTATAAGCTGCTTCCCAGACCTCTGATACACATGGTGGCTAAAGGCCTAGGTCTGAATGTTGCATGGGATAAGAAAATGGCATTTTTCTTTCTTCGTTGGGAAGCTAAAATGCATTTTTACTTATCACAGTCTGCTCTTGCTAGCCTGTCAGATTAATGAACTGGTTTACTTCCTTCTGAGAAGCATTTATTAAACTCCTTCACATTCTAAGAGCTCATTTTTAAACCAGCTGTCTCCATTTTATAAACAAGGGCACATTCTTTCTTTTGACCACATAAATTAATCATATGAGATTTTATGCACTTAAACACCATGTAGAGTGTCCTGTGACTGCACAACCCCAAACAGGACAGAAAATGCTGAACTGTCAATACACAAAGTTTTCAGCAGATTTGTCTTCTACTCCTGCTTGACAGAAGAAACAAATTCTAGTGTTTCAGAAAACTATTTTGCAGTAACTAGCTAGAAAAAGACAGCAGCCAGTCAAACGTATAGATCTTAACTTGCCTCCTCTCCAGAGTTATCCTCAGCTATTGGGATCTGCCAGCTGATATTAGCAGAGTTCTGATGTTCCAGAGTCTTGGTCTCGATATTTTCTGGGCAGTGGATCCGAGGAGCTTCAATATCTGACCGAAAAAAATACAAACTAGTTTTATATGCGGTATTACAGAAATAAAACCTCAATAATGATTAGACTGCAACTTTTTGGTGCTGCTTGGCATATATATATACATGTTTTTGCGAAGTTCCCATCTCTGCCTCTTTTTTTACTCTTACTCACAGACTCATACGTAAACAGCAAATTATCCTGGAGAATAGACTGCTTTTTGCTGTATTTTTGATCGTCACTTAGCATAATGAGACTGGTTTCTATGTGCAATCATAAAACAAAGCATAAATAAGACAGAACTAGTTGTTTTCTCTTATTATTCACCTATTCATTACACGCATCTACTCATTAAGAAGGAATGACTTTTCTATCCTTTCACTGCCCACAAACATGACACATACAGATGCAGACACTTGTTTCTAATCATCAGCAACTTAAAAAGATTATTTGTGACATGACATATGTACCATGAACAAGACAATAATCAGTCTGAAATGCCCAGGAGCATGGTGAATTTAAAGAAGCAGTGGAAAGATTTCTGGCACCAGGTACTGGAAATGTTCTTTAACAAATGCCTGCTGTAAGTCATAATGTAGGACTAATGGGCTCCTCTTTTGACATACGTGACAACGCAGGATGGTTTTGAAGTACTAGCGGTACAATATGGGTGACCACCACCAACATTTAAGCATCAAGTTTCTCTGACAAAGTACTTCTTCATCTCCCAGGCATGGGGCCTTTCAAAACATTTGTGGTCAGGTTATTTTATTGCTGTAGTATTGTTTGATAAAGGGCCTCTAGACTCATGAGACAAGGACAACAGCATTCAGCTGTGAACTCATCCATGCCCAGAAGGCTTTGAAACTACTCAGAACTGATACCACTTACATTTTTATTACTACATAGTTCCAGTAAAGACATAAGTCAGGCAATTAAACTCCTATAATTGAGTGCAAAGCAATAAATACAAGTAGTT
The DNA here is from genome assembly GCA_013396635.1 of Penelope pileata. Taxonomy (NCBI): domain Eukaryota; kingdom Metazoa; phylum Chordata; class Aves; order Galliformes; family Cracidae; genus Penelope; species Penelope pileata. The sequence continues at coordinate 240,717 of WBMW01003499.1, read as the reverse complement.
TTGCCTTCCTCTGAACTCATTCTGATGAAAATTTTATTAGAAGTGCAGTCTTTTAATAACTACCACTTATGAATCACACTCCCCTGACCACAGTCTTCAGGCTGGGGCAAATTCCATTTAAAAGTGAAATTCTGTAGAAAGACTAATAAATAAGTCAGAAAGAAAATGGCTGTTGTGAACTGGCCAAATATTTTGGCAGCAAAATAGAGACAATAACAAAAATGAAAGCAATTGAGAGGCAAATGCTCAATTTACTAGAAAAGAACGACTTTCAGAGAATCTTCGTTCCTCTTGCTTTAGAGTTTTATGCACGGGTAATATCTAAAAGCTTGAACCCAAGGCATGCTGCTGTATCTTGATTCAAACACTTCAGCTTGCAGCCCTGTGCTGGGATCCCATCAAATATTAAAAACTGCGGTTTGGCAAAGGTTTACAGCAGAATCAGAAAAACAATGTGGTACATCAGAGTGGGAAATGATATGTTTAAAGGGAAGGATAAAATCTCCCTGGCCACTGCAGAGGAAAAAGTTCCCACCTCAGTTTCTGTAGCGGCTTGGCATGACGACTGCTATAACTGTTTCTCTACTGTTCTTTCATGCAGTGGCTGGAGAGGGCCCCTGTTTGGGGTGAAAGCAATAGTTCCAGGAGCACAATGCTTTATGAAAACATGAACAGCATACTCCCAGAAAAACTGCACTTTTGCTTGTGTCCTCCTGTAATCCAAAGCCAAATTTCTGCCAACTCACTGTGCATGCATATGAGAGAATAACCTTACATTTCTAGAAGAGATGGGCAAATATTTATCACCCAGGACTTACAAGTCTGCTCAGACTATAGGGCTTGAATAAATCAGTGCTAAACTAGCAGCAGTATCATTGTTGCTTTAATACGTGTGGGTTTCACAGTAGCTATCTTTAAGCTAAGAGCTTTCACTTTTACTTTGAAATTTCAAATTTATCTTCACATCAGGCTTCTCAGCAGACAGCTTCGCAACAACAGACTTATCCTAGATGATCCAAGAGACAGCCAATGATGAACAGTTTTAAGATGGCACTCAGACAACCTCTGAATACCACATTTATACTACAAACTACAAGTAAATCTGAGAGCCAAGCTACAATGGTACAGACAACCCTTCTTACAGACTGCTTAAATCATGTTTTCCCCCGTTCAAATCTGTCTTCATTCAACTGTTTCCTATGTGCTTCCTGTCAATCCTGCATATGTACACAGAACTGATTTTGCACTGGTCTCTACCTTTACACAGAGCCTCCTGGATGTTTGCACTCCATCTCCCAAATGAAATGCACCTTAGTTCTTCTCTAGCTCCAGACAAGACGAATCCTTGGGGACAGCTCAGTTGGCACACAGTCCCAGAAACGGCTGGCTCCAGCCCGCATTTTGGAGGGAGAATTGTTATACCTGCTGGTTTCTGGAAGATGGGGCAACGCATTTCTACAAGAGACCAGGAAGACACACCTTTTAATTGACATACATAAAAATGTACATTCAAACAGATCTGTAAATAAAGTCACATGGCAACTCAGAGGGAATATAAAAATACACAGTTTTTCAGTGTATGCATACGCTGTGAATGCATCAAAACATAAGAAAATGCTCAAATTTTGTACTCTAGTGCTGAATGAAGCAAACATCAGGTCCTGTTACGTAGGTCCAGAGGAGGGCCATGAGAGGGCCAGAGATCAGATCACCTCTCCTACGAAAACAGACTGAGGGAGTTGGGGGTTCTTCAGCATGGAGAAGAGAAGGCTCCACTGAGACCTCATAGTGGCCTTTCAGTACCTAAAGGGGCATATAAGAAAGTTGGAGAGGGACTCTTTATCAGGGATTACAGTGATAAGATGAGGAGTAATGGCTTTAAACTGAAAGAAGGTAGATTTAGATTAGATATAAGGAAGAAACTTTTTACTCAGAAGATGGTGAGGCCCTGGCACAGCTGCCCAGAAGCTGTGGGTGCCCCATCCCTGGAGGTGCTCATGGCCAGGCTGGATGGGGCCCTGGGCAGCCCGAGCTGGTGGGTGGCAGCCCTGCCCATGGCAGGGGGACTGGAACTGGCTTTAAGGTCCCTTTCAGCATAAATCATTCAAAGATTCTGTGCTTCTATGATTTTCCTCCCTGGGCTTTTTTCTGGGACAGAAACACTGCATTCTTCCCGTGGCTCTGCTATATTCTACTCTCTCCACTTTTTAAACAACTTCAGCTTTTATGACTGCTTTTGAAAGCATTCCTTTGCTTTCCATATCTTCAGAGCTGGACAGCAGTAATAGTCTTGCATTCGTTGCCTTCTTGTACAGCTTCTACACTACCTCATGAAATAAGAATGAGAAATAGAAAAGGACAACCTGCCATGAGCTCACCTGAGATTAGAGACATGGCATGATTTTGCTTACTGCACTCCACACTGAATGAAACCAGGTTTGGTGTTAACTATGTTCAAGCTTAGATGTGGGGGTGGCTACAAATGGCAGGTGGCATGGCAAATGACTACCTAAAGGCTTAACATCGAGGTTATTAACTATTTTACTACTGTAACTTATTACAAGTTCTGAAGAACATTTGAATTGAAGTGTAAACTTCCAAAAAACACATTGTGCATAAACACCGTCACAAAATTTTTTTTCCCTTTTTGACCTGTTGTTTTTACCATGTGGAGCAAGGGAAGTTATTTTTACTTCAAACAGTCAGTCATTAACAAACAGGGCAAAAAGGTTCGTCACATTAATTCCGTTAGGCAGACTTTCAGTAACATTCCTTAGAACTATTAAGGAACAAACACACAAGAAAAATGCTTCATTAACATCAGCTAATGAGAAGAACTCTAACTCTTCAGCTAGGTAGTGAAGAAAGTAGGCAAGTGTCTACACAAAGGGTGCACACAAAGAACAACCCACAGAAGGCAAAGCTCTGTTCATCTCTTAGCAATGGTTTAATGACACAGAAGTGATTTGCCCTAAACCACGACATATCCCTTTTCTTTCCTCTCTCAAAACATGCAGAAAGGCACTGAAAACTGGTTCTTCTGCACGAAACAAATTTTCAAGACTCAAAGCATTTTAAGTATTTCCTGTCCTTTAAACTTCCCAGACTGAAAATGTATTTTTGAAGTCTAAGCAATTAATAACTGCAACAGGCTGCAGTTTTGGAACTGATATTTCAAGAGGCTGTGAAGATTGTAAATGTTAACACACTCACTTCAAGCGCATACTGTCGGCTGTGAAATGTACAATAACTCCATCAGTAAAAAAATCTGACCTTTGGCTGATCACCACAGGAAAGATTCGGACAAACAGCAGAAAGAACAGAAACTGGAGAAAACAGTGTTTGAAAATACAAGGTAAAAGCTTTATACTGTATGCTACTTTCAGGGAACAAGTAGAAAAAAGGCTGTGAAAGGCGTAGGCACAAAAAACCAACATAGTTGTTTCTTTTCTGGCTAAGTCATAACAGTTCTTCTGATAAAGATGCTTCCAAGTACACCAACAAGATCAAAGCAGAGCAAAATAATGAAACATAGACGTTCACGATAACTCCTGGTCTATCTAGCCCTAAAGAATCTTTTAGAAGTGTTTTTTACCAGAAAAAAAAGCTGTATTAGTGTTGTTTGGCTTTTTATCTGTGCTCAGTTACACAATTTGATAAAGCTGACCCAGGAAGTCTGCACTCTCTAGGAAGCAGAGTGATACAATCTTTTGAGGTCACTTCTAACCTGGGATGTTCTGTGACTTCAAGAGGGACTTTAATACAGTAACTAAAAAAAAGACTAACAAGCAAGTCACGCTTCTTCCTTTCTATATCTTTACAAACACATTCCAGGGAAACAATTGGCCAACAGCAATTATACTTGTGCAGTAGTAATTCTTCTAACACTAGATGGCATCAACACCATGGATGCCATCTGGATTTTTTACTCATCTTTGTGAACCCTTGAACAAAGCAAGGAGAGTGGTACAGTGCAAAGTTCACAAATTTTAAGGTGCTGCATATTAACCCTTCTCCAGTGGGTAAGAAAACACAAACACATGACTGTGGAAATATTTTTTTTCAAACTGAACAAGAGGTAAAGCCTCTCCTTTCAGTAAATGTTTTGATTTTGGACAGTTCATAATGTAATGCAACCTACGCAAAAGCAACTCATTGCAAATAGCATCTTCCATTAAAAATATCTGACTTCATAAAACACAGAATAGCCAAACTCGCATTAACTTCCACTCTCTTGGAAAGAGATGCATATGACAACAGACCTCACAGAAGTGCCTGTGAACAATTCAGATGATGTTACAACACAGTGGCAGTTATGGTTACAGATGACTGTATTACAGCCTCAGAGATCTCACTTTTAATTATGGCAAACTTTGCAATGATGTCAACTCAAACTGAAAAGCATTCAGAAATACAGCTAGAAGTGTACCCTGAGATACAAGCAATCCATTAAAAGGTAAGAGAGTGTACCTAATCTCACATCATTCTTTCAACACGAGAGCTGAAAATGGATGTTATCAATTACATATGCCTAAAAAAATCAGAGTTTTTGGTATCTTTCATCTAGTAGACAACAAATAACAGTTAGAAATGATCAATACTCCGACAATGACTACAAAGGAGGAGGAGGCCACACTGTTTGTGTCTTTTGATTTGTACCCTTTCCTGAATGGAACTCCACACATTTGCACTAGGCAGGAATCTCAGCAAGCCTGATGGCAGAAGCTGCTTCCAGCTCACACTTTTCCCTCTGAGATAACTAAAGCTAACTTTGAACTTTTATACTGGATTTTCAGACTCAGCAAAAATAAGCCATTGCCAAGGCTAATCCAGAAATGGAAGTAAAATTGCATGATGTGAAGAAATCTGATACTGGGTAGAGCTGGATTTTAATAATCAAAATGCTAAGCTAAGAAGGATGAATTCAACTGATGAATATAGTTAATCTTCCAATTATAATCTTCCAACAGGATTTCAGGGACCCTTCCTTTTGAAGTTAATTGAAGTTTCTCCAACAACTTCAACAGAAGAAAGATTAGGATCTCTTAATGAACTCTCCTGATAAATTAATACTTGCGAATTATTTTCAAACACATATCTACAGTTAGAAATTTATTCTATTCTCATGCAAAGTCCACATTTTTAAGCCTGCAGCTGAACAATGAGAAATGGCCAAAGGATCATCCCAAGTCATCCTACCGGCAATACCTTAACTGTGCCCAGGTGACATGTGTACTTCACCCTAATGTTACCCAGCATCAGATCAGCTGCTGAAATTCTGGAGTTTTAAGCTTACACTTTTTCTTGCAGTCTAACCTCAGAAGTGTTTCAACTCTATTTCTTCCTCTTACATTTCTACATGAACTAGGTACCTGCCAGTAGTCTTCAGTGGGCTCTTCTGAAATCTATGATCCTTTATTTCTGCATGTAACAGAAAGTGTAGGGGACAGCAATACATAGATACCTAACTACTGCTGCACCGTTGGTGAGACCTCTGAACAGAGGTTTTTGGTCCTTCACGTCTCAGCTTATTCCCTGCTGGGAGTTTAGCAAAAGCGACGACAGCCACAGCTCTGCTTGGCACTCACAGTGCCTGGCTAACATGTCTAATGTTTGGCTGGAGACCGTTGTTAGCTTTAAGATGGTAACTCAAACCTCTGTTCACATTTAATCTGTATTACAAGGTTACAAGATGTGTGTTTCCTACAACACATTATGTGACAGCGACCCATCAGATGAAATTCTTTTTTTGGTTACTGGCTGTCTGTGCTGGATTTCAATGTTAATTTGACCATTTACACCTCTTAAAAATCCTTTTGCCTCTCCACAACTTTAAGGCCTGTATAAAACATTCATTAAACAAATTCTCACTCGTATCATCTTGGCTTCATGAGATACTAAAACAGACAGTACTTCTCACACATGGCAGCAGTCAGGAAAGGCTGCACTCTGACATGAACAGTGTGACCAGACACCTACCCACGCACTTTGGCTCCTTTGAATCCCACTGTGAGGTTCCCTGGCAGGTCAGTTTGGCACTTCCTTCTAGTTCATAGCCTTCATTGCAGGTCACAAAACATACTGTCTTATAGGAGATATCAGCTGTTGAACAATTAATGTGTCCATTCTCAGGAGCCCAGAGCTTGGGACATGTTCGAACTGCAGTGGGAAAAAAAATATCAGTTCACTCTGCAGCAGAGAACCTGGGGAACAACCCTAGCCCACCCAGATTTTCAGGAACAAAACAGGTACTGGTTTGTACACCAGTTCCAGTAGTTGGAACAGAGTTACAGAATGGGGCTGGAACACGGCTAAGTTTTACAAAGAAAAGAAGGAGAGTTTTAGCACATATGAGGTTAGGCACACATTTCTACCTTGACCTAAATTCTGACGTAAGGCTAGCAGTTTAATTGTTCCCAGCCTTTGGAGGCATTTAGCACCATGCAACTTGTGCTAGTAAACTCTACAAGCCTCCAAGATAGTATGGCTGCATGCAAATGCAATCCTATGGAAAAGTTTGGGTCTCTGGATGTTTCTAATTCCTCAGCCATGCCTGAGATTTCGGGGAATTTCTAACTGGTAGTCTGGTATGGGCTGAGGGCATGCCAGAGAAGAGCCTAAGAGCTTAACAGGGCAGATGACTGTGTCCCAGGGCTTGGGAACATGCTCAGGCACTGCTCAGTTTATTGATGCAGGCACAGCTGTGTGTCCGGCTCCACACATCAGACCAGCGGACATGCTTCATATGCTTCATGGTAAGATGGAGAGAGGAAGAAGGAAGACAAGGCATTCGTGGTCAACAGAACCATGAGAGAAGAAAAGACACAACTGTCTCAACTGTTGCTGAGACAAAGCAGATCCCTCCTGGTATGGGGCTCCCAGTAGAGGCAGCCCCGGCTGCTGCTTAGCAGAAAGGCCTTTCTCCTGCCACAGCTCTCAAGCACTGCAAGCAGCACTATGCCAAGGAAAATCCAGTACTGTGAAGGGTACAGCATTCACATTGGGCATATAGAAGTGGGGTATGATCCTCAGATTGTCTTATGGTTGTGTTACTGAAACCTGGTGCTGCAATTTAACACAATGCTGCGCTACGGTTAGGCCTAATCCCCAGACAGGTGAATAATAAGAAAAAAGAGTACTAGCACTGGTAAGGCCCTGATTTATTTCCTTTGTTTCACTGCCTTAAGTTCTTCTAATAGGACCTCATTCTTTCACAGTGCCTCTAGCCCTTCTCCTCCAGTATCTTACATTTCTTGTTTTGCTGCCCTCTGGGCATGCACACTGCCTGGCCTTCAGGTCCACATCTGTCGAACCCCTAAGCTGTATAGACCTGTGTGATGATGACGCACGTATGATGAGAGGGTGACAGCAAGCTGAAATATGTAGATGTCTGCCGGGATCCTCCTGCATCTTTTTCCTCAATAATTCATGTCTCTCTTTACTAACCAGCTGCTGGTTTTCCAAAACCTACGGAAAACTTGTATCACTGACAACTGTTCTCAGTTGAAGCCAGAGGGTACTGGTCAGCAAGTTCAAGAGTTGTCAGAGGCAGGAAAATGTACGCAAGGGCAAACAGTGTGACTGCTGAAAAGCATAGTCAAGAAGGCTGCAGCTCACTAAACTGTTGTTTTCCCAGGACTGTTTTCACAGCTTCTGTCAACTTGCAGGCAGCGGGCAAACTCTGACGATGCATGCCTTCAGAGCTGTGGAAGACTACTCTGTCATCTTGGAATGCTGATTCTACCATAAAACTCATCCCTGCTGCTGCTTGGTAGGAGGCAAACCACAAGCTCCTCTCCAAACACTCTTGAAAGTAAGCCAACTTGGCAACTTTCTCTCCTCTTCCCAGTAGTTGTTTACTGTGCATATTGATGAGATAGGATATGCCTTGAACTAGACATTTCTATTCACTCTTTTGCTAGGTAAAAAACTGGCTGTAGTGCCAAGAGAGTGGTGGCTCATGAGGGGTGTCCCCCAGGGGTCGGTATTGAGGCCCACCCTCTTTAATATCTTTATTGATGACCTAGATGAGGGGACTGAGAGCATCCTCAGTAAGTTTGCAGATGACACCAAGTTGGGAGGAAGTGTTGATCTGCTGAGGGTAGGAACAACCTATAGAGAGATCTGGACAGGGTGGATTTCTGGGCTGAGGCCAATGGGATTCAACAAGACCAAGTAATGGGTCCTGTACCTTGGTCACAACAACCCCATGCAATGATACAGGCTTGGGCAGAGTGGCTGGAAAGCTGCGTGGAAGTAAAGGATCTCGGGTGTTGGTTGATGCTCAGCTGAACATGAGCCAGCAGTGTGCCCAGGTGGCCAAAAAGGCCAGTGANAGATGAGGGGACTGAGAGCATCCTCAGTAAGTTTGCAGATGACACCAAGTTGGGAGGAAGTGTTGATCTGCTGAGGGTAGGAACAACCTATAGAGAGATCTGGACAGGGTGGATTTCTGGGCTGAGGCCAATGGGATTCAACAAGACCAAGTAATGGGTCCTGTACCTTGGTCACAACAACCCCATGCAATGATACAGGCTTGGGCAGAGTGGCTGGAAAGCTGCGTGGAAGAAAAGGATCTCGGGTGTTGGTTGATGCTCAGCTGAACATGAGCCAGCAGTGTGCCCAGGTGGCCAAAAAGGCCAGTGACATTCTGGCTTGTGTCAGAAATACTTCCGCCAGCAGGAACAGGGAGGTGATCATCCCCCTGTACTCAGCTCTGGTGAGGCCGCACCTCGAGTACTGTGTTCAGTGTTGGGCCCCTCACTACAAGAAAGACACTGCAGCCCTGGAGTGTGTTCAGGGAAGGGCAACAAAGCTGCTTGCTCTGTGTTTTCTCCTAACACATTTTTCTGGATTATATACACACTTTGTAGGGCTTTTTTCATGGATCACAGTTAATCGCAAAACATGACTGCATTAATTGCTTTCCAATAGCACAGCAGATTTTAGCTAGCAGAGCAATTGAGGAGTGTTTAATGTCAAAATCCAAAGCAGTGCCAAGGGATTTTCCTTCAACACCCCATCCTAATTTATGTGATAAAATACTCCTGGGATTAACAAGACAGCTATAAACTGTGCCTTTGATCTTGCTCCCTTTTATAGTCTGAGTGAACAGAGACTAGCAGATCCAGCACATGTAAAGGTAGGATTTCTTAACGTATTTTTTTAATTGTTTAAAGTCTTCAGTATGATGGAGAGGCACAAAAAATGCAATATATCCTTCCAGTGCTTCAAAGGAAATTGACTCAACATCAAGACAATACCTCACGACAGACTCTTCCCCCACTTCTCAGACAACTTCCCAGTTAAAGGAAGATCATGCGCCCACACACAGCAGAAGAGAAGTGAACAGAATGACTGGGATGGGACTTGGCCTTTAGAACATTCTTTCACCTAAGAGCTAAGAGAGTCAGATCTGCACACCCAACTGCATAATGAGCAGAGTAAACGACTGTTAAGAACAAACTAACCCTGCAGGAAAAGACTTCAAACACACACCCATACCTCTGCAAGTAGCCTCTGATCCAGACCACTGGCCGTTTGGCTGACAAAGCCGGATGCTGCTTCCCACCAGATCAAATCCTGCTTTGCATCGGATCCCACAGGCAGCATTAAAGTAATTGTTGCAGACATTCTGGACAAAGTAACCATTTTCAGGGGGCTTCAGTCCAGGGCAGTGAACAACTAAATAATTAAACAACCACAACAGAATTATGACGCCAGCTGAAGTGTAATATACTACTGAAGGAAAACAATTTTTTTCATTTCCAATTCCACTTGCATCTTGTTACTTTTGCTGTTTCGGAGTGACACAGAAAATGCTGCATGCAATTTATCTTCTGTGTTTCTGTCCAGAAACACTTACCTTCACAGGTTTGTCCTACAGCACGATACCCCTCTCGGCACACACAGTCCTCGATGGAGGTGCTTCCTGGTGGAGAAGTATGATTCTCATTGGGACATGAGATGCAAGTGCTGATTCCACCTGGTGAACCTTCAGGCTTGTACGTTCCTGGTGGACAAGCTGTGGAGAAAAACAAAACAAGGAAAGGGTTTCAGGATATTGCTTTTCACAGCTACCATCACTTTTCAAATGTGTTGCTTTACATTTTTTTACATTCTTCCGTTCTTCCTCATACAGCCAGTATCACTTAAGGTAGGAACATTCTCCTCTTAGAGAACTTGCAGAGTTGTACAGGGTGAACTAAAGCCCACTGAACTCCCTGAAGGTCTCTCCAGCATCGGCTCGAGGCATGCAAATAAGTGCATGAATTACCTTCTTCAAAAGATACTCAGTCCCAGAAGACAACTCAGATTTTCACTGATAAAACCTGCACTAACCTTGTGAAGACATTCTTTACAGTTGTAGCAAATTAATTCAGGCAAAACTGCAGACATTCAGAATGACAGTGAAGTCTAAAGCACACACATTCTTAGCACCAAGACAGCAAAAGAAGCTCGCAACTCCCCTGCTCTTAATTTACACATTATGATTTATAGATGATCTACACTCTGTTCCTTCTGTAGTGCATGGACCACAAACAATGAAATGATTAATCAAAGTAACTGCTCCCAGCAGCTTTGGCAGTCATTTACACCCCATTTAACATCTGTAACTCTGTGAACAGGAAAGCACAAGTCTTCAAGAAATTTCTCAGGTATCTTCAGAGGCAGGGAAAACGCATAAGGAAAAGTGACCTCTCACCTGAGAACTTTAGGTAGGTTGGGTAAGTCTGAGTCTTGGCTCTCTCTCTGCTTTGAGTTCAGTTCTTCAGGAAACTACAATAATTATCCTTATTTATTTCTCAAAGCTGATTGGAGAACAGGGGACACATCACCAGGTGCTGACAAAGTAGTGATTGATCAGACTGTCACTTGAAACAGAACTCAAAGGTTCTTGTGCTGAAAAATACACCTCCTGATGTAAAGTTCAGCAAGTATTTTGAGAAGATTATGCAATAATGGCCACACTTCCTCTTGCAGACTGCAAGTAAGTCAGCTCCTCTTTTCCTGCCCTGAGCACAGTGACTTTGAACCAGATATAGCTCTGCATGGTACAGAGAACTGTACAGGGCCAAGGACAACTCCCACTGTAGCTCTCAGCTTACTGAATCCAACCATAAACGCCCTCAGGTCTTCCACCTTATGTAGCAAGGTGTGCTCTGTCTTTATCATTAATCTCTCCTATAGAAGTACACTACCAGGAATTTCAGAGATTCTGGCAATATCAGTCTTGTCTTTGGTAGATATTGAACCAACTCTGTTATTGTTAAAAGCCAGGTGGTAGAACACTCTGACATTTGTCTTATTAATGAAAACAGCTTTCTGCTTTCTTGGTAACTGACAAAAACCCCACCCCTTAAAAAAAACAAACCAAAAGAAACCCTAGCCTCTTTTTCCTTGACTTGTCAAGAGATATTCAACTTTTTAAAGTCAAATTTTATGGCCTTTAAAAAGCAACTTGTATGAATAGTTAGCACTTCTTCTTTCCATGAAAAGCACGGTCTTTTGAATGGCTTCCTGAGATAATATTTTTGTTTCATCTTCAGGAAAATTTGCAATTTTATTCTGTAGAAAGCAATCAAATTGGTTACCATTAAGAGGTAACTTTGGGAGCTGTGAATTGGCTTTAACCCATGTGTATTTTAAATACACTTTTAAGAAGACAATGAAAATGCCTAAGCACTAAATGATGTATGCACAAATGAAATGATAAGGAGAAAAAAAGGGCAAAAGTATCCAATCAGAACTAGAGGAGGGAATGTTTCATTTTTCATTTAGGAATTCTGGAAAAGCATTCGCAAAAAAAAATCCCCTTCACATAGTTCACCTGCTTTTCCCAGTGAGGACATTTCTCTTGGATAGTTACTGTTTCTTTCCTCACTTCTGCGCAGAAGTCCTCTCCCTGTGTATTACGTCTCTCTCAAACATTTTTCATGCTTCAGATGATTGCCTCCCAACAAGCTAAGTATCAGAGGTATGACATTACTCTGTTTCCAAAGCACTGACACTTTGTGAAAGTCTCTGTGCATCCTTGTTAAGCTGATGTGTATCCTGCACAAGTCATCAAGGGCTTCCAAAAGGATATGGGAAAAGTGCAAGTAAGCCTCATGGGGATCTCAGCTTTGCTGTACGACAAAGCTGCCCTCCACGTACCAGAACAATTAAATTAGTCCCCTTTGTTCGATGTACATGCATACAAACTGATGCCTAAAGAAATGTGCTTTGTTAGAAACACAACAAACATCAAAAACCCAACCTAACTTCTCTTTCTTCAAACTTCATCTCAGATGAAGAAGCAGCAGCTCTTTTCTAATTCTGTTTGGAGAACTATGGGATGAAAATAAGCACCCATACTATGACATCAGCATTTTTAAAAACAAAGCCAGCAATTTGCTTATAGCTTTGAATCAGACTGGCTTTGACAAAATCGCTTCATTCTGAAATCACACTTGCAATTAGCTCCTACCAATGAAGATGCAGGAGGTGAATAATACTGTTGAAGTGGTTACTAAGGTCTCTATGGGAAAGACAAGTTCCCTAAATACTCTGATTCATTTTGTATGCTTCAAAATGCTTGCTATTGCATTTCTAAAAAGCTGAACTACATCTTACCATGGCTTTTTATGTAGAATTTTCTCCAAGCCTCAGTCCCTAAACTGTTTACTGACCCCACACCTCCCCTTAGCATACTCGGCTACCAGATTCCATACAAGCCACATTCAAAACTTCCATAACATAATGCTTGCTCATAGAGCTCTTTCCTACAGTGTGATGTTACAGTCTATTCTACAGTTTCAAGAGATGGTTTAAGAGTGGAGCACAAGTGCCCTGACCTGCGTGCATTTTCGTCACAGCCACAGGTTAGTTTGGCCACAGCTTAAGCAAAAACCATCCATGATCATCTGTGGAAGATCAGAGGTTCAGCTGCTTGCTGCAGACTGGACTTGTTCATGCCTGACTCAGAAGACCCTTCCCCTCCTGATCAACAGCACGGGAGCATGGCCCAAGCCCATACACAATGAAGCACTCACAAGCAAGGAAAACACTTGTGGGAGAACCTCATCTGAAGAATACATGTGGTCCCAGCTGTGACTGACTGCACAGATGCCTCTCTGCGGTCTCTTCTGAGAACTGAGCAGAACCAAATTTTTGTAGAACTCTGGTCCCCATTCTGCACTCACTGATATGCCCTCTACACCCATAGAAACCACCTGTATGGAGAGATCATCTCCAGTGCTTATTTGTAAAAACAATTTTAAGTTTTTTTCAAAGCTTGCTTCCCCTTGCCAACAATATGATGGTGGAAAAAGGCTCAAAACAGAGAGTGGATGAACCCCACTGTAAATAAGAATAAATCCAACAGTTTCAGGAATAACAAAATGCAGAAATTTTAGAAATACTGAAACAATTTTAATGGTATCTGCCTTTAAAGGGAGATGACACTTGTGAAAAGTGAACATCTGCAGGTCTGATCTCAACAAATTATCTAAATACTGCCTATATAGGAATCATACTGTCATTTCTCAAAAAGCAAGGGGAGGAGCAAGAAAATGCCTTCTGTTTAACGTAATTCACCTCTTCAGACCAGAACAGCGGACACTGACTTACTCCAGAGGATTACCTTTCTGTTACAGGAATGAAAGGGTATCTGGTAGCAGGGATTAGTGTGATAACTCAAATAAGCACGGGCCTTAAACTCTCCAAACATACAAAGATGGCTCACACTGAAGCTGCCATCAACTGCAACCTGCTTTCACAAAATGGTGGATGTTCACCAATGATATTCATTCAGATTCTATTGTCCGTGGTAATGACAGTGAATTAATCTTCTCACAGGAAACGAGAATGAAATAATACGTGATTACTTCAGCATGGCTCCTGCATTATCCTCAGTTAAGCTCTCCCGGGGTATACAACTAACTGAAAGTTAAAAAAAAAAAAAAAAATCCAGCATATTTCTTCTATTTTTGAATACTATATGGCATGGTGCCTTCTTGGGCTACCAATGGAACATACTTTCTTACTTATCTAACAAAAAAAAATACTAAGTTGCATGCAGAAAAGAATCAGTAGAAAGCAAATATGACACAGGGTAGGAATAAAGACACCTCAATCAATGCATATGCCCAGATAGTATAAACAGTGAAAAAATAAAAGAAAAACAAAATAAATAAAATAAAAATAGTGAAGACATTGCCTGAAGCTGAACAATGGACGTGGAAAGTTAGGGAAGTCCATGAAAAGACAGAAGACAGACTTTCAAATTCAACAGGAATTCTGCTCTGCCTGCATACAAGAATGACTAGCTTGATGCTTTAACCTTCAAGCAAGAATTTAACACTGTAAGAGCAACAGTGTAAAACCAGGCAAGTTTCAGAGATTCACTGATCACTTAACATGCATTATCCTGCTTGGCTTTTTTAAAACTGCAAATACTCATAACAGCGGCAAACTTAAGCCAACTAGTACCAAACCCACAGAATGGCATGAAGACTACAACTGGGACTGAAGCAGGCAGAGATCATGTATTCTTCCTCTGACTGTACGAGTACAAATTTTAAACGCAAATAATTCTGCCTAAAAATGCAAATCTTTTAAAATCCTGGGAGAGCCAAGCTCAATTTCTTCTCCAATTACACTAGTATATCTAAGTCACTGAAATGGAATTATTCTTGATTTATCCTAGAGTGAGAGAGAGGAGAGTATGTATTTCAAAGATTAATTTGAAGGATTTCATATTTCCCTCAATGCATAATTTCTTCCACTAACTACATTTACTAAGTAATCTCTAACGTGAGCTATCTTTCCACAGCTGATGCTAATGAAGGATATGATTAAGGATTTATTTCCTGCATAATATGGTAGGAATCAGCTAGGCAATATCCTGCTCTCTCCTGCATCAACCTGAGCTCTATTTCTACACTGCTACCGTGCTGACTGCAGTCTGTAGTTTTCATTTTTCCCTGTATGTGTAAAACGTAAATGAAATGATACTTGGATGCAAATCACAAATGCAGGAATGGATTTAACTCAATCCCCAAACTGAAGAAAGTCTAGTTTTCCACTTAATTGGTTTTATGCCACTGCAATTACTTTTATGACACTGATTACATGGATATGCTTTCAGCATAACAAAGTGGTGAATCTATCCCAGAATCAGATAATATTCATTATTTATTAATATTATTCATTATTCATCAATATTCATTCAAAATCAGATCATTTATTCTGATTTTGGTTTGCCGCCATCTATTAAAAATGATGCAATCATATACCACAGAATCTCAACAACGATCACTGGATGTCTGTATTTTATTCTTCCCCTGTTGCCTCAGGTTTTTTTTATGGAACATCATAGAGAGATTTTTGGCTATGTGGATCTTCTACCTGGCAAACAAGGTCTTTCATTTTTATTCATTCATTGGAATTTATAGGGAATACCCACTGTGTGCTCAGAATTACTTTGGATTACAGTCCACAACACGAAGACAACCAAAAACTCGAATGAACTCACATTTATGACTTTGGAAGAGAAGAACTACACCCTGAAGATGTGGGTTATCTCTCACTATTTTACTGAATGTAAGATTCTTGTGCCTTGGCAACACCAAAACAAATAGGAAAACTAGAAAAGATGTCACCCTGACTTTCATGCATGCAAAACAACTGTGTGGAAGCAGAATTTGCCATTAGTCACATTTTAAATTGGGAACCATGAACAGGCTTAGTTATACAGCTTAGTTATTTTACTAAACAGAAGTAAAAACTTTCACAAGGAAGCAAGCATAAAGAATTTACAGTATATCAACATGTGCTGAATCTTTCAACACTTATCTCTCATCATGACAAAGCACTGTGCGGTCTGATTTGTCGAGGGCCCAGGAACACCCTCTCTTAGAGGAAGAAACAGGAATGGCTGTATGTCCCATGGCAACGGCCTGCCAAATAAAATACGCATGGTGTCAGCTTAAGGTGGAAAATGAAGGAAGTAGCTGCCCTGGGCTGCAACACAACCTGCATGGAGAGAATGTATATCCCCATTTTACACCAAAGACTTCCTCATGCTTTCCCACTTGCTGCTGCAGCAGAGCCATCGTGGCATGTCTCACAGGACCAGCATGCAGTTGTGCCCATCCTTCCCACCTTCCTCCAAAAACTGTTCTGCTGAGCTGCAATATCCATTTGGGAGTGGCCTCTACAAAGGAAGAACATGTATAACATGGGAGGCATGGCTGCACAAAACTCCCTAATTCCCTGTCTTCTCTGTATGTTTTGGCAGTGATGTTTCCTGACCATTGCTGTAACCACAGTGTTCTGCAAACGCAGGGCAAAAATACCCATGAGATTCTACAATTTTCAGGTCTATTCTACTAAACCAAATGGACCAGATCTCTGCGTTTCTTTCCTTGTGTTCACAAGCCAAAACTTTTTTAGTTTGGACCAGCAGAAAAACAGACTACACTGGACACTGAAATGTACCTCCTTGGAAATACACATGAAGATCTTTAAGCCTGCATCTCAAAGACTTGTGGCCTTTGTTGTCACGTTTAAGCTATGTGGGATGGGTTTCTTTTTAAATCTCCTATATGGTAGGTATGTCAGAACAGGCACTTTCTGCCTATGAAATGCGTTTGGAAAGCTGAAGAGAAAAAAAAGAAATCTTTGGCAGATGCTCTAATCCACTTTTCTGTAGTACGCAACATGTATGGTGTCATAAAAAATACATGAGGCAGGAGCATGCTAGGATTACAAGGAATATGTTAGGAAGTGGATTTAGTTAAACATTTGACATGTATGACTTGTACAAAGACTGCAAAAGAAAACCTTGTGCTTACCTTCAAGTGTATGGATCAGAGAAGGATTTCTAATAAGCCCCAGCATCTTCTCCAACTGTTTAATACCTCTTGTGATCCCCGGCATGTGCTCTGCATTAATTTCAGGCAGCACTGAATCTTCACATCTATCTACTTTTTGTCAGTATTCCTTAAGCATCCCTTCTCACAGCCACATGATTAGCAATTTAACAAGATAGACATCTTCTCTGTTCTCATTTTATGTACTTTGCTCCATCTCTAATAGATTTACAAATCTAAGGGAAGCAGGCTGAATCAAGTTCGAAGTTCAGCTACTTTTGTACATCACAAACAGGGAAGGGACAAGTTCACTCAATACTTTTCATTGAATTTAAAGACAACAGAGGTTCAATACTGCACTACCAATGTTGCAGCATTCGGAGTGAAAATCTGGGATAATCTAGCTCCAGATCTTCAAGCACTTCCAACAACCTTAACAAAGTTTCAGCAGAAGTAACTTGTTCACAATAAAAACGAACGTCTTGGACACTCTCTCATAGAGCAACAGAACTGGAAAGATGCCTGAAAGCAAATGCAGTCCTTTGGGTGAGCATCACCTCTCAGTACCCTAAGCATAAACAGTGTGGCAGAACAATCACCTTGCTAAAGATTAAAGCTTAAGAGCTACCATACCTCATAAAAGTTATGATGCCTACAAGGATATTTCATAGGGAGGTCTGGCCCTCGGCCACAACTGTGCTGAGCATCCCTGGGTAGGCTTGGGGCCAGCGAGCTTAGACAGGATTACCTCAAAGCAATGTTTTTAACTGAAAAATATCCTCCTCGGTAATAGTAGCAGTGCTGAGAATACATAGAAAATCCTTTGACATTCAGTTTCGAAATATTTTAAAATCAGAACAATTACCATACGTCAAACGCACGGTTAGTGTATTAAGGAGATTCCTATTTGAACAGCATTGCAAGGACACAGAGCTTTTAAAAGTGTTTTAAAATGTTTTACAATCACAAAAATAAAACATACTCTCCCTGAAGAAAATAAAGACTAGTACATAGACTTTCACAGACCATAACTTCTTTGTCTCAAAGCATGCTTCTTATCCAGGAATATAAAAGAAAATCTTGATTCTGCTTCATAATTTGTCCTTGAAAAGAAGCCTGCTCATGCTTCATTCAAGCTACAAGTTCTCAAGACATGTCCTGACAACTTGTGCAATCTGTCTAATTTTGCACAGAATTCCACTTCACAACAGAAGAGTCCATTCCAGCTGTTTTTGGAAATGCCAGAACAGCGAGAACACTGGTGCACTGATATAACACAGTACTGTGAACATTCTACACACATGTTCAGCAACACAGGGTGTGCAGCAGCCACGAGCACGTGGCACAACCTGCACTGAGGCAGCTCTTACTTAGCAGCGATGGAGGACACAGATTGCATTTAGTGAAGGGCCAGAACACTACAACCAACTGAAACAAAACTGTGAGCTTAGGATCACAAAGGTAAGGTAAAGCCAGTGGTGAAACTTAGAACTTTGCTAGGTAACTACACACAGAAATGGCAATCTTGTACTAAAATGAAACTCTTTTGGTTGAGATCTCAATGGCATTTTAGACAGTGCTTACAGATTTGCCATTTGCACAGACATCAAAGAAGTAGCCATGGTCATGCATCTGGAGAACATACACAAAGCAAATATGAATGTGGCTATTAGGTATGAATACCAGGCCATGTCAATTGATTTTTAGAGCTTGGACACTGATTTACATCCTCATGCCATCAGATATTTCTAACATACACCATGTTAAAAGTGCACAGGCAACCCCAGAAGTCTCACTGGGAAGTTAAATTAGTTGACTGTATAAAGTTTACCATGCAAATGGGGATTATTTATGAATTTTTTTATGTGCAAGCGAAGTTTCTGGGTCCAAAACCCTACAGACAATCAGACTTAAAAGGGGAGATACAAGCAGTTCAGAAAACGCTTTGCTCAGAACAGAACTACTCTACAGTAGGCTTCTCAGGACATGGTCTTCACATAATCACAGACACACATTCCTCAGTAAACCTTTATCCCTGCTGATGTGAAAGCACATGCTACTGTAAATAATCCTGTTTTAAGTGCCCTGAATCTCTGGATAGCATCCCACTAATTAAATTAACAAACACTGAAGAGGAACAACGCTATCCTGTCTGAGCGCACTTTTTTACCACTTTAATGTAAGTGCTATGAAGATGTATTTTTGCTTTTACAAAGCTGTAAAAAAGTACAAACAGGCCGAAATAAGCCAAATTCCATTAAAAGAAAGAAAGAAACAAACACACACATTTTATTTAGTTTTTGCTATGCACAGATGACCAACTGATTCAGGAATGTAGTATCTGTTTGGTTTGAAGGCACAGGAAGCTCAGTTTTCCCTAGGCCTGGTCTTACCATTGTACAATATATCCAATAATTCTGTTCCTCGCTTTTGTTGACAGAGAGGGTTTGGGGCCAGGAAGGAAAAAGGGATGGTCAAGATATATCTGCGGAGTGGGACTCAAATCAGATGTGGGGAGAAAAATCACTCCATCCTCTCTTATCTTTCCATTACTCATCATTGTACCAACAAAATCATCAATCCATCAACTCCTTAGCAGGAAGGATTAATAAGCAGCTATTAGACACCCAAAGAACCAAAACTATGCCTAGACCAAATCCCAGGTGATAGCAGTTAGAAACATCAGAATAGTAGAAAAGCTCCATCAGGACAGCATTCCATGCTGCTCAGTTGACTTCTGTGTGAGCTAGAGGAATGTTGGAAAGCAAGAACTACTCCTCCTTTGTGCACAACTGGATGGAGGGACTACTTGGAATGGGAGAAGCCTGATCTGGGGCTGGGGAAAAAACACGTTTCCTTAACAACTCCTGTTGTGCTACACCCAGAAGAAGCTGAACAGAATCAAACCTCTACTCCAGCGCCTGTGACTCTTGGGATGCACTGAAATCATCACAATTCAGGCATCACTTGCAGAGCACAGCCTGCACTTTCTTCCAGAAGCAGAGAACAAGAGGCTCACGTTACATGGCTAAATCAACAGATCACCTTCTCCTGGGATTTCTGAAAGACAGTTTTAACTAAAATAAGAGTTTGGGGACTAGAAGTTGACAAAACATGCACTGCAGGCTTCACAGCACTGGCATGTTTCTGTAGAGGAGAACATCCTTGGTGGTTAAAGATCCCTTTCATCCATCTACTCAGAAAACAACAGTTTCGTGTTCAGATATTCTTGGGACTTAAGAGTGTAACCAAAAAACGACTCTCTGGCTTTCTTTACAGCAGCAAGCTGTACGAGGGATCCAGGAATTGGAGACACCACATACTCAGGTTTTCTTCTCACTCAGGCAAAAACTGCAACTTTAATCTGGAAAAATATTAACAGAGTCCTGTAGAGTCATGAATTGCTTTACTAGTCCAATGTAGGAGTTCCACTTCTGCTGTAGCCTCCAGCACCCACTCCCAGCAGTTGTTTGTGCATGATTACGAAGAAAAAAAAAGATACCTATTCCTGTCTCCTTCCTCTGCAGATCAGCACAGCTCCAGTTGCTGAATCGCAGATGGGGAATGCATCAAGTAAAAGCTATTATAAACAGGAAAGTGAAGCTATTTCTGCCAGACCTTCAATAAACTGTCACTACTGCATTAGGTGCCAAATTTGGCCTGCTTTCCACATCCCTTTATTTTTATCATTTAAATATACTTTTCAACAACAGTGATTATATTCCTATTAAGTAACATTTCTGAGCCCTGAAGATACAGCATATGACCATGCAGATGGAGAACATATGTCACTATTTCCACGTTTATTTACTTAGCAGGCCAGGGTGAAAATCAGACAGTTTTTGGTTAAATTAAGAGAGCTGAAGCACATGCAATGGCTCAGGCCAACAATCAGACAATAAAAAGCGGTGTTTTTGCCAATTTTTTTTCACATATTGTGAAACTAGCCCAGCTATCCCTGTGCAGAGTTCACTGAACTGCTGTAATCTTGATGTCAAAGTTTCTACTTAATTCTTGGAATCATTACGGATACCCATGGTTGACTGTGAAAAATACCACAAATCCCATTGTCCATTCCTCACGCAAAACTCTTATGGAAACTGACAGGACCCCCTGAATTCTTTTAAAATGATCTGAACTATGTAGATCTAAATAAGGGTTTCATTAAAGGAATGTGAGAGTGCTGAGAGAACAACCAGATCAATCTGGTAAGTATTAGCTGCTGACTGCTCACAAAGTATTCAGAGAAGAGACAGCTTTTTGTTGTGTTTCCCCCATTTTTTCATGTCCCTCTCCCCTCTTATTTATTGGTAAGATAGAAACAAAGATCTTCCATAAGGATGGATCTGACTTTTGCTGAAGCAGTCAGCTGCACATAAAAGGGTAACCTCAGATCTGAACTGAAGAAATGTGTTTTAAGTACTGAGTCCTGTGCCCTGACACCCATGTATGTCTTACTACCACAAAAGCTATGGTAAAAAAAAATCACTGTAGTATGTTGCACAACCAAACAGAGTCTCTGTATTCCATCCCACAAAGCTTCGTTCCATGACAACATTTCTGAACGCCACCTTTACATCTCCCACCCCAGACAGCAGTGGCCTGGTCTCCATTCCTTAGCCACTCTGGAGAGACATAACCCTCTGCAATGTAGGAGTTCTGCCATAAAGCAGATCCTTCTGTGCTATCTGCTGACCAAACGTGCTCAAGTAGCAACCTGTAACATCTGGAGGCTGTCCTGAAATGGAGTTGTTTAAAAGAGCCTGACATGGCCTGCTGTTGCTGCCAGAAAAGGAGCAGAGAGCAGTCAGATTCTTTCAGGAACTGCCTGATGCTCAGTCTCTCTGTACATGAAAGTAAAATTGTGCTCTGTATCCTACTTCTCCAGTTTCAAGGGTGTTTTTATCACACAGAAGAAGTGGGATCACTTGCTCTCTTTCTAAAGGACAGCAAGGTCGTTTGTACATTTTAGGAGAAAAAAGATCTGCCACACTTCTGGACCTATCATCTTCCATTCTAAATGCATAATCTTTACTGAGCCACAAACAAGGCTATCTACACCTGCAGAGATGGAAAATGAAGAGTGAAAACATTCATAGCTGCAATCTGAAGCAAAGAAAATGGTAAGAATGATTAAACTGCGGATTAATGGACCTAAATAAGGCTTAAAATTACTAAACCACTGATTGCAAAATAGATTTTCTATTTCTAAACAGCACTTGATTCTAATCTGTTAAGTTCACACAATAATTAATGCTGTCTACAAACATCCCATCGTTTTTTGTGATTTCAAGCCCAGTATTTTGCATTAACCTCTTTCACGTCTGCAGAATGTGAACAACTAAGGGACGCAAGCAGCAGATGACAAACTAACTCTCTGGCTTAGGAGTGCATGAGGCACTGCTATTACTATTTCAATACAGGAATGCTCCCCAATGTGACCGTAAAAATAGTAAGAATAAATCAATCACTAACATCACTGGGGGTGAAATTTAAGACTTTACAGCCAGCTTCAAGAAGTATCATATTCACAGACCTTGGACTTCTTACCTTTAGTACTATTCTGTGTTTCAGCCTCAGGGGTGAAAAACAGACACATAACTGCTGTCATCCATTTTGTGCACCTTAAGGGACAGGCAGTAAAGACAACTGGGGGACAAGAAGACAGTAAGAGACTTCCCACACGTTCTCAAGGTGCAGGATGCCTTCTTGTCTGTGACAGTGGGCAGAATCAAGACTGCTGCTGAAGTACTGTTCATGTTGGTGAAGAGCTATCAGGTGAGTGAAGACAGTAGCAAATCCCAGAGTCTGGCTGAGCACAAGACCTAATTTTTGGGTTAGAACTGAGGGCCTTGCAAACTGTGCTCTTGGGGCAACTGAATTCCCCTGTACTGATTCTAGGCAAACCCTTGTGGTACCTAGGCTTGGACTGCCATTATTGTTGATAAGAATGTAAAAGGAGCATCATGGCCAAGTAATGGAAGACAGAGGAATAAAGCCAACCCTCAGCTACCTATCATACCTCAGTTACATGAAAGAGATATTGGCAGAAGATGCCTCACTGTCTGAGGCTGATGGTATGGTCTCTCGCAGTCAAACTTCTTGTGGTCACATTACTTCTGTTCTCATGGGTTTGAACTGTGGGCCCAAGGTAGTCTACTTGCTTTGGAAAGTTTTATGTGAGCAGGAATGTGCATGCTCGCATTCCTGAAATCAAGACACTAATGAATATAAGGCATCCTTGCCCTTGTGTACTCCTGTGCCATGATACAGCCTCCACCTCAGCACTCCCCATAGAGGAGCTGCATCAAGTGTCTTTGGCCAACTGGGAGGAATATGGATTTATATGCAATTTGTTTTTGAAATGCTTTTGCATTTTACAAGGCCTTGTATCTTGAACTCCCATTCAGCAATGAAAGAGAGCAAAACTGCACGTGAGTGTTTCACTCCTCTACCACTCACAACAACACAAAAACTGAAGAGAAAGCAGCTGCAAGAGCTTGCATAATTTGTTCTTCACTACACTGAGCAGCAGCTTAGGCTCTGAAAAGAAGAAAATAAAATATCTGCATTTCAGAAGGCAATATTCTGACAACAGAAACAAGACTAGAGAGCCAGAGCACTTTTAGGTATACATGTCAATGACTCCATGAGATATTAATGAAGTTCAAAAGAAACACCCACTCAACTATATTTAGCTCTTCTGATAAACAATTGTGAGGTTTAGCAAATATTCCTTAGGCTCTCTCTGTGTTGACACTAAGACTCCTCAGAATAAGGCTATCCAGCCTCCCATTCTTTCTACTTTTGTGAACTGAGTTACTTCAAAGACAAACTTCTGCAGCACTTCATGTTCTTGCAGGCAAAACCCTCTTCCATATCCTCTGACTTGAGGACTAAGGCACCTTTGTATCACAGAGGCCAAAAAGATGCAGATTCAAACAAGTTGTCTGTTGCATTTAAAGGTACTAGAGATCCTCTACAGTAACACACACTTGGCTTTTCTTCTATGGCATTGAAGTTATTGCAGCAGACTTTAACAACCGTAGTTCCCAGCCCTGTGCAGGCTTCAGAGGATGTTTCACAGGCAGCAGATGTGCAAAGTGTGAAATGAGGGATAGGAAGAATAAACACTGGGAGAAGCCAACACTTTCCTCCAAAGCTCCTAGGATTTTCATACAGACGGAAAACTCAGAATATAAATATAATCCTTTAAATAAATGTGATTTAAGAGTGTCCCCAGCCTGTGAAGATGTAGGTGTTTCTACATTCCACTAGAATATTGATGTTTCCCGTCTCTCCCTACATACAATTTTTAGTACCACCTGTGTGTATTTCCAGACAAGAACTTTTTGGGGAAGCATAGTCAGAAAACAGTATACACTTCTGTTGTAAAACTATGAAAAACTGAGCTGAAGGGAAGCCTGAATTCACAAACAGGAGTGTTATACTGCTCACTGTTTTGTGCAGCACTATCCAGCAAACAGACTGGAACTAACAGCAATAACCTCTGTGAAAAACAAAAAACAAACAAAAAAAAACTCACGAAAGAATATGCAGAATGAACAACCACAATGTAGGAAACTTCTTGTACTTTATCTTCTGGCATTATGGTCTGACAAACAAACTACACACCACAAAGAGATGGAAGCTTTGCAAGGGTGTTTACTATGGCATTTACAAGGGAACACCCTTTGTTTGAACTTTATGTGCTTAAGATCCACTTATTCTTTAGCTTTCCTTGGAATGCTTCTTTTGCCATCACGAAAACAAAAAAACCCACCAAATCTAGCAGATTTGCTTCATGGCCAGGAGAAGGAGCCACATCTTAGTTGTTAGAATAGGGTGCAGCTTTGCATAAAATCAGTGCAGCTGCACACACCTACACAAATGGAGATTTTGCCATCCCTAATGAAAGTCTGCAATGTAGCACTTAATGACATTGTTTCTTCCTTTAAACCTGTCAGTTTCACACTGTAACTAAGCCACGTCAATAAAATTTGATTATACAGCTAACTATACTACACCAACTTCTGTAAAATTAATCTTCCTCAGGTTCCCACCCCTCTAAACATTAAAAGATCCATTCATTCTTCTCATTCTTAGCGAGGAAAACAACAGAGGAAAACACTTCCCAATTTAAAAAAACTCAGACTAGGGAGAAAAAAAATCAGTGGTTCAAACAACCTTCAGATGTGAGCCCTGCTAAAACATCTGGACTGGAAGTGTGAGTTGCTTGTCTGGCTTTGTTTTGCATGGTAACAAATTAAACCCAAGGGTTTTGGCCTGAAGAGGTTCTCATTTCTGAGGAGAGCCCTGATCTCTGTTTTCAACAAAACACCAACAAAACCAAGAGAAACCAATTTCCTGTTTGATGAAACTGATCTGTGTTGCTTCCTTCTCATTCTCAAGAGACCTCATCACAGTCCTCCATGTAGTCAGCACTGTGTCTGGGCGAGAAGGTTGGGCCACCTGCAGTAGATTTTAGGGTGATGGAAGAAAACAAGGCTGCTTACAAGACAGCACACCAAACTGCTCCCATCCATTTTTGTTGCTTAGTATCTGACAGACAGGTTAATCCTGTAACACGTCTGCAATCTATTTGGTCTGATTCTGCTCCAAGTTGTGTGGGCTTTTACCCCTTTTCATGATGCACACTCTCCTTGCTGCCCACTGCCTTTGGTGGAGTGTGAAGTACTTCTGGACTCCAGTGGCTGAAGAAACACAGAATGTTCACAAAGCAGAGAAGTCCAAAGTACAGCTGCAGAAGACAAAGAGAGAGGACAGAAGAGGAAGAGAAAAGCCATCCGTTCCCTTCTCACTGATACCTTTCCTCTCACAGGGGTGGTAGTCAAACAGAGAAGGTAGTAGGAGGAACGTCTGTAACGCCTTTTGGGGAAATATCCCCTGAAAGACTTCTTCAGGTCAAAATCTGGAAACAAATGACTTATTTAGCTGTAGGTTATGACTTAATGAGCTTTGTGCAGCTTTGCTTTCATATTTTCCTCTCCGATGCAACCAGGCATATCCAGAACAATTACCAGATGATCATCTCTAAACACTTGCAAAATCATGTGAACTACATTTTAGACAAAATGTGAGCAAGAAAAGTAGACAGTATTGCTTAAAACGCTAAAAGGGACAGTGCTTATTCTTACAGAGATCACACTTCGCAGTATTCGCTGGCCTAGGTGCAGTGAACATCACAGTATAAGTATTTAAAAGTAAATTACTATTACAAGTATTTAAAAATAAAATTAAAATTCCTACACTCCATGTTCTATTGGAAACTGATTTTGAGAGCTAAGAGTCAAATTCATTTGACTGAGTGACAAACAAATCACGTACAATTCATCCAACCTCAGACACAGAGGCACAGTGACTGCCTGATTTTGCCACATTCGGACTGCAATGCTCCAGTTTGTTTAAGTGAATCAGCTTTGACGAGGATTGTCAGCAACTTAATGACCCTAGGAATCCCAAAACCTTGACATAAGGCTAAATCTTATGCGTTAACTGTAGCACAGGTTAAGTGCTGGGAATGTTTTAAGTACTTAAAGTTGGGAGACACTAGGGACAAAATAGATAATTAGTAATATAATTAAATTATAAGTCTTTCAGACCCTCTCCTCACTTCAACAATTTTGCTGCATACTGCCATCCATCTTCCTTTTATCTCTTCTGTACTTTTTCAAGAATTTTCATTTTTACTTCTCTAAGATAGAAAGCAGAACTATAAAATATCTGCTTTCGATTTGCAAGGCTGACACAAGTTCAGCAATATATGTGCGTATTTTGTATGTCTATAAAAAACACTTTGGCCATGCGTTTCTGAAAAGGTATTTAAGGCAAGATGACACTATGTAATCCTTAGAGGTAACAAAAGAATGTTGTAGTAAAAACCCTACAATTGTTCCAGTAATTGCCCAGCATGCTAAAAGCCCTAACCTTGAAAATGATTCTCAGATCTATAAAGCCCTTGATAAGCCTATGCTAGAACTACATGTACCTAAACTGTCAAAATCGGTGAGTTTTTCAGGCAGTTGAAGAAGAGATGATCAACACAAAGTTTGTAAACCACCATTTAACCTAGAACTGCACAGCTGGAGAAGGATGTTTCCACATCATAAAGACTCTGACAGCACAAACCACACCAGAAACAGCCTCCTTTTTATCCTGTCTAGGAAATGAAGGCCATGCCCAGGCTTAACGCTAAAGCTTTCAGTCATTTAACAGAAGGCTGAAGCTACCTGTGCTGTATCCACACTTGCAGCCTTTGTTGTGGCAACCACCTGTGATGGTTATACGGTGGCCAGAGGACAGCTCGAAGTCAGGTCAGCACGGACAGCTGGACTCCATTTCTACGTCGTGTCTATTTCTATTCAGAGTGTGGCTTCTGCTCCTCTCAAGCCCTCCAGATGGCAGCTTCTTCTCCTCTAATTGCACATATGAACTTTGGCCAGAGGCTTTATTTGCATGACATTCTGAGGTGATCAGGATAAACCACTTCCAAGATAAGAGGAAAAAGGGTAAATTGTGTGTCACCTCCCAATTTCCTGTCACATCTATTTCTGAAACAGCTTTGTGTTTAATACAAAAGAAAGAGTCTCTTTTGGAATTTAGATTTTTTTTACAAAGCCTCAGATAACAACTACTTGGAAAGGATGACATATTTTTAATGCTGCCTGCAGACTTAAAAATTACACCTCTGTTTTTCTTGTCTGTACCAGTCAAAATTCAAGTGGGGTCTTCAGCTTTACACCAAAGCTTCACTTTTAAAGAATTCCCTCATAAACGGTGCAGGTATACAGAGAAAACTTCATTGTTTGTTAGTTTTGGTTATTTTTAGGGTCTTGTTTCTTTGCTACAGTCAGGTTTAAATGCAAAGGAAACAAGCTAAATGGTGCAGAACGAGAAAAGTTCTGTGCTGATGAAACACCATTATCCATGCTAGCTATTATGTTACATGACATTTTTACTTTTGCAGTGCAAGACGCATATAAATTGGTACATAAGGCCTGGGGAAGAGTGAAAAATTAGTCACTCAGTTCTAAGAACTTGATCAAAAATTCATTAAATTTACCGGAAATACTCCTATTCACTTAAATGGTCTTATGAAATCTCTTAATATGGCTAAAAAACACAGTAGCTGAGCAGATTATTTTTTTCACTGAAAAGGCTTGTGCCAAACTGATCAAGAAAAGCTCCTCTTTTACAGTTGTGCAGGCAAAGCCACTCGTTAGACGCTAAATTTTTCACACTTCCACAATGCTTCTGAAATCCCACCATCTGACTTGATGTTCAAGAGTTTTTCTGATGGACTGAACATGGAACAAAATTTCATTTTGGAAATGATGAGGTTCACATGTCTTAAAAAGAAGAGCAATCCTCCACCAAAGCCCAATAAGTATTATCTGCCCCATCTCAGTCGTGAGTACTTAGATCTCTAATAAAATAAAATCTCAGCCTCACCCTACTTTTATTTATAAATTTTTTTACTTCGAAAAGTACTATTTTGCTATTGTTTCCTTTCAAAGGCATGGGGAAAGCAGATGAGAAGTTTTACCTTACTATAAGAAACACTTCAGTAACTCAAAAAACCTGTTATCACTTCGTATACACTGTGCTTTATGAACCTTTTCTGTATCATTCTGCAGGTACAACGCTACAAAGGCTTTGAGAAGTAAACTCAGCAAAAGAAGCTTCTGCTACCAGAAATGCTCCACCTTCATAAAGCAGGTTGTACAGGATGGACACAAACTAGTTTTCTGCTGGAAATCACTTTAAATACAAGGGTAGCTACTGCAGTATCACACAAGGAACTTTCCTCCTTTGTCAATCCCTACAAAAAGAAACACCTCTTGAGATGAAAAATTTACAGGCATTATGCTTTTAACTTACCAAACCAAGGAATATATTGCCACTGTGTGCTCCATTTCGAGAAATCTTACAATTTCCAAATTCTATTTTACTCAGTCTCTGCTTTGCTTCCTACTATAACAAACAAGAGAATCTGTATTTGAAATTCCAAAAGCAAAGCAGGAAATAATGGGCATCAGGGGCCAAAATTTTGAGAAAGTAGAATTCAATGTAAAAAATCTTGAATAGCATGACCACGTGCTTCCAGATGTGTTTACTTTCCAAACAAAACATATATAAAAGCCACCTTTTTAGTCTTCATTTAAACAATGTTTTTACATTTTCTTCTCATCTTGAATATTTTTTGAAGAAAATTGACTTACTAAGCTTCCACACTGTTGCTTATAGCACTTGTTGTTTCCTAAATCTACCTTTCTCATCCGCTCATCTTTCAGCATATTCATAACAAAAACAGATCCATTTACATTTCTTCTGTACTTACCCATCACGATGTTATGAAACCTTCTGTGGAAAAACACACTCATTTACATTTCTTTTGTATTGGTCTATCATGATGTTATGCTCAAATTGTAATCCATAAAGAACCAAACAAGGTTTATAGGAAAAAAAATACACAGAATGACAGTGAGGAATGCTTTTGCCAGTAAACATCAATTCACTGTTGCTTAGTCATTGGTATTTTGCGTCTTTCCCTTAGTTTAGATTGCTGCTTTCTTGTTTTCTCTTCTCCTTTCATGACAGCCAGTCTTTTGAACACAATATATTCACAAAGAACCTCTGCATATTTTCAAAGGCAAAAAGCCACTAAGTAGACTGTAACAGAAGGCTCCACTTGGGAGAATGGTTTTTAAAATGAATACATTACAAGCGAAAGACTAACATGGAAGAAGGTGTCTCATCTCCCATGGGTAACAGAAAGGGCATCATGACTACAAGGTAACAATTAAAGGAGAGTCCTGTTGCACTTGGAGAAAAGACTCTCCAGGCAAGCTGTTCTGTCTCTACACTGCTAAGTCTAACTCCAACTCTCTCCAGACTGTCCAAGTTTTGTAAACACTAATTAATGCTTCATTGGGTGTGTATGTGTCAACTTCCATAGCCAGCTGTAATCCCAGTTTTTGCAGCTCATCTAGTTTAAAATTTTTATTTGCTTCTTTTTGCTTTTTGTATATCAAGATTTGCAGGTTTATATGGCACAACAGCAACCATTTGACATTTCCCTTAATGAGATGTTCCTTCTTCAATTAGTTTCTACCGGCTGCAGGTCTCAGCGGAAGCCTTCTTTCAGTGAGAACTAAGCTAGAATTGAAGAGTACTCTTCTGATTTATAAATTGAAAACAAAGGACAGAAAAGGAACCAAGACAAAATCCTATACTGTTTTAAGATGTAGATTCAATGGATGAAGGCATGAAATGACACTGCCTTGTGAGACAGCAAGAAAGTAAGTTCTAAGATCCAGAAAATCTGCAGTCCCGTGAAACAAATCAGCCTTCCAAGCTCAACAGGCACATGCAGCCTGATATTTTACTTCAGCTGGAGACATATCCTACACTCTCTTCTTCATGATCACTTTCCTGCTCCCTTTTCTCTTATGCTCTGTAAATTACTCACAGAATCTCAGAGTGCTACTGGTAGTTCTCCTCCAGATCCCACAACAGATGCATAGGTCTGAGTGTGTATGCTGTACATAAAGTGTGAGTTGTGATGTTAAGTGCAGGTAACTAAGGGTTTGGAGAGATCTTGTAATCTTAAAGAAAATTTCCAAATACAGTATGACAAATGTAACATGTTTGATAAAACTTCGTTAAGCTACAGAGTAGCTAAAGAAACACTTCCCAAAAAGGAGTATGGAGAAAGGATGACCCAGCTTCCAGGTAGGAAGAAGCCCCTGTCAAAAGGAAGGATGCACCACAGCAGAACAGATGTTTTGCTTTCTTTGATGAGGCCGTTCCCATCACCATGTGTCTTAGTTTCTAACAGAAGTTACTTTTCTCATAGTGTCTCGTATGAAGCTATGTTTTGGTCTCAGAAGAAAAACAAAACTGGTAACACCTGGCAACATTGAACAGAGCCAAGAACATTTTCAGGTCCTCAGTGAAGCAGCCAGGGGGACACAAGGAGCTGGGAACTGAGAGGGGACAGGACCAGGGCAGCTGACTCAAACTGACCAAAGAACTATTCCATACCATATCACATCATGTGATTAAATGGAAGGGGTTAGCCGGGAGGAGGGGCTGCAGCTGGCTGGGTATTGGTACTGAGCCCTTGCTCTGTGTATCATCTATTATTTTTGTGTATACATACATACATACATACATATATATATATACACACACACTGGTATTTCTTTTACTTTCTTTACTTTCTTAGTAAATGGGGTTTATCCCAACCCATGGGTTCTACTGCATTTTTCCCTTAATTCTCTCCCCCATCCCATTTGGGGAGGGGGAAAGGTCAGTGAATAACTGTGTGGGACTTAGCTATCTGCTGGATCAAACTATAACATTACTGAAATTACAGTTCGTCCTAAGTCACTAAGAAAAGAACTGCTAGAAATATATTACACACATAAATTGATTTTTTTTCTTTTTATGTAGGAAGCTGTCCAACTCATGATCATCAGATTTTGCTTTCCATTCTCAGAAAGAACATTCCCAGAAATCTCACAGAAAAATAACCCCTCAGATGAAAACTGGGTCCAAAATCCAAGAAACTACGAAATGGTAGATGTAATCTCCTACCATCCTGCTTTGCTGGACTTAAGTACCCTCAAAATTTTCACTCTTTTCAGTGAATATGTTCAGTTTTTACATGACTTAACATTTCACTGGAAAGGATCTTCACAGATCTAATCAATGTGCTGTTATGTAGGCAAAACTGTTGGCCTGGTGGCTATGCAGATGATAACTCGTAATGCCACACACTCACAAAAACTGCAAAGCATTGCAACTCAGTAAATATTTATAAACACAATGAAATCCTACATTTCAATAATTATACACAAGTAACAGACCAAAAATAAACAGAAGGAATAACTAGTACAGACTGTAAATACTTCATTTAATCATTCTGCCCTGCCAATTGTACATCATCTTTGTGGACACACTGCATTGCAAAAATTGGGTCCACCTGTTTGATAAAAGAAACCCTTCCCAATATCTGTGGTTCTAATTAGAAGGTAAAAAATGAGATAAGCATCATGGCATCATCCTTTAGTTGTCCCATCGTGACTCTACAAGGTCATCCAGTCCAAAAGCCCACCTCACAAAAAGGACTCTCTCTTTGTAGAGTCTTGCTGAAAAATTGTGGAAAAAGGCTGTGTAACCTCCACCTTTCCTAAGATACAGGGGACACAAATGGAGACCTGGACACTTGACTTAGTTTTCCATGGAACAAGCAGTTGCCTTTAACAGCTCATCCTTTCATTGATGGAACAGAAAACACAATACCTTAAGACAGTGGAAGTCACAGATGTATTTTTGCTGACCTCTGTGTTTTCATTTGGTTGCATCTAGTTTGAAACTTAACACTTGTAATTAAGAAAAGGAAGAAGAAAAAAAAAGTGAAGATTTACTGAAGAAAAGGTATTTATGTACTCTACAATAATTGGGACTGGTTATGATACTGCCCTTTTTCCTCCTCTTCCTCCCTTCTTTTCTTAAAATTGTCATGGATGTCCCTGGCTGCACGAGGCTCCCAATGTGGGCCAAGAGGCTTTTGTTTTTTCTTTTTATGAAGCAGAGAACAGTCGATCTGTTCTTCTTTCTGTGGCACATCATCAACAATATTACAAAGAACAGGAAGGAGACACTGAAGCCAATTTCTGCTCTCCAGCACAAAGCATGTGGCTCCTATTTTATGGAAGATTTCTAGAGGGTGTTCTCAGGTAATTAGGAGAATAAAGTCCTGTTACAATTTGTATATAGGTACCTTGGTATCTCACATTTAAAACCATAAACAACTATAAAATGGCATGAGGCAAAGGCACAAGGGCACACAGAAAATATGGACAAAAAAGAACCAAAACAACAAAAGGAACAAATAAACTGCAGAAGGAGAACAATCTCCTATCCTAACGAAAAATCATAAAAAAAAAAAAAAAACTTTACTGCATGAAGTAAACATAGGCTAGTAAGGTATCTGCATGTTTATCTAATCAAAAGCTAAAAGCAGTCCAATTAAAATACGCCCTGTCAATGTAAACTTTCCAGAAGTCTTCCTGCACATTGTACAGTGAAGAAAAGTTAAGAGGCATTCTTAAGATTCCTTGTCCTTAACAAATGCACAGCCATCATCAGCTGGGAAATGTTAAAAAATTGGTTGGAATCCTTTTTAGGATAGAAGATTTCAAAATATGTTCTTTTTCCTTTAAATAAAACATGCTGCCTTTTGCTTCTGTCTTAAGGATGAACACAGCAGTTGAACTGAGCAGACATATTTAAAAGAACAGGCTTGACACACTCAGGTCAAATTCTCCCTAAAACGTATGTATGCATCTCTCACTATCTTCACATATACAGTACATGGCTGCAATCATCAGTTTATTTGTGGTGTATATAATACTACCCCATTTCAAAAACTTACTTTACAAACACCTGATGAGTATGTCAAAATGAAACTTTCTTCTGCAGTTGCCAAATAACCATTTAAAGAAGTCAGACTTTTACCACTTTTGGTGACACGCAAAAGGTAAGGTCACCCCATTAGAAGTTCCTATAGAAAAGGTAACATTTAGTCTAAAATGACAGTCCCTCTATCTTGAGGAATTGCTCAAAACAATGTTTAATGACACAATCTATTGGTAGAGACAGAAATGCCAACTTTACTTTGTTCAGTAGGTTACTAAGGCATTCAAGCTGAGGCGAATGAAACCAACTAGAATTCCGAAAGCAAAATACAGATGAAAGTTTGATTTTTTTAAAAAAATTGAATAACATATGGAAATAAAGAAAATGTAATAGTGTATCTTTGCTGAGAGTTAAGTCAGCATGCAAGGAAGCTCTGCTACTTACATAAAATGAGATTCTGACCCCGAGCGCCAATGAATCCACTACACGCCTCTGCTCATTTTCAACCAAAATCCTATCAATTCCTGTATACTTACTTACTTATCTTTTAATACAGATCAAAGGAAAGATGCCCCAGAGGCACAAGGTAAACTATCACAATTTGTGATAACCCACAAGGAACATAACACAACTGATAAACTTCTGAAAACAAACACTGTAGTATCTCATTCCTTTCCTGCACTGGTGGCAGACAACACCTTTCCTAATCGTGTGCCTAGGTATAATCTTAATTCCCTCAGTGTATCCTCTTATTACTCCTCGTGCAGAAAAACAGCCATCACTAAATCAGCAGAGCTAACAACTCTGGCTAGTTACATCAAGAGACCCTCTAGATGTGAAAAAAATCACATTTGACAAAGCAGCACAGCCCTCATAAACAGCTGTACAACCACGATCCATCAATCCACCACACTCGGCTTGCTTCACATGAGGAAACATCTGATGAGTTCAGCGATTATGCATGAAGAGTGCAAGTGAGAATATGAGGACAAAAGCAAGATTGCTAAAAACACTATGTTTTTAGTTGAGAAATATTTTATTCCTTCTAACCAGCTCACAAAACAAATATAACAGGGTTCAGTTATGCTGAGTTTTGACATTTTTATCCCATAAAAACGAACAGAGCTGGAAAAAAACTGCATATCTTTTCCTGCAAGCCAGCTTCCCTTCATTTCTTACAATCACTGCAGCATGTAAATAAGTATTTCATCAGATTGTCTTGATTGCATGAAGACTTTCAACTGAACTTATGAACGTCTGTAAAAGGTAACTTCATACTGAAACCTGTTATTTATCTATTTACCTATATTTTTATTAAACAAAGACATCTAGTATCCCCCTGAGCTGAAACACAACTCCATTGAAAACCAGTGGCTCAACTTTCCCTTCCACTTCCCCAGGAAATTGTACCTATTAATAAAAAAATAAATAAACCCAAAGTCCTCTGTTTAGTAATACAGCATTTCTTTCATCTTTGCTATGAACATCTTTGCAGGGAACTCAGAGCGCTGGACTTTTTGCCTTTTTGACTCCATGTTTTTATTCCAACATGCAGTAAAGACCTGTTAACTGTTGTAATGTCAACTGTAGACTTTGAATGAATATTATGAGAACGACTGTTCCAAAGGCAGTAACAAAAACAATCTTAGCAAGATGTGATGACAAGTTTCTATTTAGTGACTAAAATGCCTTCTTCCTCTTTAGTAAATGAATATTGATGTGAGAGAATTAAAGGGCATTTAATTGACTGTAACATTCACCAAGGGTTTATCCTGCAAAGATCCACATAATCAGCCCCTCTCCAAACAGGAAAAGCTTATGCAACTCTAGAACATAAAATAACGTAATGTAATGTAAAAATAATGCCAGAAAAATTTACCAGGAGCTCCTAGACGCAGAAGATATAATCTCAGACTCAGTAAATCCGAAGTCACAAATTTCTGGTGATTACCATTTTAAGGGGTGCTTTCCTGTGTTAGAACATTTGCCCTACTCTTACATTCCCTGTTGCAGGGAAATAGAGGGTGAGTCTGACAGCTACAACTCTTCAGTATCTTTAGCCATAGAGAGTTATCCAAAAGCCACAAATGCATTCTGATTCAAGTCCATAGTCATAATCCCCAGACCAGAAGACCTCCCTAGACTGGACAAGCCAAGGACCCCAGGCACACAGAGGAACCCAAGCACTGAGACACGAGACTCACCTGTGCATTCATGTTGTAGTCCTTTCCCGTAGTATCCTTTTTCA
The DNA here is from genome assembly GCA_013396635.1 of Penelope pileata. Taxonomy (NCBI): domain Eukaryota; kingdom Metazoa; phylum Chordata; class Aves; order Galliformes; family Cracidae; genus Penelope; species Penelope pileata. Next base: position 205,164 of record WBMW01003499.1, on the reverse strand, counting down.
CAGATGCACTCAAACTGGCCAGTGTGAGTGCCACATTTACAGCTTGCCATGATGTCACAGCAGTTTTCATTTGCCTCACAGAGATATGAACAGTGCGATATATCTTCTTGGATATAACTACCAGAAGGCAGGTCTGAAACAATATCAATTTATTAATAAAATCCAACCCCAAGTCCCCAGTAGTGCCACACTATGTCATTATGTTTCTTTAAAAGCTCTAGGTTCCAGTTCTAAGCTCTAGTGATGGCAGCATGAAGTAAACTATTGCACAGCATAAAACATTAAAAAAATCTGACCTTTTTCTGGAAAAATGCCTACTGAAACCAATGGCGCAAAGACCCCCAAGTTTTCTCACGTCTTTTTGCTGCCAGAAGACAGTCCCACTCTGTACAGAAGCTCCTGAGACAGCCTGTCCCAGCTTTGGTGGATGCTCTCAATGGCATCAGGAGAGTATTTGGTCATGGCATGCACAACCAGTTAGTTGGTCACATAAAAAAAGAATAAATCTTTCCTTTCATGCATTCACAAAAAACAATTAAACTTTAACTGGAACAAACAGAACAGCAATAAAGCACACTGCTTATGTAAAAGTAGCACGCTTTTTAAAATTAAATACAGCAAATAAATTCTAGCGGCTAGTCTGATGCATGTGCTATGTCTCATTCAAGCAGCACAGGCTTTCATACGAAGGGCTACTTGTGGTCTCATTTGCTAAACTACTGCTTTTCATGAAGAACTTTTTTTCAGAATAAAGTAGATTTAAAAAGGGTAAAAATACAGTTCAAATTTCTCTTTCCATTCCTTGCTCTTTCCAGAGTTGTTGAATATGTAAGGCCATAAAAATAGATCATGTTTACCTTAATACACAGGGATCTAAATTATTTCTGAAAAAACTAGCTTTTGTTGGGGTGTAAAATACCAAAGGTAGCAAGGCTAGCTGTATGGTGTCTACTGGGGGCCTCTTCATGACAATCATGTATTTAACTACAAGGTTCAAAACAGAAGCTATGCTGGGCCAGGACTGTAGTCTGTTCTTCATTGGACAAAATGAAGAGTAGAATGTACTTATACCAATGAAGAGAACTGAGGTCACATTTGGCTGATGGTGTTTCAGTCAAACTAACAGTTTATCATTTTACCTGAGGAATCAACATCTCCGCTAGAAAGTAAGAGGAGAAAAAAAAAAGGAATCTATACTTCATGACATGCAGTTACAAGAGTTACATGACAATTTAGCTCTGTGCTCTCTGTAGGACTTCTGAGATCAATACCTTCATGAAGAGCTCTGCGTGCCAGAGCTTCGAACTCAGTAAAACTGTGAAGAAGGTAACAGTGATCTTCTTTTGGATGGGAAGCCATGTCATTCAGCTCTCGGATATTTCCTTGCCATATACCGAACGTGAAGATCTCCACTCCAAATTCACGCAAGGATGCTGCAATGGGTCTTGGGTCTCCACCGTTGGAATATCCATCAGTAATGAGAAATATCACCTTTGTGGAATTTCCACGGGCATGCCGTAGTATTTGCTAGAAGAGAAAATGAAATGGCACACTTCAGGAAAGTGTTAGCAGCAGTTGATTTGCATACTGCTTTCCAGCACAATTCAGCTCCTTTTGTTTGGATTGTGCAGCTAGATTAAGTCTTTGCAAGACTATTCACCAGAGCAACGATGAACCAACAACAAGCCACGATTGTGGTTAGATAACATGAGAAACACTGACTCACACTTCAGATGGTCAAAGTCTGCCCTATCACAGCTGTGAAATCACAACATGATCTGAAATGAGATGCTTTCACACTCACTGATAAAGTCATCCATGTGTCAGACAACAATGAACCTGATCAGTGTTTTAGCTACTTTGTTCAGTATGCAGTTTGAATGGATAATACATTAAAAAGCTAGCATGAGACCCATAGGACGAAAGTTCAGATGCTGCCAACCATCTCAGTGCCATGGGAGCGATGTGGAAACATATCAGCTGGCAACGCGGTCAATGTTGTCTTTCTGTTCAGCACATGAAAGCCACTTGGTCCCAAACTTGCTAGTTTTGCCATACAGGTAAGTGAAAAACTCATCAAACCACAACATGAAAAATGTTCTGCAAATGGTAATACACCCACACCCGTTATCACGTCTTTCAGCATGGACAAATCCTCCACTGTTTGTAAGAGACAACTAAGAGAAACAATTTTTCTGCTAAGGGCTATTTGGCTCAAAAAATCCACCATGGATCTACTGGAAAAATTGCAGGAATCAACATATGAACAAAAGTCAAAGAATTGGTCCAAAGTGTAGATACAGGCCTTGAAAAGTACTCTCACACACAACAGCAACTTTTCATATGAATAACCTGTGAGTGGTTAAAGCCTCCACTGGAAATTTTGTCTTTCCACACACTCCTTCCCACCTTACCTCTACTATTTTCTTTCCTAAGAAGTGAAATCCACTGAATTTCTGCAAAAGAAAACAGCAACTGTCTCATTCTCTTCCTATATAAGGCAGACTGAAAAGCGTGATTTACCCAGTAGGCCAAAAGCAATTTAACAGTGTGTATCAACAGAGACCATGTCACAGAGCATGTGCGTACACATGTATGGGTATGAAGGAAAATGTAGCGAGCCAAAGAGATACTGATGGGAACAAAAGTCCTGAAAATAAAGTGCCTTTGGATGTGCAATGCAAAAATACACCTACGTTCGATGAGGCTTCATAAACCTCCCTCTATGGCGAGAAGTTTCAGAAACAAACAAGAACAGAGGACACATTAGAAGCAAGTTCTTAAGTCATTGTCAGGCTAATAATTTACAAATAAAACTGAAAGAATTTGAGTGTATCTACTGCTAGAAAGCTTCAAAAGAGTGACCTTGCACAGGGTGAGTTGTTTCCTTAAATGCGCCCTCAGCGTGCTCCTGAAGGTATGGAATCTTCACTGCCAGCACAGCTGCACAAGGAAACTTGAGCCTGGAGAAATAAGCTGTCCTCGTAACTCTAATTTTACGCAAGGAAAACAAAAGCCCCAGAGTGACAATAATCACTAGTTTCCTATGGCATCACACACTGAGCAGTTCAATATCAAATCAAAGACAACAAATTGCTATGGAGGTTAACAAGGTGACCTGCTGAAGAAAGAGAAACAAATCCGACCAAAAAACCCACTCGGTTTATTTCACTGTATGCAAACTGCTTACTCCTGAAAGACCCAAATCCTTCCATCTGTACTTCCCACAACTGTGACTGCTTTTCCTTGGTGCGTTTTTGTTTTGTCTTCAGAAAGGCAAAGTGAGGTAACAAGTAAGATTTAATATATTTTAATGTCATCTTATGTTACGATCCTCTAAATTCTAAGGCCCACTTCTGATTTATTGCTGGTCTTTCCCCAACAAGCACTTGGACTGTTGGTTATTTCAGCCCAAGTGCGACACTCTACATTTGTCCCTGATGAATTGTCCTTTTCTCTCTTAGTTCAGTTCGCCAACATCACTTTAGTTTGTCCCTCACGGAATCAAAAACTGCCTGTAGTCCATTCCACCCTGCTGCTGTGTACAGATGTAAGTACTATTCCTTCTCATGCTTCACAGAAAACACTGTGACAATACTCAGTAGTGCCCAACTGAGGACATGCCCTGCAGATTCCCTCCCATTTCATCCTTTCAGTCTGATGCTGCACTAATGGTAATTACTTCCCTGTTGTGCTTTTTCTTCCAGAGCTCCTTAAAAAATGCAACACTAATGTGCCACGAACCAGCAACCATCCTCTGGAGTTACCGGTCTTGTAGTTAGCCACAGCCCTTCAGAGAGTAAATAAATATGGGACCATCATCAATCTCCTCCTGGTGGATGGCTGTGGCCATAAGGCAGGTGACTCTGAAGGTGTATTTTCACCTTTCTCTGAAAATATGTGTAAAAATAAGGAGATGAAATTTTCAGCTTGGTAGTGTGTAGATTACTAGTTCATTCCAGCAACATCACACCATGCCATGATCAATAAAACACACCAAGTATGACAGACCTTCCAATGATATTGATAGTAGATTTCAAAAACGACGTCACCATATGGTGAGTAGCAAGTGTATTTAAGCCACTCTTACAAATTCCAAAAAGGGGGATGAACTGAGATAGGTTTTATTACAAAATCTTAAAAGTCAGACTTGTAAAATAAAACCCGTCTGGATTCTAGTCCACAAGTTAGGCCAGTTCAAACAACCTGCAGAGATCTTACAATCTTTTTCACTAAGCCAGGCCAAATTTCAGAAGAACTTCATTTTCATTTGGCAATTCCTTGATTTCAGGTGGACTTAAAAGCTAAAATAACCACATGCACCATAAATCAAAGTACAAACCACTGGCACTGTGGTCTGAAACACTGCCAAGAGAATGTTGGGCTTATTCCATTACTACTCACGGGCAAAACCTAAGGGGGTTGAAACCAAATCCTCTTGCAGACACAATCCTTTGCAAACCAAACCCACTGTTCTTCATGTTGTCTAAATCATAAGTGAAAAACCAGAATGAAGTGAAAAATCAGAATGAAAAGAATCAGGAAGACAAAAAGACAATATGAAGGCAAACACTAAGAAAAAAACCACAAATGCCTCATTTCAAAATGTGTTCTGAAATAGATGCTCTAAAATAAGCAGGGTATAATTAACATATTTAGTATTATCTGTGTTATTTTAAGCTAGAATGTAAGCAACTTAACCTATCAATCTGTTAACTATTCAGGCTGAAATTTTCCACCCAGGATGTTTGTCTCAAGTAAAATGTTTGTTTCAGTAAAAATGGCTCTTATTTCTGAAAACAAGATGAGGAAAAACATATGTTCCAACCATATTTACTTGTTTTTTGCAACCGCAGCATCTCTAAGCAGCATGAATTTTCAATCTGCAAGTCACATGTATAAAAAAGGTGGGCCTCTACCACACCTATAGAAAAAAAAAACACCCCCAAAATTATACAAGGTCTGAAACTGGTGTAACAGAGTTAAATGACACAACTAGCAGAGGGTTAAGAGACACTCTGGAGGCTGCCAGTGCAATTCTTGGAAGATCCCACCTGCACGCAGCTTGTTCTAGCAGAATATCATTTCAACCCATGGTCATGTTGCAACATACACAGAAGGGGGGAAAAAAGCTTTTTGGCAGGACATGTCTTTGCAGTTTCAGGAATACCCTTTCAGCTCTGCTTCCTTCTGTGCATAGCACAAAGCTGCACAAACGCTGTGTGTGAAGGCAGCGGACAGCATTACGCGTGGCACTCCTTTTTCAGCAGGTCATGCTCATAGTACGTAGCAATCAAACCTCCAAATCTTTCCCAAATTCAGGGACATGTCTGCAAGGTCAATAAACAAGCTAGCTGGACTCTCAGTAGTCAGAGTAACACACATCTTAGAAAGGACCATTTAATTCTGATTAGTAAATCAGCAAGGATCTCTGCTTCACAAAACTAGACTGCCACCAGTGCCCTATGAAACTGCTGCGCAGAGCACACAAACCCTCCATGTCTTTCCATGAGACCAAGAAGGGTTCCCTGGCTGCAGGTCCCATGAGCAACAGCCGACCAAGTTCAATGAAAAAAATTAGGGTCATGGGTTAGATGGGAAGTATCAGCAAAAGACCATTTTTGAGAGGAAAATGTCTCTTAGCTATATGAGTCTGGGATATGGCAAGAAGTCAAAAGCTCTTCTTCCCTCTGCATCTGAAAGGACAACTTCTCTGGGGCAGCACTTCTGCCACACGCAGTCACAGGCAGAGCTGATGGGTAATGGGGTGTGTGGCTGTTTTGCTGATACCTGAGGTATTCGGGCACCCACAGATCCGAGCAGAGAAACTAAGCACAGGAATTGACAGATGGACAGACAGCACTGCTACAGATGGACCCCAGAAATCCAAACAAATCAAGGCTGCTGAACACTTGGCCCTCAAGTCTTGCAGCTGTAACTGCAGACACGTAATCCCTGCTGTATTCAGCAGAGGAAAAGAACAAGAGAAAGAAATATTCAACATTTGAGGAAAGAGGAAAAAAAGAGACATAAGTCTATTTTTATATCATTTTTATATGTCTGGTGGCCCAATTTGTGCTTTGTTTCTTTCTGTGAAAGTACAGCGGCACACAGTACAGGCCACCTGTAAGCCTTCTGAAAAGCCTTACCATTCTGCAGGCACCACAGAGCTGCAACACTCTGCCCCTTCTATCCAATATTTGTGTGGCACTTCACATCATTTTTTGCTTCCTTTGGCCTCGACTCACTTTTCCTCTACTCCAAAACACCATTCCTCTCCAGAATGTCCTTTTGGAAGCCATTTTTTCCCACAGAAATTCCATCTGTTTTAAAACATCTGTTCACTTAACCCCTCAACTTGCAGTGATTCCATGTATTTAGCCAGTCCTCATCAACGTTATGGATTCTATCTATGTAAAGCTGCCTGTTTTTTTTCATGACAAGGCTCTGCAGTCCTTTCCTAAATTGTCAAATTCTTCAATAAATAAAAAACCTAAGAACACATGTAACCATGCTGAGATGGTAAAAGGATCCCAAGAACCTGTTGGTATGAAGATCCACATCTGCTTCTGATTATAAGATGAAACAAAACTAAGCACAGCCATAAATGAGAATAAGGTGCTGAATGACCTGCTTAATTGAGAACATGGCCCATTTGATCCTGACTATCAACTAAAAATAAGGGATACGTACAAACGAAAGAAAACAATGTTCTTGACAATTGCGAAGTAATTCAAGGGCCCACTGGAAACACCTCCTCTTCATCTGTTTTAGTACCTATTTTCCTGTCTACACTTCCTTCACAGGATAGATCAGTCAGTTTCAGCAATTCTTCCAGATCTTAAATAAAACATTCTTTTCACATTAGCATTGTTACCATCTGTATTGCATTCAGTCTCTGTTCAGTGTGTACAAATATCTGGCAGACTTGACATTTTCCCTGCGCCAATAACAGCCCTTGGAATTAAAAAATGAAGTCTTGTGCAATAAAAAATTATCGTACAAAATTCTGCTCTAGAAATCCACTACTCTGAAGCAAAATTAAACTTTAACAGCATAGAACAAAACTATATAAATCTCCAAATTCTGCACTTCTTAGATTACTATGAAGTTTGTAATACAAAATCATGGGATGGGCAGCATGCCATGCTCATCAAGTAAAGACCTGTCAGCCATTGAACTGTAACAGCAACAACAGTGTCAAGGATCTTTGTTACTGCCTCAATTACATGTTCTGCATCTAATCCATAAACATTTGATCTTGTGCCTAATCCCTCTCCTTATTCAGTGTTTGGCTTTTGAAGAGGATTTTGACCATACAGAATTTGCAATTAATATATCTGTCTATAGGGAGACAAAATGAAATGGGTTAATCTGTCTCACTTCACAAACTAAGCCGTTGCTAACTGGTAACATCAGTCAGCTCCAGTATCCTTGCCAGGAGAAGCTTGCCTTGAAAGGTTTATGTTGGAGACTAGCTTTCAAAATCACATTATCCAAGCCTTAACTGCAAAAACCACACTGCTCTTCGTACACGATGTAGGGAATAACCTAAGGTCTACGAAGTGAATGTCATACGTGGTAGGCCAGGAGGATCCATCACTGTACCTCAGAAGCGAAACAGAAGAAGCTCCATTACAGAGCCATTTATCTCTGCCACACCAACAGGCCACTTAGAGTGAATTTGCTTTCACGCTAGGAATTACAGAGAAGCAACAAGCCATGGGATGAGTTCTCAGTAGAGCTAGATGATTCTTCCTCTCAGAGGATCCCTCATTGTCTATAAAAGAAATAATAACCATTTTATAATACTACTTACTACTTATAATATAACCACCATTGAATTTATATTAAAAGGAATGAATTGTATTTTACTACAAGAAGCACTGCATAGATTTGACCTATAATTTCAAATACAGTGTGTCTTAACTCCTTAGGGATGGGTTCAGAAGGGGACCTGCATGCGATGCACACGGGGAAATGGCAATGCTAAATCCTTTCGTGAAGCTCACCTTGTGTTTCAAGCTTCCTCTGCTTTCATTCTTCTCGTGAGCAGAAAGTCTAAGCCTGGCAGGAAATATTGTCTAAACAAATATTCTGAAAGGGTAAAAAAAAAAAGCAGTATTGAGACCAACCCTAGCTTTTGAGGGTGCTGAGGCCCTGGCACAGCTGCCCAGAGAGCTGTGGATGCCCCATCCCTGGAGGTGCTCAAGGCCTGGCTGGATGGGGCACTGGGCAGCCTGATCTGGTGGGTGGCAGCCCTGCCCACAGCAGAAGGGTTGGAACTGGGTGGGCTTTGAGGACCCTTGAAACCTAAGTCATTCTATGGTTCTGTGATTTGATGGAGTTGAGGCGCTGTATCACTGAATCCTGGGCAATCCCAAGACAGCTGGTAATTTCACAAGAGCAAGGCAGAGCTAAGGCATGGCATAAAGATTGCTACCTGAATTACCACGTAAGTATTATTCCTCTACACAGAAGAGCTGTCTATACCTCCTATCCCTCCTCCCTAAAGCTGCAAATGTCTCATCTCTCCACCATCTCTTCTGGTCCCAGGACAACTGCTACTTCCACTGTTCCACTCAAATCTTACCTCTCTTTTAAATAGTGCTACACTGAACAGGCAGCTGAAGACAACAACCAAAATATAATTAAAAAACATTAAAAATGCAGTGATTTTGTGCTGGTCTAGTCTTTCATTACAATTATTTTTACTTCAGTTAAAAAATGTACTAAATCTACAAATTATTTATGCAGCAATGGATGGGTCAAAATCATGTGCATAATCTAGAACCACAGCATCATTAAGGTTGGAAAAGACCTCTAAGATCATCAAGTCCAACCACCAGCCCATCACTACGGGCAGGTCCCTCAGTGCCCCATCTCCACATTTCTTGAACACCTCCAGGGATGATGACTCCACCACCTCCCTGGGCAGCCTGTGTCAGTGCCTGACTGCTCTTTTGGAGAAGAAATGTTTCCAAATACCCAGCCTGAATCTCCCCTGGCACAACTTGGCACATCACCTCTCATCCTACCACTGAAACTCAGGACAAGAGGCCAAGCCTCACCTCACCACAACCTCCTTTCAGGGAGTTGTAGAGCGGCATAAGGCCTCCCCAGTGCCTCTTCTCCAGACAGAACAATCCCAGCTCCCTCAGCCGCTCCCCATAAGATTTGTGCTCCAGACCCTCCACAGCTTTGTTGCCCTTCTCTGGACATACCCCAGTGCCTCAGTGCCTCAGTAAAAGGTAGCACAAGGTGCAAACGAGAAGCTACAGGCACAAACTGAAATACAGGAGGTTCCACTTAAACAGAGGAAAATAGTACTACAAGGATGGTCAAGCATTGAAACAGGTTTTCCAGAGAGGCTGTACGCCCCATCCTTGGACTTATTCAAAACTCAAATGGACATAGTCCTGAGTAACCTGATTTTCTTCCCTCTTTGAGCAGGGAAGCTGGACTAGATGGTCTCCAGAGGTCCATCCAACTGCAACAATTCAGTGGTTCTGTGGTTTAGTGATATGAGAAGAACACATTTGACTTTCAGTTCTTTGCATTTATTACTAACCTAACCTTTTTTACTCTATGGAATGGATTTTGCCAGGAACATTTGTGTTACATTTTCAAATCTTCAAATACTGCTGCACAGTTAAAAAGTGACATTTCATACATTTTGCAGTTTTAAAAATGGAGAAATCACTCTTATCTCAGATAGCAAAGCTATTAACTTCAAGACAATCACATTCAGATTGCCTAAAGACTACTTATAAAGTCTCCCTACCATCCCAAAAAACCACAAACCACCATTGTTTTCGCAGTCAGACAAGCTACCACATAGTTGTGACCTAGATTCAGCTCCGCATCAGTGTTGGGACTGTTGAGTCTGCTGACTTGAAAGTTGAGGTGGCTTGCAGTTTTGAGCTCCAAAGTAGAACAAACAGAATGCACCTATTTTCCAGGAAACAACACATCACACTGAAGTCCTCTGAATTGAGCATTAGAAGACAACACATCTTATATCCACAGCCATTTCCTCAGCTCTTGGTGCTGCACAACCTTTTAACACAAATTACTCAGGAATGTGAACAGCTACTGCGGGCTTCATAAGCTGCTATGCTACGTGCCAAATCGCTATACTGTCTTGGTAATAGACCTCAGATTCATTTGAAAAATGTAAAATACTAATTTTGTCTGTGAGCAGTTGTTACCATTAATATAACCAAGCTGTTACTTGATTTCACTGGTATGCTCCAGTCTCTTGCTAGTAATAAAAAATGGTCTCTGAAATATTTTACTGAATACATCATTAATCTTCATATATTTTCAGACCAAGCACTCACAACACTATTGACTGGTGCATCTGCCAAATATTTTTTTCCTTCTGTGTTTGTTTTAAACAGCCATTATTCTAAAAAAGCTGAACAGAGTAATTAATACCAGAAGGAGAAGCACCTTCTATGACCTGTCTCAACTACTGTCAGCTGCCACTGCTCAATTACCTTCTGAATGTCTTCCTTTCTTCCAGGACTGCTGCAGTCAAGCAACACGAACACATGGTAATTACTAGTAAGAGCCATCTCAGCCCAGCGGGGTGTGTGGGACTATGTGGTAGAGAAACAGGCCATGGAACTGGACAGCTGGAAAATTCTGAGCCATAAGCACTGTGTGTTGTGTGCAAAATGTTCAAGTTCCGTAAGAAGTGGAACTAGAGAAGAGAGACTAAAAATGTGTCACAGAAATGCAAAATGTATTACAAACTAAGTATTAATTCAGAGGTTCATATCAGGAAGTATCACTAAATACAATGTTTTTTGCTGGAAATGCCGCTCATAAGGCTGAAGAATGCATTATAAATAAAATAATTTATTTCACCTTGATGTCTTCAAAATTATAATGATCGGACTTTCCTATTTGAGGAACAAATTACTTAGTAATGCTTCTGGTTTAACTTTGTGTTTCTGGAGAAAACCACATGGTAAAACATATTTCTCTGTGAAGTTGATAACCCTATGATGTGGGGGTCAGAGGGCACTGAGTGTTGGGCCACTCCAGCAAAGGCACTGAGAGAAAAGGACAGAAAATGTTTTTCTCAGAAAAAAAATAATCTCTGTTCTTGAAACATTTATGAAAAAATAATCCAGATACGATAGTGATGAAAGGTTTATTTCACCATTGTGTTATTTCTGCTATTGCATCACTGAGACTTGTGTTAATTCCTGCAGCAACATCTCACATTTCCCACCTTTCCTTCATCTCTGTATGTTGTGCTGGGAAATTGGCTTTGTGATACTTTAGATATTTAGGCTGTAAATAGTGAGACTTCCCCTTAAAGGCTTGTCTCAGCAGATAAGCAATGCAGTGGATGCTGGCACACCTCCCTTTGTATCTCCAAACCTCCTCCTCACCTGCACAGTTGACTGAACACAGTTCAGGAAAGATGCTGTGCACTGTGCAGTGGAGGTCCTTCCACGCAGGAACATCCATTTCAGCTCTCAGAGGAAAGAGCTATGAAAATTGTTGGGCGTGATCTGACCATGAGACACTGTAAGGCTTGCAGCTAGATCAGCCTCTGCAGCCCAGGGAAGCCAGCGGAGGTAGGTCCACAATTGCAAGACAAGGAACAACAGCTCAGTAATGCGAGCTTCCCGACCGGTAGTGCCCAACTCCCTCTTGGACCCAGCAATAACAGACAAAACACCCTTCTTTGTGCTGAAATGAGCATATTCTCCTATGGTTGCCCGCTTTTTACAAAAAGACACATTTGTTTGTCTTTTCATGATTCGTACTTAACAACTCAAGAACATTAACAGGAGTAGAATACACTGCTAGTGGTGGAATGGTGAAAAGGGTCTCTAAGGCAGACGACAACCAGACTTCAGATGACTACTTTCCACCACCTCAGCAAAACCCATGCTATCACCGAAACATAGTTGATCATTTGAACAGCTCCTTAGGATCTCTCCTGAACACTTAACTTCCCCACTTCTGAAAGGCTCCCAGTGCAGGCAGTCTCCTAGTGAAAGCAGATGAGAACGCCAGAAAGTGTCAGCTCGTCACTGCATCATTCAACTCTACTCCACGCAGCATCACTGGCTCTTTACAAGTGGAAGTCATTAAGCCATCTATGAAACAATATACTCAGTGGTCTTTTTAGCCTTCAAAGACTAAGGACACTACTCAGGAAACACAGTCAATGGGAAACTAGTAAAAACTGATGTACTTTCCATGGAACTTCAAGACTTGCACAGAGAGTGTGATTTAGACTAGATCTCACATGGCTTCAAAGTTCTTATTTCTGCTGTCTATTACCACAAACTTCTTTGAGTACCAATGGCCAAACTCACAGTAGTGCAACAAGCAATAGACCATCTGCCACACAGAGCATCTTAAAGTAAAAGAGGAAGGAGGGAAGTGCATCTTCTAGTTCCTTTCTGGACTGGTTTGCTATTCTCAGAAAAAGTTGAATAAGCAAATTTCTAGGCAAAACTTGTATAAAAGTGTAAGGATGGATGGTAGCTTGAAAACTTCTGAGCTAGGTTTTACTAAGTCATAAACACTGCATGAAAATACTGTAAACCACTCCATTTGATAACAACTATTTTATATATAACATTCTGCATTGCTGTTACTTACCCCTAATACTTGTATCAACATATTATTGGAGTATATCCAAGAATATAAAACCTGTGGCTTGGGAGGGCACACAGCTTGAAGTATTAAAGAACTGACAGGTGACTTTTTCACACCATGGAAAACAGTTATTTAAAAAGCAATGGAGAAATGAAGAACACTCACTAGTATTTTTTACTTTCGATCAGAACCGCCAAGCATATTGCTGCTTGGGACACTGGAGGAGGAAGAACATGGAGCATAAGGGAGAGGACTCCCTGCACTCAGTGGAAAGGCTGGAACAAAGGTCCTCAGCAAGAAGCGCCATACAGAGGTGCTGTGCATGGGAACAACCCACCCCTATAGGGATGCGAGACTCCAGGCTGAGGCTCTATGTCTCTCCCACTCCTCACACCGATCAGCTCAGTCTGCCCTGATGAACTGACGAGGCAAAGCAGCATGCAGCAGTACCTGTCAGATCCTTCAGTGCTTCTGTAAGATACACATTTTAACATTTTAAAAACAAATTACTCTTAACTGACAGGGAAGGTAATAAATGGCTGACCTTCTGAACGCCAAACTTCCAAACCACACAGTTCTGCTTAGACCAAAATGTAAGACAATTCTGGGAGCACAATCAGACTGATTTCACAAAAAGTTTTCCATCAGTGAAAATGGTACCTCCATTTAGCCCCATATATGTGAAGTTACACAAAACTTTTTGCCAGTCCTGGCCAGTAAGCCATAGAAAAGAATGAATTACTTCACAATTTTTAAGGTGGCCCCATTTCAGTGAGGCCCAAAGACAAGGAACAACGTGCAGATGTGTACGTTGCCTCTGGCCCTGCTGTATTAGCCTTGCGAGCAAAACCTGTGCAAGGCTGCAGTGTGCACAACAACTACTTTCCACAAACACCACACTGATTAAAAGCAATGATTTAGAGCTGACACTAACGATGCTTGACAGGAACTCCACTCCCAATTTGCTCAGTAATCGTTAACAACCAGCTCTGGCGGCCACAGAGGTAAACCAGGTTGACTTCTGTTTTTTTCACCGTAACCTTTAGCACAGACTCCAGGGCTGTATCAGAACCCACAGAGGCTCACCGCTGTCAAACAGCCCATCAGCACCATCTGACCAAAGCTACCGATTGAATTCACAGTACGATGCCAGAGGTAGAACAGGTCTCCTGCTCTCTCGTTACAGCTGCTCATTTTGCAGACATCACGGGAACTAAAATCCATACACTCATTTTTGGTAAGCAGTCAACATACATGACTGTCAACACCAATCTTCTCAGTGCAATGATACCACTTTTTTTAAATAAAAAATGTATCCAACTTACATGGTAAGAAACATTTTTCAATTTCTTTTGCTTCACAGATTTTTTTAGTTTCCAAATGAGACACTGAATCTGAAAATGCATTGACATTACAAGCCAACTGTTCCAGTGGGTAACAGTGTCACATCTCGTGCCTTTGTGATTTTGACATATAGAAGAAACAAAGGCACTGTGACATATTTAAACAAGCATTAAATAAGCATTAAAATGGTTTACCCTAAATTGATACGTGCTTACATTCTTTTGAGGGCTGTTTTTTCATGTCTGCTCATGGGATGATAGCAGAACACTGTGTCTGACAAACGGATTGGCCATTTATCATGCTCCATCAACATCAGGTTACAAAAGCCAGATTTTATTTATGAAGACCAGATACAGTCAGAAATAGAAAACATGTTACCTGAGTCTGTAGGTGTTGTGACAGACCTTCCACTTAGACCCACTACTGACTTCAGGGGCGTGAAGCTGAACTACAAAAGCAAAAAAGCCTAGCTTGTTAATTAACAATTGTCACAACAGCACAGCACAACTCCTGAAGCCCTCCTCAGCCGCTGTTTTGCCAAGTTGCTCAGAACAATTACCTTGTCTTTTTAAGGCTGGCTATGCGTGTTGCCTCTGATTTCAGCTCAAGAACACTGCAACCTATGGCTTCCAAGTCCAATTCCAAAAAGAAAGAATTCCCATTTCACTTACATTGAAAGACAGAATGTAGCCTGTCTTGCTAGAAGCAGCTATTTTGTCAAAAGGCTGCTACATGGTGTGGCTTAAATAATTTGTATTTTCATCTTTTTTAGTCCATTACAATCAGTGCAGCTTCAGGACATATAAACTGTCCCTCTGTAACGATGCAGCACTCTTTAGTCTGCTGGCACATACGTAACTGTGGCTATGGTCAGACTCTCAGGCACCGAGCAAGCACCATCAACTTCTACTCCCCTATGACAGACCCCCATTTCTACTTCATGACTGATCTGGCAAGAAATGCACATCACTCCCACAAGGTGCTGTGGGCGGTGTATACAGTGGTTACCTCTCAGGATCAGAAGCTCCAATTGAAACACTTACCTGATCCTGCAGAGCTCTGAGATTTTGGAATAGAAAGTGTCCAGTATATAACACCAGGAAAACGCAGCACATTAGGTGAGATCTAGATTAGATGTAAGGCGGATATTCTTTACTCAGAGTGGTGAGGCCCTGGCACAGCTGCCCAGAGAAGCTCTGGATGTCCCATCCCTGGAAGTGCTCAAGGCCAGGTTGGATGGGGCCCTGGGCAGCCTGAGCTGGTGGGTGGCAGCCCTGCCCATGGCAGGGGGGGGGGATTGGGTGGGCTCTGAGGTCCTTTCCAACCTGAGCCATTCCATGATTCTGTGATCCATACTGAGCCATTCCATGATTCTATGATCCATACTATCAACGTCTTTGCATTTTAGATGTATCCCTTCAACAGCAGCAACAACACTTCCTCAAGCCTGTTTGTACTTTCTTTAGTTCTGCTTCAGCTATTCCTCACTGTCGCAACAGCTCTACAGCTTTCCAATACGCAGGAAGCATTCTGCTAACATGTACTGCACGTAGTTTGTGCTGTCCCATCAACTAATGTGAAAAACTGGAGCCAAAGAACTTTGAATGAGTGAGTTTAGTTTCTTCCCCTTCTGTACAGTATCTCTGTTTACATCTGCATTAGAGGAAATACTGCTGAACGAGAGTTCATAACTCTTAAGTTAATATCTCTAAATAACTGCTATGACACATATTTTGTAAGTATGTTTTATACAACACCACATCTGGTCTTCCTAAAATGCACAATCTAAACAAACAATAGAAAGAGTCTCAAGCCATATGCACTGACGTCCCTTGAAAGAAGTTTTGTGGATCTTAAAACTGAGTTTCACTGTCACTCTTTCCCTATTTTTAAGTTGACTACTCTACATATCACAAAAGACATGTCCAAACTGCAAGCTATATTTGATTTTATTACATGGAAGATATTGTCAAATAAGTTTACACTCTTACCCAAGCTACAGCTTTCAGCCATAAGGTGAGGACTGTATCATCTTAAATTTCAGTCAGTGCTAACATCTTGGGAATTCAAGACACAGGAACAAGTATCTACCACAAAGCTGTTACTCCAACCTCACAAAGCAGACCTTGTGCTGTGTCAAAGTATAGATTGTTTTTTCCCACACCTGCAATTAAGCCCGGTCTGTGGAGCTCCAAACCATGGCAGCAGATACTCTGACATCTTGATCACTGAGAAACATAACAAACACTAGGCTTTCCTACATCAGCAAACGTATCTAACGCTAGCACAAGAGTGACATGAAATCCCAAGCAAGGCTGAAAATGTGGACACTGATAGTAGTTCAGCCCTCCTCATCAGTGCACTGTCTCTTGCCTGCTGTATTTCTACACACCTTGTAGGGTTCATCTTTGATCTGCTGCGTAGGAATGTCGAAGCGTGGTCCACCTGTAAGCATGGACAGCTCTGATGAAATGGAGAAATTCTGCAATAAACCTCTCTGCAAAGCACCTCTAGAGAGGACGCAAAACTGCAGAAGCAATGAGAACTCCTTTATATTTTTGAAGATGGACACTGCATGGACGTGCAACAGTGAACCTGAGTAGCTCATCAGGGAACTTTAAATGAAGTGTTTTGCTGCAGCAGGTTCTGCAACAGTAAATGCTAAGTAAATCTAGCTCCTGTTCAGTCGCTACGTCCATCGGATGTACATCAGTCGCTCCCAGGTCAGCCACTGACTAGCCTGATAACCTTACAGAACTCACTTATCTCTCTCTGTGCCTCAGTCTTCCATAGAACTGTCACAGACTCAAACTAATCACTTTGGGACCGATGCACCAAGAGTGCTGCATGAAGACTTGAGTGCTAGGAGTATTGCACCTATCTGATTTCCTTCATTTTCTGTTACTACCATACTCAACTGATACTATTTCTGGGAGTTTGTCATGCTTTGCAGACACTTCTGGTTTCGGAAAAACAGCAGAAAGTTCTGGTTAGAAGCAGAAGAAATCCCACATTAAAGCATATGAATAAAACCAAGACATTTTAGGAAAGTGAAAGAAAAAACGATGATTTTAACAAAAGAAAGTTAAAAACAAAGGACAGCAGTTACAGGAGTCCTTAGGGAGCATCAATTTTGTTGTGTTTAAAATACTTCCCTAAATTTATTCCAGTAGTGCCATCTCAAACATAGAACAGTCATTTTCTGAAGAGTCCTAGAAAGGAGAGTATTCCCCGAAGCTGTAATTTGTCTCACATGAAGACGACACACTGAACAAAACCACAGGACAGTATCTTCAACCAGAAGTCAGCAAACCATGCAAAACTGAACCCTGTTACTCTGTTGCAATTCTCTCTGCCATCATGTGAATACATTCTTCTGGGACCACAGTGTAAAATTACAGCGATGCTGTTGTACCCACAAGATTTAGCTGTGCTCACAAAACTAAATTGTAGGTTTCTGCACTGAATTTTTGTTTATTCCATCTCACAGGAATGATCAGCCAAGACTATACCAAAGAAAACACTATTTCTTCAACTTATGTTGTGGCATTTTTGACTTGTATCATTAACTTTTCACACAGCATCCCTGAGATGGATCTGCATCAAACCCTGGCTCCAGAATGAAGATCGAACACAGGGATGTGTCTTCCTACAACAGTTCCATGTGGAACTCGGGGCACACTGGAAAACAGCCTTCCTGTCTCCTGTCAAATGTGAAAAAGAGAACACCTTTGCCAACTTCTTACGCCCAAGACTGACAGACATCTTGCAGCTCACTCATCAACTCCAAATGAGAGTGCATAACATGTTTGAAGATAAATACGATCAGCCCTCAGCTACGGGTCCATACCAGAAATCAGACAAAAATACAAAAAAATCAGACTGGCTTTGGGAAGGGTCCAGCACACAGAGGCCAAACAGCAAGGAGCAGCTGGGTCTACCCTTGTAAAAAAGCTTCCAGAACAGACTGGCTGTCCACCAGCATCTACTGGGAAACCTCCCTAAGTGCCAGCACATGCCACGAGCTGCCCCATCACTCTCATGCTGTGGGACTGCCTAAGACCACCACCGTGGATCCCATTCCAGCACCTGGAAGCGTTCCTGGACATACTTTTATTTACTGGTACATGACACACAGCCCGAGGGCACTTTTGTTGGTCATTAGCAATTAAAATAGTCACCTGTGACAGTATGTAGATATCCCTGACTGTTGACAGCTATTGGGGAGCCATGTCCCGCTGCCAAGAAGCGAGGCAGACACCAGACTTGACTCACATATATCTCTGTCACTTCTGAAACCGGGTCACAGTCCAAAGAGCACATTTCAGGCTTTTATTTGCAAGTGCAGCAGAGAACAGGGGAGGCGAAAGAGCAACCAGTATGACACGATGGCAGTGAGTTGCCCTGACCAGACTACACCACATCCCACACCACTGCACAGCCCCGTGCCTCTCGGCACCATGCCACAGCGGGGATCACACACCACATCCCAACATGGAAGACGATACATCACACCTCCACCTCCACCTGACAGATCACGTACCACAACATAACCACACAGAGGATCACACCATCACCAAACGGAGGTTCACACACCACCACATCCACACAGAGGATCACACATCAAGCCACTGCTTTCACACAGAGGACCACACACCACCACCAGCACCACCAGGAGGATCACACACCATACCATACCACCACAAAACGGAGGTTCACACACCGTCACCTGCACATGGAGGATCACACTACACCACCACCACCTGAAGAAACATCACCACACCACCACCACAGAGGCTGACACAGCAGACCCTGGCCACACAGAAGATCACACAATACACAACACATGGGATCACACAACAGGCCACCAACAAATGGAGGTTCACATATCACTTCCACACAGAGGACCACACACTCCACCACCATCACCACATGAAGGACTACGAACCACACCACCACGTGAAGGATCACACGTCACACCATCACCACACAGAGGATCACCTCACGCCACCAAATGCAGGATCACGCACAACACCATCACCACATAAAGGTTCACACCCCATCTCCACACAGAGGATGAAACACCCCACCATTATTGTCACATGAAGGATCACACATCACCAACACACAGAGGATCACACACCACAACCCCATCCCCCAGAGGATCACTCCACACCACCACACACAGGATCACACATCACATCACCACCAAATGGAGGTGACACACCAACACCTCCACGCAGAGGATCACACACCAACACCACCACCACAAAACGGCGGTGCATACACTGCCACCTCCACATGGAGGATCATGCACCACACCATCATCACCACAGGGAAGGTCATACATCACTAACACACGGAGGATCACATACTACAACATCACCCCATGAAGGATCACACACCACGCCAACTCCACATGGAGGCTCAGGCTCACACAGTACACCAACTCCACACAATACACTTCCACACACAGGACCACACATCACACCATCACTCAGTGGAGGTTCACACGCTGCCACCTCCACACAGAGGTCCACAAACCCCACCACCACAGGAAGGATCACACAACATACCACTACCAAACAGAAATTCACACACTGCCACCTCCACAGGAAGGACCACACACCCCACCATCACCACGGGGATGACCACACACCCCATCACCACCACCACGGGGATGACCACGCACCTCACCATCACCACAGGGAGCACCACGCACCGCGCCACCAGCCACCACCACGGGGCGGCAGGAGCACCAGGCCGCCAGCACAGAGGCAGATCCCCGTCCCCCTCGCCCCTCCCGCCCGTCTCGCCCCGCACCGCGCTCACCGCCGCCTGCTGGAAGGCGCCCTTGGTGTAGGTGCCGCCGCCGCGGTAGGCGATGGCGGGGATCTCGCGGCCCAGCAGCGCGCACTTGTGCTGCTGCGGCCGCCGCCGCGAGATGTAGTCCACGCGCGGCACCACGTTGCTGCGCGAGGAGAAGGTGACGATGGCGACGCGCGTGGCGGCGGGCACCACGGGGAAGTCGGAGAGCAGCTTCTTGACGAAGCGCAGCTCGCTGAGGAAGTTGGCCGGCCCCACGCTCGACGACTCGTCCACCAGGAAGACCAGCTCCAGCCGCCCGCTGCGCGCCCGCAGCCGCCGCACCTGGCGCTTGAAGGCGCGGCC